>OY759154.1:19743153-20078153 GCA_963662125.1 Diplazon laetatorius | reverse complement strand
CCATGCAATAATCACCCATACATGTGGTCAACATTACATTGTGCGGCTTTCAATGTGTATACAATGAAGGCGTGGTATCTCAACACGTACCGTCCAACGATAGCTCTAGCTGTAGAGGCAGCGGCGATGCCTCCGCCCCCACCATACCCACAACCATCGGCACCACCACGACACTCATCCCCACCACTACCGCCACTACCACCAGTTGACTATGGATACGATACAAAGGATTTCAACTGCAACGCAGACGCAATCATCGAAGCAAATATTTCCAAAAAAAATTATTTAAAGAATTTCTTCGATTTAGATGAATGTGATGGAAAAAAAGTGTAATTTCGAAATAATGATTTTTTATAAGAAATTTTTCTAATGTACATGAATGTGAGGTGAAGGAGGAGAAAGAAATTATTCAATAAAAGAAAAAAACTGATTTAATATTTTCAATCCATTTATTTCATGAAACATTAATACTTTTGTTGTTGTTGTTGTTGTTGTTGTTGTTGTTGTTGTTGTTGTTGTTGTTGTTGTTGTTGTTGTTGTTGTTGTTGTTGTTGTTGTTGTTGTTGTTGTTAAAATCTCGTCGCTTAAATCTCGATTCCATCTACGTTATCGATTATCTATGCTCCAATAAGCTCCAAAACATTAATATTATTATTGTAAATGTTCTTTCATCTGTAAATTTGAGAAAAACAATTCGGGTGATTATGATTTTCCATAATAATGGATTTTTCTAAAAAAACTTTAATAAATATTATTAATAAACCAAGGCATAGCTTTGGAACAACTAATCGAGCCATAACAAAAAAAATACGTGTCTATTTTACACATTTCAGAATATTTTCAGGAATTTTTTGAGATAAATCGAAGGTGACATTCCGACCGAAAAAAATTGTTTTCGTATATTTTTGATGAAAATGGTCATTTTTTGAACTCGAAAAATTCCAAGAAGAATGTTTTCACAAAGTTTATGGAAGACTGCAACTTTTTTGTCCGAAACATTTTTCTGTTTAATCGTATGCTTTCAATATATAACGTTATTTAGAAAATTTTGAAATGTTGAAAAACTCAAAAAAATGCGATCCAAAAAATTTGAAAAAATTCACACTACTCTTTTTTATATAATTGAATAATTTGACCAAATTTCAATTTTTTTAGGAGTGCAAAACTTTTTGACCGTTCGAAATGGGGTGGAATACCTCATATATAAAGAAAATGTACTTTCTTTAGGTTCGAATTTGCCGCGCTCGTCATGCTCCGCGCGCCTTTCAATCCAGTCACCGCTAGAGGGAGTTATTACGTAACAGAGTCAGTACACAAGAGAGCACATGTGCAAAAACGCAGAAAAATAAAATTTATAATAAAAAAGGATATATTGAAAACAGTGGTAGCGTAAATAGAGAAGGGATAATAACAAGCATAAATTGTCGTTCCTTTGTTTACAGGTGTTAAATAATGTAAATAATGAATAAAAAATATATTCTCCGCTTTGTTTACAGAGAAACATATTTTCGTTTAAATTATTATCCGGAACAATAATAATAATAATTGTCTTATATATATAATTTATAATGTATAAAAATATGAAAAAAGGCAATAGAGCCGATCAATAGAACGTTAGATAAACTTCCTCAATCATTGCCTATCATTGTACCTCGTGTCTCTATCGCAATTTCATCACGATTAATCAAACTTTTTTCCTTTTATTTATTTTTTTTTCATTTCAGTAAAGTAACGAATTTATATGAAAATAGAATTTATTTGTTTTTATTTCTTGTTTTTAATGATCGACGGTAGTAAAGATTGATTCGAGGATTATGATTGCAACGTATGAAAGCTCGAGATAGAGGTTCGTTTGTGTGAAGTAATTCGCGTGTAAAGAAAAAAATAAGCGAGAAAGACAGAGAAAGAGGGAGAGAGTGAGAGATATGTTGAAAAAGTAAAAAGAGTAGATTGTATGTTTTGTTATACGAGAGAGAATAATAGTAAACGAGAGAAGGGGAGGGGGGGTTCGTTATTGCCCCCCCCCCCTCCCTCCAAGATAGAGAGAGATATATGGATATAAATATATAAATATATTGTTACGTTATCGATTTTTCAGATCTATTGTGGAACAGAGCTTAATTTGTGCTATTTGCCCAGAGGGGATCGAATCGTGTAAAAAAAAATTGAGATTTTTTTTTAACGAAAAAAATTGAGATTTTGAGAGGAAAAATTTCAGAAGAAAAGTCTTTTTGAAGGAGTTTAATATAATTTAATTTTTTTAGCGTAGATTTATCTATATATGTTGAGTAGAATGTAACTTGGCAACGAGCAAGACGCATAGCGTATATTTACTCGTTTCGGAAATTCAAGTGACGTAGAAATTCACTTAAGCCGGGCATAAGTGAATGAAAACCACTTGCCGCGCGAGCCGCGGCAAGTGGATCGTCACGCGCCCAAAATCAAAACAAATGCCGGGCCGGAATTCACTTCGAATTTCGTTCGCCGTCAAGTGTTTCTACATTTGTATACGTTCCAAGCGATAAGTGAAAATAAATTCGATATTGCACGTCGAAATAAGTCACGAGTGAGAGATTTCGATTGATATTTCGACTCGAACGAAATAACGAGTAGAAAATCACTTTGTATTTCGGAACGAAATAAATAACAAGTGGAAAATCACTTAGTATTTTGACACGTAACTTAAATACTTTTTTCACTTAAGAGCGGCCATCCCTGGATACAGGTACTTTTACGACGACCGTATCGTCTATTGTTGTTTTCCTTTCTTTTCTATCTTGATGAGCATTCGCAGCTGATGATGATACGGCAATTTTTGAAAATAATTTCATTCAATGGTTCGGTTACATTTACAAGATGCCAGTTAGGCTTACGTTAATCAAACAAGTGTGATGAGATCCTTATGATTTTCGTACGTTTGTCTTGCGACAGTGTGCGTTGTTTATTTCTTTTTAATAACTATAGTGTTAGTTGTGCCCGTTGGGCCGAATGATCTCGATGGTGTTGTTGTGACGTTTGATTGTTGTTGTGAGTGTGTCTGTTGTTGGTACTGTGTGGTCGGTGCTGTTATACTTTGCTCTGCTTGCGGCCGGGGCTTCCAAAATTTCAAATCCATGCGAATGAATTTTTTAATCGAGATCCGCTAGTTTGTGGTTAAAAAATAAATGGAAAAAAAAAGCATTCCCGGTAGTATTCTGTTTATTTCTCGGACAGGAGTTGAACTTTAGCGGGGCTTCCAACATTTTTTAATCGAAATCCGGTAGTTTGAGGTTAAAAAAAGAAATGAAAAAAAAGTATTCCTGGTAGTATTCTGTTTATTTCTCGGACACGGGTTGAACGTCAGCGGGGCAAACGATAGAACGACGTCCGCGATACCTCGAATGGCAATTTCCAACACTTCAAATCAATGCGAATGAATTTTTTAAACGTTACAGTCCAATGCTCGCATCGGTTGCTACTGTCCGATGGAGGAATTGACATGTGTCGGTGGAATACAACTTTTTTTTAACGAAATATTTTCATCGTACATTCAAATCAGTTACGATTATTTCGATATTATTTTCCCCAGAATTTTTCAATCCGATCGTTCATTGGTTCGCGTTCCATTACCTACCTGTCGGTTCAATCCCATGGCACGTCGACAAGTTTTGCCGTAGGTAGTCATTCCGTCGATGAAAAAATAAAGTGCTATTTTTTTTTTTTTTTAAACAACGCGGACGGTTACGATGAAAAATATTTATCGTACAATTTTTTAAATAATTCATTGGAGAGATATTTCGTATCTCCCTATGAAATTGTTACAATTAGAAATATCAATTTTGACAATTTTAATTGTCACAATTTAAAGGGTGTGCGGATGGATATCCGGCCCGTTGACGTTATTTCAAGATTAACATTGAGATTAAGATTAAGGGTAAGATTATTTATCAACCAATTCTCTTTTTATCTTATCTATTTTCTCGATCTCCCTGCGTTCCATTGAATATCCGTCAACTTCTGCCATCACAAATTCCCGAATAATTACGGTAATATCCAACGAAAACATTTTTTGCGTTGCATTGTGTCTTTGATGGCGATATAAAAATGTTACGAGGCAGAATTTCGGATCCGACGACCACTAATAAGCGATTGCTTCTACCATGATCGGAACGAGGTTGTTAAGCGATCATAAAAAAGTGAAGTGCCGAAATGGCCCATCGGAAGAATAAGTTTATGCGATAGCCGTTCGTCTCCTCCTTTGTCCGTTATTAACGGCTGTTTAAGCTTTTTTAAGCTCGAAATTACCTAAAATACAATGACCTGCTACGACGACCTTTCGTAACGTACAAAAGCCCAGAACGATCGTAATGTCCTTTATCATAAAAAAATGTAAACCGTGGCGGTATTGGCAATTAATCCACACTACGACGTAGCAACACAATGAAACGGAACGTAATGTGTTTTGAGTCGACGTTGTTTGTAACGGACGAAAATGATTACCTCGCGAGGGAAATAATATCTCGCGATCTACAAACACGGGGAACATTTTTCCCGAGTCAAAACATAGCGTTACCGCTTCCCTGTATTCCTTCGAAATATTTATTTTGAGCCACGATCGCGTTAATCATCACCTGGAATATCAAGACGAACACCTGTGTGAACCAACCTCGCACCCGACTTAAGGGCTTACATACACTTGTAATTTTCAAAAAATCGTTTTTTTTTGTATTTTCTGAATATACATATATTGGAGCATACACACTCAAAATTTTATGTCAATCAGACGAATATTTTCGAAGTTATAGACACATTTATGAAGGCGCGTTAGGGGGGCGCGTCTCACAGTCGGGGACCGGCGCGCCAGCTGTCTACCTGAGGCGCTGTCCCTTCTTTCCTTGTCTATCCTGCTCTCTTTCCTTTGTTATTTTCTATTGTATGTTTCTCAGTTGCCAAAATTTGAAAAGTAGTCGTCAGTCTCAGCAGAGAAGCCTAACAGTAAAGTCGTGTCAGTGTACTTGTGCCTTCGATAATATCGTGAAAATGAAGTCTAGCAGAGAACTTAGAAAATCAACGAAAGTGTACAAGTCAAGAGCGAAGAAACGAAAGAATGTTTTCAATCCGAAAACAGCTGAAACGGATGAGTCCAGTTTCAGTGCCTCTGCAAAAAAAATGAGAATGCAGGAGGAAATCTTGGTGCCGCGTGATCCGTCCGTTGAGTACCGAATTTTGAATTTTATTACTGTTTTCGCGGCCATCTCCGAATTTGTGCAGTGCAAAACCTGTAAGGGAAATGTGGAATTTGAAACTGCTTCTGAACGAGGACTCGGGTTTAAAATTGTTTTGTTGTGCGATCAGTGTCCATCTCGTAGCATAAATTCTAGTCCTTTTATCGAGCATTCTTATGAGATAAATCGGCGTTTTTTGTTTGTCATGAGAGTTCTTGGATTAGGGTTAAAAGGTGCTGCAAAATTTTGTGGATTAATAGACATGCCCGCTTTCCTAGCACAGCCCACCTACGATTTAATTATGAAGAATATACATTCCTGTGTGAAAACAGCAACCGACAAACTTTTTCAGCATGCTTGCCATGAAGAAAAAGACTTGACTGCTGAACACCAAGGTGACGAAAAATCTGCAAAGCTTACCGTGTCCGGCGATGGAAAAAGCGAGGATATACTTCCTTGTATGGAGTGACATCATTGATCGGATATTATTCTGGGCAAGTAATTGATATCCTCGTGAAAAGTGCCTATTGCAAACAATGCGAAACTTGGAAAAGCAAACTTGATAGTGAAGAATATCAACAATGGTATGAAAACCATCAAGATGATTGCAGTTGTAATCATTCAGGTTCTTCTGGAAAAATGGAAGTTGATGCAGTGATCGACCTATTCAAGCGTTGGTTTCACCCAAAACAATAATGAAAGCTATAACCAACTGGTGTGGAAGATCTCTCCAAAAGTACTTCCAGCCGGATCAAAAACGGTGGTAATGACTGCATATATAGCTGCTGGCATCTTCAATGAAGGGACAGCTGCCCTTTTATAATATATGAATGCAATGGGCGTCTCACTTGGGTCCAATGCGCATTCATATACAGATAAAGAAGATGCGCAGCGCATCAAGATCTCCGACCTGAGATCACACGAGAGCACCAGAGAGGGAAGAATGGCTCGCAGGCAGCATCAAATCGAATTATTAGAAGCTGCCAACGATGCGAACGGATTATTATATGGCCCTGGAATAGATGACTCCATGTAAGTTGAAAAAAAAACAAAATTTACCACATGTAAAACGCTTTTGAAACTTTAAACGCGTTTTTCTCAAAACTATGTTTTCAAAATCGGTGATCAAGATTTCTCGAAAACGGCTGAACCGATCAGTCTCAAATTTTAACACAACCTTTTTAACTATAGATTTTTTAGTAAGTTATTGAAGATTTTTTTTCTCCGATAAATATTTTCCATTTTATAAACAATTTAAGGCTCAAATTTTCGTTGAAAATCGAGTCTTTTATTTTGAGAAGTCGCCATTTTGTCAAAAATTATTTTGTCGCTAATTCCTTCGATTAAATACTAGATAATGTATTATATTAACGAAATTTATTTGGTTTTTTCATTTCAGATAATCCGGTCCAGAGATATCGTGATCACCGCAAAATTGGTTTTTTTTGCGGAGCTCTAGGAGATCGGCGATAGCAACATTCGCGATGATTATTTTTACAAATAAAAAATATGTTAATATATTATAAGGTTATTATAATATGTACACCAATTTTCAAATTAATAAATTGAATAGTCTGCGCGAAAAAAATTCTTGAAAATCCGTCTTTTTAAAGCCTTCTAACTGTATGTAAGCCCTTAATGAATGCACTAATCATTAAAAAAGAAATCATCAATATCTCGATTCGTTTTGGTCAGAAAAAATTATCGAATTTTAGAGCCGTCGCGCTCGATATGTCCCCTTAATTCTTGTATGAAGACTTTGGTTAGGTACTCGTTTCAATCAAGTCCAATTTTATAAAATCACAGTCTACATTTTTAACAACGTGTGCTATCTCACGCAGCCACACCCTACTACCCGTGCATTACCTACCGTAATGTCCGCAAGTACTGACTCACTGGGTCCACGTGTCATTCTGTCTATCAGAGGTGATTTTTTTTAAATATCATGCTGCAGAGACACTTTTAATTCAAGTTTTTTGCTATGGGTATTTTGAAATTTTTTAACGCCATTTATATTTAATTGTACGAGTTGAATAGAATTTATTGATAGGGATAATTAGTGTTTCAATGTTTTAAAATACTCATTGCAAAAGAAACACGTTATTACCAAATTTATAGCGAAAATGTTCAATCCCGAAAGACAATTGTCGCTGGAATGATACGTTTATGATTATCTGTAAAGTAATTAACATCGGTTTGAAAAAAAAACAATGTCCTTCAAATACAACAGTGATCAGGTGCGAGCACTTGACTTATTTTTTCTTGTCGCAACTTGTCAGCAGTCTTTTCATCTAACTTCTTGCGACTTCAACATTACCTATATATCTATACACATTCGCTTCAATAGATATGTCGGTAAGGTGGCGAGAAGTTGGCTGAAAACATTGACATGTCCCGTAAATAATAACTAGTAACTCCTGAATGATGAATGATGAATGATGAATGATGAATGATGAATGATGAATGATGAATGATGAATGATGAATGATGAATGATGAATGATGAATGATGAATGATGAATGATGAATGATGAATGATGAATGATGAATGATGAATGATGAATGATGAATGATGAATGATGAATGATGAATGATGAATGATGAATGATGAATGATGAATGATGAATGATGAATGATGAATGATGAATGATGAATGATTAATGATTAATGATGAATGATGAATGATTAATGATCAATGATTAATGATTAATGATTAATGATTAATGATGAATGATTAATGATCAATGATTAATGATTAATGATTAATGATTAATGATTAATGATGAATGATTAATGATCAATGATTAATGATCAATGATTAATGATTAATGATTAATGATTAATGATTAATGATTAATGATTAATGATTAATGATTAATGATTAATGATTAATGATTAATGATTAATGATTAATGATTAATGATTAATGATTAATGATTAATGATTAATGATTAATGATTAATGATTAATGATTAATGATTAATGATTAATGATTAATGATTAATGATTAATGATTAATGATTAATGATTAATGATTAATGATTAATGATTAATGATTAATGATTAATGATTAATGATTAATGATTAATGATTAATGATTAATGATTAATGATTAATGATTAATGATTAATGATTAATGATTAATGATTAATGATTAATGATTAATGATTAATGATTAATGATTAATGATTAATGATTAATGATTAATGATTAATGATTAATGATTAATGATTAATGATTAATGATTAATGATTAATGATTAATGATTAATGATTAATGATTAATGATTAATGATTAATGATTAATGATTAATGATTAATGATTAATGATTAATGATTAATGATTAATGATTAATGATTAATGATTAATGATTAATGATTAATGATTAATGATTAATGATTAATGATTAATGATTAATGATTAATGATTAATGATTAATGATTAATGATTAATGATTAATGATTAATGATTAATGATTAATGATTAATGATTAATGATTAATGATTAATGATTAATGATTAATGATTAATGATTAATGATTAATGATTAATGATTAATGATTAATGATTAATGATTAATGATTAATGATTAATGATTAATGATTAATGATTAATGATTAATGATTAATGATTAATGATTAATGATTAATGATTAATGATTAATGATTAATGATTAATGATTAATGATTAATGATTAATGATTAATGATTAATGATTAATGATTAATGATTAATGATTAATGATTAATGATTAATGATTAATGATTAATGATTAATGATTAATGATTAATGATTAATGATTAATGATTAATGATTAATGATTAATGATTAATGATTAATGATTAATGATTAATGATTAATGATTAATGATTAATGATTAATGATTAATGATTAATGATTAATGATTAATGATTAATGATTAATGATTAATGATTAATGATTAATGATTAATGATTAATGATTAATGATTAATGATTAATGTTATGTCCGTATGACGAGTAATAGAATATGACGAGTCAATTGGAAGTTGTAAAGTTCGGGATCATTTGCCGATGAGGGGTTTAACCCGAATGATAACAATACTGATTAATTTAGTTTCAATAATTTAACAAGTTTATTACTTAGATCAATTATTTTACCCTTGATTACTCAAATCTGCTCGAGTACTTCCGAGTAGATTTATCCCGTGCGAACGTCACGCGTAGCGATGTAATTTTAGACTGACTTCGGTACGAAGACCGAAGTTCTTATATTTTTCTCTTTGTTTACAAATTTACCCCACCTGGTAAATTTGCAAACGCGTTCCAAATTAATATTACGAAATCATCGTACAATGGTCGTCCTCGGACGATCGTTGCTACATTTCTTTATTTTCGATGATTTTGCTGACAGCGATTATGAAATCGCTGTTCCATTTCTTTTACGCATGTTAACGATTTGTACAACACATTCGTGCAATCGTTTTACATGTGTCATTCGTGTCAAATCGATTATGAAATTCTGATCAATTTCTTAATCGATGTTAACGATTCGCACAACACATTTGTGCAATCGTTTTTACATGTGTCGCTCGTGTCGAATCGATGTCAACGATTAATACAACACATATGTGCAATCGTTACATCGATCGCTAAATTCTTTATAAAATTCTGGGGCATAACACCCCTCCCCCCTGAAAAGTAAAAATTCGGAAAGAATTTTTACTCTCGCTTATATTACTATCCGCACTGAATTTTACTAAAATTTCATTTCCCAAAAATTCCCCTTTTTCTTTTAAGCTAGAATTGTAACATAAAACGGATTATTATGTATGTATATATATATATATAATTTTTATTGGTGCCGATAACGTTGGTCTGTCCTTCTGCGCTCATCGCGCCTTTCTCTCGATGGGAGAGGCTCGCCGGAACCTGCTCGTCGTCCTTCCGAAGGAGCGAGAGTCTCGAGATTAATCGCGACAGCTGGTTGTGGCGGCGCGAGTGCCGCTACCGGTGTCGGATTTCGCTTACGTTTCCAAAATTTGACGAGAAGGTAGCAAACGAATGCTATCGGCATGATCGCGCTTAAGGCGTAATTTCCTATTACATGCACATTTATGCTATCAGTAAAACTATTATTTAATTTGTCCTTTAGTTCGTGCACCCGCGTACCGATTTCTTTTAATTCTTCGGGGTTTCGAAGTACACTTATCACATTGAAATTATTATTTTTTGACACTTGTGCTCCATTGTCGTCTTCTGACAAGGTGAGGTTGTGTGGGGGCAGATAGTCCCCTCTGACTTCCTGTGTCAGCCGTTGTCCCGTCCGCACGCTGAAGTCTCGGGCGGTTACTGTACAAACACCTACCAAAGCCAATATACCCGCGTTTTCTAAACTTTCGTGTTGGTTTACCCGTCCTTCGCAAGTTATAATAATTAGTTCTTTGTGAGGGGCGACGAATAACCATTTCCCCTGTTGTTTAAGGGGTACGATGAGCGTCTGACTGAGGTTAGCAACGCGTTTTCCGCAGTGAAGACCTCCGTCAGTGTCCATTTTCGCGAGGATCCGAACTTCGCATGGTGCGTTATTCGTCAGCGGTAGTGTCGGATGCACCGCTGGACATATATATTGTTCTTCGATAGTTTTGCAAATTTTTAAATCTTCCTTGGCGATCCGTAAATAATCCCTATTAATCAGATCGACCGCCACGATATCTTCAGTCGTGTCGAGGTAGTAGAAAACGTTACTACCGGCCCTGGTGGGGATGGGGTACACCCTATACAACTGGAATCGTTGTTGACTGATCAGAGGGATGTCCAAAATCACCACCACGGTACCGTTATGAAAATATGCTTGCATTTCGGCCAACAGTAACCTCAGGTATCTGCCGACTTTGATGCACCCGTTAGATATGGGTGCTACGTCTATAGACACTGCCAACCTCCAGGTGACCTTGGTCTCGACGTAGTATCCCATTTCTTCGTAGTAGACCCCCGGATTGCTGACGAATGTTGTGATGTCGTAGTCCGCGATTCCCTGGGTCGTTCCTCCCGTGCCGAGAGATAGCAACGCCACCCTGCCAGGTGAAGGACGGTTGTTAGCTACTCTCCTTACCGAAATGTGCTGACGTTACACATTTTAATGTTCGATGAATAATTTCAGCCGGTTCGTATGTACAGCGACTGATTTTCTTCCCTTCATTATCACGTATGTGACAGGTGAAGTTTTTTCAATAATATTATATGGACCAATCCATTTCGGCGTAAGTTTAGCCGATCTACCACGACGAACCGTTTCGTCGTGCAGCAGAACCCTGTCACCAACGTGAAATTGTATTTCTTTCGTTAATTTATCGTAAGATTCCTTCGATTTAATTTTTGCTGACTGCAAATTTTGTCGAGCGGCGCTCCACGCAGCTCGTAACCGTTCGCGTAACTCCTGGCTATAATCGCTATAGGTATATGTTACTCGCGGCTCTTGTTTCACAGCTGTCGGGAGCTCGGCCTCGAAACCGAACACCAATGCATACGGTGACATTCCTGTAGCTGTGTGTGGGGTGGTATTGTATGTAAACATTGCATACGGCAACCACTCGTCCCAATCCGACTGATCTCCTTCAATGAAATGACGGAGATACCCAGCAAGCGTACGATGCGATCTTTCAAGTGCACCGTTTGATTCGGGATGATATGCTGTCGTCTGGATTTTTTTCATTCGTAATAATCGACATACTTCCTTAAAAGTTGCACTCAAAAAATTCGTACCCTGGTCGGACAACACGGTTTCTGGGGTACCATAACGGCAGATAACTTCTTCGACGAACGCCCTTGCGACCGTTCCCGCTTCTTAGTTGGGAATGGCCATGGCGGCGCTGTACTTCGTGAGGGCATCCTGAAACGTTAGTACATATTTGTTTCCATGGGAAGTCTCTGGAAGTGGCCCTACGATATCCACTGCGGTTTTTTCGAAGGGTTTCCCTGGAGTATCCGTTACAATCATCGGTACTCGCTCTCGACGTCGAAGTTTATTTTTTTGACATTTCTCACATCGAGAAATGTACTCTTTTATTTCCCTTTTCATACCAGGCCAGTTATACCGCGTTCTCAACCTTTGTAGGGTTCTTTTTAAACCTTGATGCCCACCGAGAGGGGCATCGTGATATTCTCGTAAGAGCAATTTTCGATCATTCGATGAAGGACAGGTTACGCTACTGCGGCGGCGATGCTCTTCTTTTGTATCGCTTTCCTCGTCGCTACCGTGCTTCGAGTTCGAGTCACAGTCGTCCCCGCTCTCCGCTTCCTCAGCCGATCGTCGCTGTTTGTCAGCGAAATGTCGCTGGCCCCTGTGGCCCCGCGGCGCGCCAGTGTCACGCGTCGTGTCTCTGTCGCACCGTGCTTGCTCTCTCTCTCTCTCTCCTCGCTTCTCTCCTTTGTGCTGTGCTTCGCGCTGTCGCCCCTCCCGCCTGATGCTTTTACGGTGGGGCATTGCGGGTCACTCCCGCTAGTATTAACGTTCGACGATGATTTTTCTTCTCTCTCGTTGGCAATAGCTCGTGCTCTCTCTTGCGCCCTCGTAAGCGCGCATATGCGACTTAGCGCGTCTGCATTTGTATTTCTTTTACCCGCTTTATATTCTACGTCGAACTCATATTCTGACAATTTTATTCGCTATCGCATGAGACGTGAACCGGGGTCTTTCACACCAAATAGCCAAGTGAGTGGCTGGTGATCAGTTACCACCTTGAAATGAGTACCATAAATATATGGTCGGAACTGAGATATACCCCACACGATTGCAAGTAATTCTTTTTCGGTCGTGGTGTAATTCATTTCCGCTTTTGAGAGAGTACGGCTAGCGTAGCATATCGGCAAATCTTCTCCAATTTTGCCTTGAGACAAAATGGCGCCGATAGCTTTATCTGATGCGTCTGTAGTTACGATAAAGGGCTTCTTGAAATCCGGATACTGCAATACCGGAGCCGTAGTTAAAGCATTTTTTAACTCCGTAAACGCTGCGTCTCTGATTGCAGTCCACTCGAATGCGGTGTTCTTCCGCACGAGCTCTGTGAGAGGTTTCGCGATCTTTGAAAAATCTTTAATGAATTGTCGGTAGTACCCAGCAAGACCGAGGAATGATTGTACTCCTTTTACATTTATTGGAACTGGAAAATCTCTTACGGCGTTAATTTTTCCGGGGTCGGCTTGTACCCCATTTTCGGAAATAATGTAACCGAGGTAGTGCGTCTCTTTACGCAACAACTGACATTTCCCGGGTTGCAAGGCCAATTTCGCTTCCCTGAGTCTTTGAAAAACTTCTCGTAGCCGTTCATTATGTTCACATAGAGTTTTTCCGTGGACCACTATATCGTCCAAATAAACGTAACACTTTATTCTTTGTAGTCCAGCCAATACCGAATTCATCAATCTCTGGAATGTCGGAGGAGCATTCTTCAAACCGAAGGGCATGCGATTATATTCGAAATGTCCCTGTGGTGTGGAAAAAGCTGTTTTTTCTCTATCTTCTTTTGCCATTGGAATTTGATGAAATCCCGAGGCAAGATCCAACGTGGAAAAATACCGAGCTCGTCCGAGCTGGTCCAAAATTTCCGTAATGTTTGGAAGTGGATAGGAATCACCGATAGTGGCTTCGTTTGGTTTTCGAAAATCCACTACCACCCTCATACGCTGATTACCGTTTGCGTCAGGTTTTTTCGCGACGACGAGTAACGGCGCATTCCATTGACTCCGACTTGGACGAATAATGCCATCTGTCAGCATTTCGTTGGTTTGTTTTTCGACTTCTTTTTTGTGTGTTTCAGGTAGTCGATACGGATGTATTTTTGAGGGCTTCGTTCCCTCCTTCAAAGGGATGCTATGTTCCACCATGTCTGTGCATGGCAATTTATCCCCTTGGAGATGAAAAATGTCCTCGTAGTCATCGATTATTGCATCGAGCGACGATTTTTCTTCGGGATTTAGGTGAGCACAATCAAGCTCACGATGCAGTTGCGCAAGACGCTCCGCGCCTCGCCCCCTGCTTACCGTACGCACGCTCAATGCTTCGAGCGTGTTGTCGTCCAACGGCTCGAGTTCCACCGTCGGACGCAGCACTTTTTTCTCGTACTCGCTGGTGTTTATTAAACGTACCACACAGCTGTTCCCTTTAGGCGGCGGAATACAAGATCCCATTATTATATCTTGACCTAGGGAAACCTTTCCGACAAAACCGAGAAATTTGCTTCGTGTTTTGGCGTATGTGATAGTTTCGCTTCGCGGGGGAAGAGCAATTAAATGTTTTCCATCAATTAATGGCATTTCATGACCATATAGTTTAAGTCGCGTTCCGCCGAGGATGTCTGCGTGATGCTTCTTGATGAAACCCATACCCAAGAGGCCATCCACCGCCAATGGTACATCATCGGTGACGACGTAGAACCAATGGATTATTCTGATCGCAGGAACTTCGACAATGACTTCAGCTTTGCACAAGGGTCGAAATTTTTCCCCTGAGACGCCCTTCAGCTCGATGTCACAATCGTCAATAATTGTGTCCGACCGCAAACAGCTTTTTTTGATGATGCAGCACTGTGCACCGGTGTCTGCTGTGAGCGTCAGCATTCCGTTGACGGCGCTGGGCGCATCGATGTCGAAATCGTTGTCGGAACAGTTGGTAGGCAAATTAACTTCCATTAGCCTCAACGGACGTTCCTCAATCGTTGTGACGTCATCTGACGTCTGCACGATGCTACTTGTATTTACTATGTTTATTTCCATAGCACCGATGGTTTTCTTCGCGTCGTTGTTCCCCATCGCCTTTTCCGATGTCTGTTGACGCGGTTTTGACGGATGCTCTTCCTTACCCCCGTCCTTCGCTTGCCTCAACCTCTTTCGACAATTTTGCCAAGTATGACCTTTGAGCTTGCAGAATTTGCAAACCGTGTCAACTTGATTGATTGATTGATTGCCGACGGGAACTGGCAGACTGGCTCGGCCTGACTGCCGTGGGCAATTACGAGCATGGTGTCCACTGTTCCCACAATGGAAACATCCTCTCCCGTCCGTATTTTGAGCGGGAAGAGATCTTCGGGAGGGCTGTTGGTGCCCTCCGCTCGTCCCTTTCGGCTGTACCATGTTACCAATTTCAATGGCGCCGTTTATGGACTCGTGCAGTGTCGAGAAGTTCCTCGACCGTACCAAAATTTGTACTTGCCCGTGCAAACCATTTTCGAAATTTGCCTGGGCGCTGCATCGTGTTACATCTTCGATGGTCCGGGCATCTCTCGCAGTCGAGACCCTTTCGCAGAGTTTTCCGATCAATTCGACGACGATTTTCTCTGTCCTGGTCCCGTATGCGGCAATTGATTCCCCTGGTCCTTGTCGAAGGGAACTAATTTCCATCTGTAGGGCAGCCAGCGATTTTCGCTGCCCGTACAGAACCTCGAGCTCGGTTTTGAGCTCCCTGAACGTGTGGATGCTTTTATGCTTAAGCTCCTGTGCTGCTCTACCACGGATATTGCCTGAAAGAATTAGCTTTAGCAATGTCCCGTGGTTAGCGTACGCTACGAGTTCAAAAACGGTTTCGCATGAATTTATGAACTCGTCGAGATCGTCTGCACTACCACCGCTGAACGTTCGAACATGCCTCAACGCTAAACGAAGGTCTAGCGACGAAGTATCAGGGCCTTGTCGCGGCTCCTGCTGTTGCTGTCTCGCCCTATCCTGATTCAACTGCTCACGCAGCTCGAATATCTGACTCTGGAGAGCTCGAATAAGTTCAAAAGGGTCACTATTGACATCCTGGAGGGTATTTGCTAAATCCTGATGAGCGTTTGGTGCCCTATCGGTAAGTCTTCTCCTCCTCTCGTCCAATAGTTTCTGTTGTAGCGCGATCTCTTCATATTCATTCCGAATGGCCTGATCGGTATCCCGTGACTCGTGGTTTTCCCTACCTCTGGTTGTTCGAGGTATGGCGCCAAGGTTTTGGCCGGAAGCCCCGTTTTGTGAAAAATCGGTCCTCAAAAGGTTCGCTGCTTCCCCCCTGAGACGGTTGATATCCTCGTCGATCATGGCATCGGAAATCACTGACGGAGTATTTCTTCCGGTGCTGGGTAAATACGTATCTGTATCACCGGCGTCCACAAAAGATGTACCTCTCCTGAGGTTTACACCAAATTGTGATTGCAAACGGTTGGTAAGGACCGTCTGCCTGCTGTCCGGAATACGTGACGTTGGTGACAATGCTGCTAAAGCCTGATGGGCCCTAAACGTGATATCGCCTAACGCTGCTTCGAGCCCTGCTGTGGCTCCGACCTCTTGCATCGGCAAAGTCGAATCTAACGAATTTCTCCGAGGCGGTAGTAGAGGGTTTTGTGACATTTTGTTTTTTATTTCTTCGTCTTCCGAAATTTAACACAAATGTCCTGATTCGCGGAGTTGAAAATCAAAATTTCCCCTCCCCTTGTAGCGCGGTTATTTAATACGACACTGACCTAAATATGCACGCGATTGGCTTTGGTGTGTTGTGTTATAAATAGTAACCGCCGCTTACAGATAGAAGATCCCTGTTGACATGATGATCCTATGGCGATCGTCGTCGGAAAGGGCCGTCTTCTTGGTGAGTCTCAGCGTTCGGTTCCTTGATCCTTGTGTAGATAGTCCTTGTCAATTCGACGTATACTTGTCGAGTACCAGGCTATTTTTCCCAACGACTGCGTGTCGGGTGGAGCTTTGGGTTTAGTTTTTATTTTACTAACTTTATCGGCACTGTATCACTTCGGCAGATCCCACCGCTGCCACTAAATGTTATGTCCGTATGACGAGTAATAGAATATTACGAGTCAATTGGAAGTTGTAAAGTTCGGGATCGTTTGCCGATGAGGGGTTTAACCCGAATGATAACAATACTGATTAATTTAGTTTCAATAATTTAACAAGTTTATTACTTAGATCAATTATTTTACACTTGATTACTTAAATCTGCTCGAGTACTTCCGAGTAGATTTATCTCGTGCGAACGTCACGCGTAGCGATGTAATTTTAGACTGACTTCGGTACGAAGACCGAAGTTCTTATATTTTTCTCTTTGTTTACAAATTTACCCCACCTGGTGAATTTGCAAACGCGTTCCAAATTAATATTACGAAATCATCGTACAATGGTCGTCCTCGGACGATCGTTGCTACATTTCTTTATTTTCGATGATTTTGCTGACAGCGATTATGAAATCGCTGTTCCATTTCTTTTACGCATGTTAACGATTAATACAACACATTCGTGCAATCGTTTTACATGTGTCATTCGTGTCAAATCGATTATGAAATTCTGTTCAATTTCTTAATCGATGTTAACGATTCGCACAACACATTTGTGCAATCGTTTCTACATGTGTCGCTCGTGTCGAATCGATGTCAACGATTAATACAACACATATGTGCAATCGTTGCATCGATCGCTAAATTCTTTATAAAATTCTGGGGCATAACATTAATGATTAATGATTAATGATTAATGATTAATGATTAATGATTAATGATTAATGATTAATGATTAATGATTAATGATTAATGATTAATGATTAATGATTAATGATTAATGATTAATGATTAATGATTAATGATTAATGATTAATGATTAATGATTAATGATTAATGATTAATGATTAATGATTAATGATTAATGATTAATGATTAATGATTAATGATTAATGATTAATGATTAATGATTAATGATTAATGATTAATGATTAATGATTAATGATTAATGATTAATGATTAATGATTAATGATTAATGATTAATGATTAATGATTAATGATTAATGATTAATGATTAATGATTAATGATTAATGATTAATGATTAATGATTAATGATTAATGATTAATGATTAATGATTAATGATTAATGATTAATGATTAATGATTAATGATTAATGATTAATGATTAATGATTAATGATTAATGATTAATGATTAATGATTAATGATTAATGATTAATGATTAATGATTAATGATTAATGATTAATGATTAATGATTAATGATTAATGATTAATGATTAATGATTAATGATTAATGATTAATGATTAATGATTAATGATTAATGATTAATGATTAATGATTAATGATTAATGATTAATGATTAATGATTAATGATTAATGATTAATGATTAATGATTAATGATTAATGATTAATAATTAATAATTAATAATTAATAATTAATAATTAATAATTAATAATCAATAATCAATAATCAATAATCAATAATCAATAATCAATAATTAATAATTAATAATTAATAATTAATAATTAATAATTAATAATTAATAATTAATAATCAATAATCAATAATCAATAATTAATAATTAATAATTAATAATTAATAATTAATAATTAATAATTAATAATTAATAAAAATACTTCGAATCTGGGATTCGAACCGATGACATCGCGGTCATTTGGGTAACACTTTAGCCCTGCGCTAACGGTGCATCTTGTGGACGCTGCACATGACCAGCGGCTGCTTCATCAGCCGTGGCGACCGTAATGCATGGCGTCTGATTCCAATACACTTATAAATATTTATTATTTATTATTTATTATTTATTATTTATTATTTATTATTTATTATTTATTATTTATTACTTAACGAATTATTTTAGACGAATTTTCGGTAATTGAATTAAGAGAGAGAGAGGGCGAGAGAACGAATGAGGGAGGGCGTGAGTGCGAGAAGAGGCGAAGGGGAGCACAGGAACTGCTGATGTCGAAGCACGCGACCCAGCCCCCTCTTGTAAGCTGACTCGATCGCTCTCAATCGCACTCTCACGCATCATTCTCTGCCTATCTCTCTCTTCTTCGATTCCACCATTCTCTTGTCCGGCCTACTACGCGGCTGGCTGGCGTGTCGATTCTGTGTTGCAGCAGAAGTATTTACTTTAAAAAATTGTAGATTTGCATTTTCGGGGCATGAAAATTGGAATGAAAAAATATCGACCTTATGAGCTTTCGAAACATAGAAAATTCAAAACTTCGAGTCGCACCTATTTCCTCAAGCATGTACCCAGAGTATAAAATAAAATAAAATTATGCCACAATATTTAATATTTATTTTTTATAGAAAAATTGTGCCCGCGTATTTTCAAGAAATCAACACAGATACGTGAAAAACCGTTACGACGTTCGACGTGTGCCGATTTGTTTACGCTCCCAACTGTCGTTCGTCTACAGGTGATCTGACCTTACCACGATATCCCGATGGCCTCGTGCTTACAGTTGAAACAGCGACAGGCGGGTCGTTCTTTCTAAGGGATTTTTTTTCTTTTTCCCATGCCCTTGATAATTTCGAATCAACTTACATTACTCGACGATCGTGCGATATCTTGCTCTTCTGAAACATCCTCCCTCCGTGAATCCTCTCTACGGTCGATAAAGAACGTTGTACGGGATCCATAACGTCACTATTTTCACAGTCACAGAAAATCACAGCACAAACAACTCGGATGGATTGAGAATATCACGGAGTAATGAATTTAAAAGAAATTCAAACGTTGTGAAAATAATAATAAAAAAGAAAATGATAATGAATAAATGAAATGAACGAAAACTTGGAAAATCGATGATCAAAAAAATCGAAAATGCGATCAAAAATGTTCGGAGAAATTTCGGCGTTCGTGTTTATCGTAGCACTTGTGGCGGTAAAGTGTTCTAGTCAGGGTATCACGCGAGTGACGAAATTTATTTTGAGGGTGGGGGTAATTTCTTGGCGCCAAGCTATCAGCAATAACCGAAGTAAGGTAAAGTTGAGCTTGCGACGGAGTGCAGGAGAGGGAGTAAAAGCAAATCGCTACTCGTCGACGGTGTGACCGAGGAACGCCTTCGACGACCAATACTAATGCATATTGCATTTCCGATTCAAATACGCGGAGCAAGTTTTTCTAATGAAATTGAATATTATACTAACTATTGTAATTACATGTTTATAATCAATTGCTAACTTATTTACTGATTTCAATGAGAAGAATATAGGTTATAGACGAGAAGAATCATATTGATAAGTGCTGCACCGGTTGAATACATGGTTAGCGGCTGTCATAGTTTAATTATTGTTAATTTTCTTTCAAATCACGGTCGCCACGGCTGATGAACCAGACGCTATTCACGTGCAAGCTCACACCAAGAGCCGATGGCGCAGGGCTAAAGTGATAGCCCCGGCGATATCGATGTCGCAGGTTCAAATCCTGGAAACGTAGGTTTTTTTTTGCAAACATGCAAACAGTTATTTTGACGCTGCCCTGGTGATTGGGCGCTTGTCAAAGTCCTTTCAGGCAACTTCTCGTCACCTTACCGATATATCTATAGAAGTGAATGTGTAAAGCAGCGATGTCCAACAACGATTCCCGCGCGTCTACTAACTTGCTTTTCTTCCCCTTCTCCGTCCAATTCTCTTCTCCTCGATCGCATTGTAGCCTACGTACAATATTCCGAACGCCTACCAGTCGCCGCGGTTTTCAACATTTCCCGACTTTCGAGCTTCCCCACGCGTAAATTATCAAAGTTAGATATATGCCGTCGCTGATTTTTTTCAGGAAATTCAATTCTCTACAACATTGTATATGCGAACTTTTGTTCTATATAGCGTTGTTTATCCAGCGTTTGGACAGAAAAAAATAAAACGATAAGAAAATCGATGCTTTTCTATATATCTAACCGTAATAAATTGTGCTAATTTTTAAATTAACGATAATTTTGAAAAATGAAAAACCGCCGCGGTTTTTAACATTCTCTGACTTTCAAGCTTTTCCACACGTCAATTATCACAGATAGATATATGCCGTCACTGACTTTTTTATAGGAAATTCAATGCTCTACAACATTGTTTATGTGAATTTCTGGTCTATATAGCGTCGTTCAACCAGCCTTCCCACGGGAAAGTAAAAATGCATCAATTTTCTTATCGTTTTTTTTTTTCTGTCCAAACGCTGGATAAACAACTCTACATAGACCAAAAGTTCACATAAACAATGTTGTAGAGAATTAATTTTTAACTCCCGATTGCCTACGGGGCAAAAAACGGGAGTTATGTGTTTCACCGCCTGCCCGCGAAATAGCTGAAATTTTAGGCTGAAGTGTTTGGCCGAACGGCTTATCCCCTCCTGACAGATTTTGGCACATCAATTCTGTGGGTCACAGAGAAGGTCTTTTTTTCATAATATTTATGATCGGAAGCAAACTCGTAAAGTTATTCAATGTTTAAAATATCGACAAATTCAAAGGAGGGGCATATCGCATTTTGCGATATGTCCCCTGAACTTATCGCCGTTCCCCGTTCGCCGTTCAGTACTCGCTTCAGACGGTAGACTACGCGGACTGTTTCTTTCTCTCTCGCTCCGCAGCGAGAGCCGATAGTGTTGTCTCTCTCGGATTCGTGGATGTAGTCCATCGCCTTCAGACCCCTCGCGATTGGTTGTTCGAAGGAGGGGTGACATCGTCGGCGATGTGACTTCACATACACATATCTATCTATATATATATATATATATATATATATATATATATATATAGTTTGAAAGCGTACGTCGTTATTTAGTAATATTAACTCCCGATTGATTGATTTAATCTAGTTAATGAAAAAAAAATTCATTGTTCGCGGGATCCATCGATTTCGGCATCTGACAGTGTGCTCTTGCTGCGACAAGGAAAATTAATCTCCATCAGTTGACATAACGCCAAACATAACCTACAAGGTGTCTAGCCGGCTTTACGGTAAGCATAACCTATAAGGTTTTTTTTTTCCTTCATATTAATTTATTCAATCAGAATTCTAAGTTTGAAGCTTCGTCTTCAAATCTCATCCTCAATAGTAAAATAAGTATTTCGAATTTACATGCATGGAGAATAGCTGAATTCTAATCAATTCCTAATCAACGCTGTCAGTCATCCTTATCGATACAGTTTATTCAGTCAACAATCTTCATTCGATGTTCACTCTGATTGAAAACTCCAATAACCCTTGCTTTTCTGTATGATAATTTTTCTTCTCTGATATTGTTCGATCAGAATTCTAATTCTTCTCTGATATTGTTCGATCAGAATTCGAAGTTTGTAGCTTCGTTTTCAAATCTCATCCGTATTATTAGCGAAACAAGTATCAGTTTGATCGGAATTGAAATATTAATTGACATGACGATCTTTCACCTTATTTCAGGATAATTTGTCATTTTTTTTCAGGATAATTTGGTGCTCTCTGTGGTGTTCGGCACGTATTTATATTTTTTTTTCTCTCTGTGAGGTTCGACATGTATTTATATATATTTTTTTTTTCTTCTAATTTTACAATAGCAGGTACTGGATACAGGCTGGACAAATCATCGACTTCAGTCATCGTCCAGCACAAATCGAATTCGCTGATGTACGAGTGAATCGTGGTCAAGGCTGATCCCAGCCGCGCTCAACATAAAGGATGTTGCGATGACATGCGTCCAAGGCTGTACCAGCCGCGTTCTACAATAACTGTAGAGCGCTGACATTGACTCCACGAATTACCATATCATTGGTAGGATGGAAGCAGTGGATCATCAAAATTATTGACTGAGCAACGTCGACGTTTCATCTTCTTGGATGCACGGGTGTTGTGCTGCCAGTGCGCAGCTCAACTTCTCGCACCATGAAAAACGACAAGAATCTTTCTTCAATCATTCTTCAATCAGAAAAACGTTCATTCTTCGATCAAAGAAACGTCTAAAAATAAATTTATCAATTTTCAACAATATGAAATTTGATCAACGCTCTGGTCACGACCATTCTTCGGCACCCAGCTAAATTGTACGGGGCTATGAGTCACTGATGGTGACCCAGGGGTTGACCCGAGGGTTCAATTCAAATTAATATTCAAATGAAAATCACGTTTATAAAAAAATTTATCAAAAAATTAATATTAAAATGAAAATCACGATTATAAACAAATTTATCAAAAAATTTTCAGAGATAAATCTCATACATCGATTTCCAACACTAGAGTAACTATTATGAATCAATTTCATGAATTAATTCTTCAATAATTCTTTAATCAAAACAAAAAAACGTATACAAATGAATTTATCAATTTTCAACAATATCAAACTTGATTAACCCTCCGATCGCGACCATTCTTCGGCACCCAGCTAAATTGTACGGGGCTCTGAGTCACTGGTGACCCAGGGGTTGACCCGAGGGTTCAATTCAAATTAATATTGAAAATAAAAATCACGACTATAAACAAATTTATCAAAAAATTAATATTGAAATAAAAATCACGATTATAAAGAAATTTATGAACAAATTAATATTGAAATAAAAATCACGTTTATAAACAAATTTATCAAAAAATTAATATTGAAATAAAAATCACGATTATAAAGAAATTTATGAACAAATTAATATTGAAACATTAATTGTATTGTGATATTGAACAATTCAAATTAATATTGAAATAAAAATCACGTTTATAAACAAATTTATCAAAAAATTAATATTGAAATAAAAATCACGATTATAAAGAAATTTATGAACAAATTAATATTGAAATATTAATTGTATTGTGATATTGAAAAATAAGAAAAATCACGATTATAAACAAATTTATCGTAAAAATGAATGTTGAAATGAAAATTACGATTATAAACAAATTCATCGACAAATTAATATTGGAATAAAAATCACGATTATAAACAAATTTATGAACAAATTAATATTGAAATGAAAATCACGGTTATAAACAATTTTATCAACAAATTAATATTGAAATAAGAATCATGATTATAAACAAATTTATCAACAAATTAATATTGA
This sequence comes from Diplazon laetatorius, assembly GCA_963662125.1. NCBI lineage: Eukaryota > Metazoa > Arthropoda > Insecta > Hymenoptera > Ichneumonidae > Diplazon > Diplazon laetatorius. The sequence goes on along the minus strand of OY759154.1, from coordinate 20,054,152 downwards.
AATAAGAATCATGATTATAAACAAATTTATCAACAAATGAATATTAAAATAAAAATCATGATTATAAACAAATTTGTCGACAAATTAATATTGAAATAAAAATGACGATTATAAACAAATTTATCAAAAAATTAATATTAAAATGAAAATCACGATTATAAACAAATTTATCAAAAATTGTTCAGAGATAAATCTTATACATCGATTTCCAGCATTAGAGTAACCATTATAAATCAATTTCATGAATTAATTCTTCAATAATTTTTTAATCAAAACAAAAAAACGTATAAAAATGAATTTATCAATTTTCAACAATATCAAACTTGATTAACCCTCCGGTCACGACCATTCTTCGGCACCCAGCTAAATTGTACGGGGCTCTGAGTCACTGGTGACCCAGGGGTTGACCCGAGGGTTCAATTCAAATTAATATTGAAAATAAAAATCACGACTATAAAGAAATTTATCAAAAAATTAATATTGAAATAAAAATCACGATTATAAAGAAATTTATGAACAAATTAATATTGAAATATTAATTGTATTGTGATATTGAACAATTCAAATTAATATTGAAATAAAAATCACGTTCAGTCGATCCGCGTCTTTCGTAGCGATCGGTCGTGTTTTCGGAGAGCGGTGTTGTTAAGTGCGAGTAAGCTGTGCGTATGATAACCGAGCAGGTTGCTAGCGCTCGGACCACCGAGTTCCGTGATACGCGTAATTAGCGGTCGCAAAATATATACGTGACATCGAACACAAAGTACACCGAGATCTCTGACTACAGGGATCCACGGTCCAACGATTAAAAATGAGCACCGAAACTAACAGAGTGAGCTATGCCTCAGCCACACAAACGGACTTATTCCCAAGAAAAGACCAAGCTGTTATAATGGACTCAATAGATGGCCTGCAAATAAGAGACTACGTCAGTGCTATCGCTTCCCTCGTCAACCCAATTTCGGTAAAATTCGCGTCTCGGATCTCGAATAATCGAGTTTGTATATACGTCGCAAGTAAACAAATAGCCGATGAGCTAATCGATAAACACAAAACCGCAAAGGTAAACAACAACGTGCTTCCGATTCGACCACTGATCTCGAGAAATAAACGTGTCATATTATCCAACGTCTGCCCAATAATTCCACACAATGTAATCGAGGAATTATTCATAGAACGGGGAATCGAGCTAGCATCATCAATCACGTTCGTCAAGGCGGGACTCACGGACCCGGGATTCGCCCACATCCTCAGTTTCAGGCGCCAGGTGTATATACACCCCGAAGACGAAGCTAAGCTCCCGGACTCTCTACAGGTGAAATACGACGAAACGACATACTGGATATACGTATCCTCCGAATCGATGGCGTGCTTCCTCTGTAAGAGAGATGGCCACATCGCGAGAAACTGCCTAACGAGCCAAACAAACACGAGAGAGGTGATGCCCCCTCCGATTAGCCCCGCTTTAACAACTCCCGAGGCGACCGGGAAGACAACCAACGCAACGACGCGTAAGACCGACGAGTTCCCAGCCCTCGGAAAAAAAATACCAATGATAACGTCCAACCTCCTAGCGAAACGCGCACTCTCAACGTCGGACTCATCCTCGCTAGCGGAAAATCTAAATGCCGCGGAAATAGAAGAACCTTCCGAATGCACCTCGGACGAAGCCGATTCTCGTCTCTCAACCGATGGCCAAAGGGCAGCACAACAACAAAAACAAAAACAAAAAGCCCCAAGAAAGAGACCCAAGATCGCCATCGACACAACCGAGTCCCCACAGAATTCGAACACTGAACCCCTGCAATTAGTGAAAGCAAGGATCACGGAACAGCCAGACGACTTTCCGTTGACCTTCATCCAGTTCAAAAGTTTTCTGGAAAGAACGCTGGGTCAAAGTAACCCAGAAGAAATCGCGCTCGAGTACACGAGCGACGTAGCGAAACTGATTGCAATGATCACGGACCTCTATCCACTTATCGGCGACAGAGCAACGAAAAGTAGATGCACCCGAATTAAAAAGAAACTCGAAAACATGACAAAAGAAAACTCGTTCGAAGAAGATAGCGTCGAGGAGGAAATGGAAGCTGCATAAAATGAGCATAGTACAGTGGAACATAAACGGGTTCTACACCCAATTAGAAAGACTACAACTACTCATCAAAGACTACTGCCCCCAGGTAATATGCATCCAGGAGAGTAATTTTACTCAAGGACACGTTGGGAAAATCAACGGATATAAGAGCGTGCACAAGAACCGCACGAATTGCACCCATGCTAGTGGCGGAGTAGTAACATTTATAAAAGATCACATCATAACAGAAGAAATACATCTGTCTTCAGTGTTAGAAACCGTAGCAGTAACCGCATACTTACCCCAAAAGATTACTGTATGCAATATTTACATCCCTAACAGCTACCCTTTCACCTTAAACGAACTCTCTCAAATAAGCCAACAACTACCTAAGCCGTTCATCATTGTCGGCGATGTGAATAGCCACAACGAACTATGGGGATCCGTTCGAAGAGATACAAGAGGAAAAAGGGTAGAGAGATGGATAGACCACGAAAATTTGACTCTCCTAAACGACGGTCAACCGACCCACTTCACTACCTCGTCAGCATCTTTTAGCGCTATCGACGTAAGCCTGTGCACAGCAGATCTAGCAGCCAAAATCCAATGGTCAGTTTCGAAGGACTTGCACGGTAGCGACCATTTTCCTATCTACATGCGCTTAGTCTCTCGAACTCCGAATACCCACTCCACCCGCTGGAAATGGAAACTGAAAGAAGCAAATTGGGAAGGCTTTAAACACGAGATCGAAGACAAACTTAACAAATACGTAAAACCAATTCGCGAGAACCACGACAGTATCAATATTATCACTTCTGAATTCAACGCTCTCATACTGTCGGCCGCGGCCAATAATATCCCGAAATCCTCTGGTAAACACAAAAAACCCCAAGTTCCGTGGTGGAATGACGAGTGCGCTGAGGTCATCTTAAAAGCCAAGCAAGCGTTTAACACATATAAGAGACACCCTAACTTCACAAATAAAGTAACCTTTAAAAAACTCAGAGCGATCGCTCGACGAACAGTGAAAGAAAACAAAAAACGATCTTGGAAAGAATACATCTCATCCTTAGGCCCGGGTGCTTCGTCGGAAGATACTTGGAGGAAGATAAAAAGTATTTCCGGAATAAGAACATGTTCTGCATCGACATTCATCCTCCGCGACGGATCCACGATTTCTAATCCAATTGAAATGGCTGATACACTAGCCGAGACATTTGCGAGCAACTCTAGCGACAACAACTACCAACCCGATTTCCTACAGCACAAAAATAAATTTGAAGCGGAAAACAGCATCAAAATCATCGACGGGCCAGACCCGATAAACGAAAACCTACGTCTAGATGAATTCAAAACAGTCCTTCGGGCCACAAAAAACTCGAGCGCAGGTCCGGATGGCATCCCAAACGTAATGTTGAAACAACTACCTGATAGCGGTCTTAGATACGTCCTAGACATATTCAATCGAATATGGTCACATAAAGTCTTTCCAACAATATGGTCTAAGGCGACAGTAGTGCCTATTGGCAAACCTGGTAAGAACGTCAGCGATCCTACAAGCTACCGACCAATTGCACTAACTTGTACTCTATGTAAACTCATGGAAGAAATAGTGAACAAAAGACTAAAATACAGACTAGAAAAAATCGACTTCTTTACGCCCCATCAAAGTGGTTTCCGGAAGTTCCGTTCCACGATGGACCATCTCACGAAACTTGAAGCTCAAATCTGCAGATCCTTCTACAGTAACGAACACCTCGTTGCCGTCTCCCTAGACATTGAAAAGGCGTACGAAATGGTATGGAGACACAGAGTGCTTAAAATCCTTGAAGACAAGAAAATAAACGGCCGATGTTTAGCTTTCGTCCAAAATTTTCTACACTAGAGGAAAATAGAAGTGAGGTATAAAGGAGTAACGTCCAGCACAGTGGAAACCGAAAACGGCGTTCCTCAAGGATCCGTGATTAGTGTAACTCTCTTTCTAATAGCAATCAACGGCATAGTCATGAACGTTCCTCGACCCATGAGTGCTCTACTTTTCGCGGATGATCTAACTATCACGTGTAGCGGTAAAAAGTCGGAACTACGGAAGAGACTATCCAAGACTGTCTCAATAACCTCCAAAACTGGGCATCTACGACTGGATTCAAAATCTCGGACACGAAGACACAAATCATGGTATTCAGTAGATCTCGTGCAGTAACAAACAACAGCGTCGAAATCTATCTTAACAACACCAGATTGAAAGCGGTAAATACACTCAAAATCCTAGGTATGACATTCGATCCAAAACTAACGTGGGTCCCCCATATCACAAAATTAAAAACCGAATGTCAAAACCGAATCAACATACTCAAAGTATTAGCATCAATAAACTGGGGGGCTGACCAAGACATTCTGCTAAACTCATACAAAGCACTAATCCGATCTAAGATAGACTACGGCTCAATCCTGTACGACTCAGCAAAAAAGAAAACACTCCAACGACTCAACCCTATCCACACTACGGCGCTAAGACTAGCCCTCGGCGCATTTCGGTCCAGCCCAAACACTAGTGTATTAGCAGAATCAAACGAGACCCCTCTCGACATTAGAAGGATGAAGCTAATTATAAACTACGCAATGGCTAGTAATTCTATAGACTCCCACCCACCATTCTGCATCCAAGAACTGACAACAGAAGAAAGAAAAAGACTGGAAAATTCTCGCTCGCCAAAACCCCTGAAAATACGCCTAGAAGCCGCGATAAGGACTATGAATTTCCAGATTCCAATGATAAAAAAAAGGCGGCAACATCCGATTCCCCCATGGACGCCGTTTTATCCTACAGTAAACCTCGAGCTCGCTGACGACAAAAGAGCAAACACACCGAGCACAGTTTACCGAGCCAAATTCAATGAACTAGTGCATACGAAGCAAGGACGCTACTTCATGTACACAGATGGTTCGAAAATCGACGGCAAAGCAGGATGTGCCATAGTTACGGAAAACTCCGAAAACTCTTACAGACTCCCGGACCAATTCGAAGTATTCAGCTGTGAAGCTGCAGCAATCCTCGAAGCACTAACCAACGCACGAAACGCACCGAATAGAATCTTGATTCTATCTGATTCTATGTCTGTGCTTACAGCTATTAGAGATAGATTTTCCGAGATTCCTATCGTCCAAGAAATCCAACACAACCTATTTAACCTAGAAGCAACAGAAAGCGTAGAACTCATGTGGATACCAGCACACCAAGGAATACCAGGCAACGAAAAGGCCGATCAAGCAGCCAAATTCGCCGCCCTGAATACGAACCTTCCTGTAACGAAGCCAATGACACTTGACGAAGAAAAAAAATCCGTCCACAAGGTCGCCCGAAAACATTGGAACGAAATATGGTTAAATACTGGCAACAGCAAACTCACAAAAATCAGAGAGAATATATTTGAAAAAGCACCGAGACTAACGACAAACCGCAAGGACCAGACCACGATCACCAGGTTGAGAATAGGACACACGAACGTCACACATGCCCATCTGTTCTCCAAAAAGACAGCAGAAATCTGTGAGACGTGTGAAGTCCCTCTCACCGTCGAACACATCGTAATAGAGTGCGCAACTATGAGCAGCATTAGACGAGAGCTCAAACTTCCAGCCGACTTAAAACAGTGCCTCTCTAACGAAGAAATGTGCAAAAAAACAATTGAACTATTAAAAAGTAGTGGAATGTACAAAAAAATATAAAATGGAAAGCACAGCAAACGTAAAGAAATACAAACGAATGTAAACGCAATGTGGTCGCTCAAAACCTCGACGTTGTTGCGACAATAAATAAAGGCTAAAAAAAAAAAAAAAAAAAAATCACGTTTATAAACAAATTTATCAAAAAATTAATATTGAAATAAAAATCACGATTATAAAGAAATTTATGAACAAATTAATATTGAAATATTAATTGTATTGTGATATTGAAAAATAAGAAAAATCACGATTATAAACAAATTTATCGTAAAAATGAATATTGAAATGAAAATTACGATTATACACAAATTCATCGACAAATTAATATTGGAATAAAAATCACGATTATAAACAAATTTATGAACAAATTAATATTGAAATGAAAATCACGGTTATAAACAAATTTATCAACAAATTAATATTGAAATAAGAATCATGATTATAAACAAATTTATCAACAAATTAATATTGGAATAAGAATCATGATTATAAACAAATTTATCAACAAATGAATATTAAAATAAAAATCATGATTATAAACAAATTTATCGACAAATTAATATTGAAATAAAAATGACGATTATAAACAAATTTATCAAAAAATTAATATTAAAATGAAAATCACGATTATAAACAAATTTATCAAAAATTGTTCAGAGATAAATCTCATACATCGATTTCCAGCATTAGAGTAACCATTATAAATCAATTTCATGAATTAATTCTTCAATAATTTTTTAATCAAAACAGAAAAAACGTATAAAAATGAATTTATCAATTTTCAACAATATCAAACTTGATTAACCCTCCGGTCACGACCATTCTTCGGCACCCAGCTAAATTGTACGGGGCTCTGAGTCACTGGTGACCCAGGGGTTGACCCGAGGGTTCAATTCAAATTAATATTGAAAATAAAAATCACGACTATAAAGAAATTTATCAAAAAATTAATATTGAAATAGAAATCACGATTATAAAGAAATTTATGAACAAATTAATATTGAAATATTAATTATATTGTGATATTGAACAATTCAAATTAATATTGAAATAAAAATCACGTTTATAAACAAATTTATCAAAAAATTAATATTGAAATAAAAATCACGAATATAAAGAAATTTATGAACAAATTAATATTGAAATATTAATTGTATTGTGATATTGAACAATTCAAATTAATATTGAAATAAAAATCACGTTTATAAACAAATTTATCAAAAAATTAATATTGAAATAAAAATCACGATTATAAAGAAATTTATGAACAAATTAATATTGAAATATTAATTGTATTGTGATATTGGAAAATAAGAAAAATCACGATTATAAACAAATTTATCGTAAAAATGAATATTGAAATGAAAATTACGATTATAAACAAATTCATCGACAAATTGATATTGGAATAAAAATCACGATTATAAACAAATTTATGAACAAATTAATATTGAAATGAAAATCACGGTTATAAAAAAATTTATCAACAAATTAATATTGAAATAAGAATCATGATTATAAACAAATTTATCAACAAATTAATATTGAAATAAGAATCATGATTATAAACAAATTTATCAACAAATGAATAGTAAAATAAAAATCATGATTATAAACAAATTTATCGACAAATTAATATTGAAATAACAATGACGATTATAAACAAATTTATCAAAAAATTAATATTAAAATGAAAATCACGATTATAAACAGATTTATCAAAAATTGTTCAGAGATAAATCTCATACATCGATTGCCAGCATTAGAGTAACTATTATAAATCAATTTCATGAATTAATTCTTCAATAATTCTTTAATCAAAACAAAAAAACGTATACAAATGAATTTATCAATTTTCAACAATATCAAACTTGATTAACCCTCCGATCGCGACCATTCTTCGGCACCCAGCTAAATTGTACGGGGCTCTGAGTCACTGGTGACCCAGGGGTTGACCCGAGGGTTCAATTCAAATTAATATTGAAAATAAAAATCACGACTATAAACAAATTTATCAAAAAATTAATATTGAAATAAAAATCACGATTATAAAGAAATTTATGAACAAATTAATATTGAAATATTAATTGTATTGTGATATTGAACAATTCAAATTAATATTGAAATAAAAATCACGTTTATAAACAAATTTATCAAAAAATTAATATTGAAATAAAAATCACGATTATAAAGAAATTTATGAACAAATTAATATTGAAATATTAATTGTATTGTGATATTGAAAAATAAGAAAAATCACGATTATAAACAAATTTATCGTAAAAATGAATATTGAAATGAAAATTACGATTATAAACAAATTCATCGACAAATTAATATTGGAATAAAAATCACGATTATAAACAAATTTATGAACAAATTAATATTGAAATGAAAATCACGGTTATAAACAAATTTATCAACAAATTAATATTGAAATAAGAATCATGATTATAAACAAATTTGACAACAAATTAATATTGAAATAAGAATCATGATTATAAACAAATTTATCAACAAATGAATAGTAAAATAAAAATCATGATTATAAACAAATTTATCGACAAATTAATATTGAAATAACAATGACGATTATAAACAAATTTATCAAAAAATTAATATTAAAATGAAAATCACGATTATAAACAAATTTATCAAAAATTGTTCAGAGATAAATCTCATACATCGATTTCCAGCATTGGAGTAACCATTATAAATCAATTTCATGAATTAATTCTTCAATAATTTTTTAATCAAAACAAAAAAACGTATAAAAATGAATTTATCAATTTTCAACAATATCAAACTTGATTAACCCTCCGGTCACGACCATTCTTCGGCACCCAGCTAAATTGTACGGGGCTCTGAGTCACTGGTGACCCAGGGGTTGACCCGAGGGTTCAATTCAAATTAATATTGAAAATAAAAATCACGACTATAAAGAAATTTATCAAAAAACTAATATTGAAATAGAAATAACGATTATAAAGAAATTTATGAACAAATTAATATTAAAATATTAATTGTATTGTGATATTGAACAATTCAAATTAATATTGAAATAAAAATCACGTTTATAAACAAATTTATCAAAAAATTAATATTGAAATAAAAATCACGATTATAAACAAATGTATAACCAAATTAATATTGAAATGGAAATCACGATTATGAAGAAATTTATGAACAAATTAATATTTAAATATTAATTGTATTGTGATATTGAACAATTCAAATTAATATTGAAATAAAAATCACGTTTATAAACAAATTTATCAAAAAATTAATATTGAAATAAAAATCACGATTATAAAGAAATTTATGAACAAATTAATATTGAAATATTAATTGTATTGTGATATTGAAAAATAAGAAAAATCACGATTATAAACAAATTTATCGTAAAAATGAATATTGAAATGAAAATCACGATTATAAACATATTTATCAAAAAAATTAATATTGAAATGAAAACTACGATTATAAACAAATTCATCGACAAATTAATATTGAAATAAAAATCACGATTATAAAGAAATTTATGCACAAATTAATATTGAAATAAAAATCACGGTTATAAACAAATTTATCACAACAACAAATTAATACTGAAATAGAAATCATGATTAGAAACAAATTTATCAAAAAATTAATATGAAAATGAAAATCACGATTATAAACAAATTTATCAAAAATTGTTCAGAGATAAATCTCATACGTCGATTTCCAGCATTAGAGTAACCATTATAAATCAATTTCATGAATTAATTCTTCAATAATTTTTTAATCAAAACAAAAAAACGTATAAAAATGAATTTATCAATTTTCAACAATATCAAACTTGATTAACCCTCCGGTCACGAACATTCTTCGGCACCCAGCTAAATTGTACGGGGCTATGAGTCACTGATGGTGACCCAGGGGTTGACCCGAGGGTTCAATTCAAATTAATATTAAAATGAAAATCACGTTTATAAAAAAATTTATCAAAAAATTAATATTGAAATAAAAATCACGATTATAAACAAATTTATCAAAAATTGTTCAGAGATAAATCTCATACATCGATTTCCAGCATTAAAGTAACCATTATAGATCAATTTCATGAATTAATTCTTCAATAATTTTTTAATCAAAACAAAAAAACGTATAAAAATGAATTTATCAATTTTCAACAATATCAAACTTGATTAACCCTCCGATCGCGACCATTCTTCGGCACCCAGCTAAATTGTACGGGGCTCTGAGTCACTGGTGACCCAGGGGTTGACCCGAGGGTTCAATTCAAATTAATATTGAAAATAAAAATCACGACTATAAAGAAATTTATCAAAAAATTAATATTGAAATAGAAATCACGATTATAAAGAAATTTATGAACAAATTAATATTGAAATATTAATTGTATTGTGATATTGAACAATTCAAATTAATATTGAAATAAAAATCACGTTTATAAACAAATTTATCAAAAAATTAATATTGAAATAAAAATCACGATTATAAAGAAATTTATGAACAAATTAATATTGAAATATTAATTGTATTGTGATATTGAACAATTCAAATTAATATTGAAATAAAAATCACGTTTATAAACAAATTTATCAAAAAATTAATATTGAAATAAAAATCACGATTATAAAGAAATTTATGAACAAATTAATATTGAAATATTAATTGTATTGTGATATTGAAAAATAAGAAAAATCACGATTAAAAACAAATTTATCGTAAAAATGAATATTGAAATGAAAATTACGATTATAAACAAATTCATCGACAAATTAATATTGGAATAAAAATCACGATTATAAACAAATTTATGAACAAATTAATATTGAAATGAAAATCACGGTTATAAACAAATTTATCAACAAATTAATATTGAAATAAGAATCATGATTATAAACAAATTTGACAACAAATTAATATTGAAATAAGAATCATGATTATAAACAAATTTATCAACAAATGAATAGTAAAATAAAAATCATGATTATAAACAAATTTATCGACAAATTAATATTGAAATAACAATGACGATTATAAACAAATTTATCAAAAAATTAATATTAAAATGAAAATCACGATTATAAACAAATTTATCAAAAATTGTTCAGAGATAAATCTCATACATCGATTTCCAGCATTAGAGTAACCATTATAAATCAATTTCATGAATTAATTCTTCAATAATTTTTTAATCAAAACATAAAAACGTATACAAATGAATTTATCAATTTTCAACAATATCAAACTTGATTAACCCTCCGATCGCGACCATTCTTCGGCACCCAGCTAAATTGTACGGGGCTCTGAGTCACTGGTGACCCAGGGGTTGACCCGAGGGTTCAATTCAAATTAATATTGAAAATAAAAATCACGACTATAAACAAATTTATCAAAAAATTAATATTGAAATAAAAATCACGATTATAAAGAAATTTATGAACAAATTAATATTGAAATATTAATTGTATTGTGATATTGAACAATTCAAATTAATATTGAAATAAAAATCACGTTTATAAACAAATTTATCAAAAAATTAATATTGAAATAAAAATCACGATTATAAAGAAATTTAGGAACAAATTAATATTGAAATATTAATTGTATTGTGATATTGAACAATTCAAATTAATATTGAAATAAAGATCACGTTTATAAACAAATTTATCAAAAAATTAATATTGAAATAAAAATCACGATTATAAAGAAATTTATGAACAAATTAATATTGAAATATTAATTGTATTGTGATATTGAAAAATAAGAAAAATCACGATTATAAACAAATTTATCGTAAAAATGAATATTGAAATGAAAATTACGATTGTAAACAAATTCATCGACAAATTAATATTGGAATAAAAATCACGATTATAAACAAATTTATAAACAAATTAATATTGAAATGAAAATCATGATTATAAACAAATTTATCAACAAATGAATAGTAAAATAAAAATCATGATTATAAACAAATTTATCGACAAATTAATATTGAAATAACAATGACGATTATAAACAAATTTATCAAAAAATTAATATTAAAATGAAAATCACGATTATAAACAAATTTATCAAAAATTGTTCAGAGATAAATCTCATACATCAATTTCCAGCATTAGAGTAACCATTATAAATCAATTTCATGAATTAATTCTTCAATAATTTTTTAATCAAAACAAAAAAACGTATAAAAATGAATTTATCAATTTTCAACAATATCAAACTTGATTAACCCTCCGGTCACGACCATTCTTCGGCACCCAGCTAAATTGTACGGGGCTCTGAGTCACTGGTGACCCAGGGGTTGACCCGAGGGTTCAATTCAAATTAATATTGAAAATAAAAATCACGACTATAAAGAAATTTATCAAAAAACTAATATTGAAATAGAAATCACGATTATAAAGAAATTTATGAACAAATTAATATTGAATTATTAATTGTATTGTGATATTGAACAATTCAAATTAATATTGAAATAAAAATCACGTTTATAAACAAATTTATCAAAAAATTAATATTGAAATGAAAATCAAGATTATAAACAAATTTATAAACAAATCAATATTGAAATGGAAATCACGATTATGAAGAAATTTATGAACAAATTAATATTTAAATATTAATTGTATTGTGATATTGAACAATTCAAATTAATATTGAAATAAAAATCACGTTTATAAACAAATTTATCAAAAAATTAATATTGAAATAAAAATCACGATTATAAAGAAATTTATGAACAAATTAATATTGAAATATTAATTGTATTGTGATATTGAAAAATAAGAAAAATCACGATTATAAACAAATTTATCGTAAAAATGAATATTGAAATGAAAATCACGATTATAAACATATTTATCAAAAAAATTAATATTGAAATGAAAACTACGATTATAAACAAATTCATCGACAAATTAATATTGAAATAAAAATCACGATTATAAAGAAATTTATGAACAAATTAATATTGAAATGAAAATCACGGTTATAAACAAATTTATCACAACAACAAATTAATACTGAAATAGAAATCATGATTATAAACAAATTTATCAAAAAATTAATATGAAAATGAAAATCACGATTATAAACAAATTTATCAAAAATTGTTCAGAGATAAATCTCATACGTCGATTTCCAGCATTAGAGTAACCATTATGAATCAATTTCATGAATTAATTCTTCAATAATTTTTTAATCAAAACAAAAAAACGTATAAAAATGAATTTATCAATTTTCAACAATATCAAACTTGATTAACCCTCCGGTCATGAACATTCTTCGGCACCCAGCTAAATTGTACGGGGCTATGAGTCACTGATGGTGACCCAGGGGTTGACCCGAGGGTTCAATTCAAATTAATATTAAAATGAAAATCACGTTTATAAAAAAATTTATGAACAAATTAATATTGAAATGAAAATCACGGTTATAAACAAATTTATCACAACAACAAATTAATACTGAAATAGAAATCATGATTATAAACAAATTTATCAAAGAATTAATATGAAAATGAAAATCACGATTATAAACAAATTTATCAAAAATTTTTCAGAGATAAATCTCATACATCGATTTCCAGCATTAGAGTAACCATTATAAATCAATTTCATGAATTAATTCTTCAATAATTTTTTAATCAAAACAAAAAAACGTATAAAAATGAATTTATCAATTTTCAACAATATCAAACTTGATTAACCCTCCGGTCACGACCATTCTTCGGCACCCAGCTAAATTGTACGGGGCTCTGAGTCACTGGTGACCCAGGGGTTGACCCGAGGGTTCAATTCAAATTAATATTGAAAATAAAAATCACGACTATAAAGAAATTTATCAAAAAACTAATATTGAAATAGAAATCACGATTATAAAGAAATTTATGAACAAATTAATATTGAAATATTAATTGTATTGTGATATTGAACAATTCAAATTAATATTGAAATAAAAATCACGTTTATAAACAAATTTATCAAAAAATTAATATTGAAATAAAAATCACGATTATAAACAAATTTATAAACAAATTAATATTGAAATGGAAATCACGATTATGAAGAAATTGATGAACAAATTAATATTTAAATATTAATTGTATTGTGATATTGAACAATTCAAATTAATATTGAAATAAAAATCACGTTTATAAACAAATTTATCAAAAAATTAATATTGAAATAAAAATCACGATTATAAAGAAATTTATGAACAAATTAATATTGAAATATTAATTGTATTGTGATATTGAAAAATAAGAAAAATCACGATTATAAACAAATTTATCGTAAAAATGAATATTGAAATGAAAATCACGATTATAAACATATTTATCAAAAAAATTAATATTGAAATGAAAACTACGATTATAAACGAATTCATCGACAAATTAATATTGAAATAAAAATCACGATTATAAAGAAATTTATGAACAAATTAATATTGAAATGAAAATCACGGTTATAAACAAATTTATCACAACAACAAATTAATACTGAAATAGAAATCATGATTATAAACAAATTTATCAAAAAATTAATATGAAAATGAAAATCACGATTATAAACAAATTTATCAAAAATTGTTCAGAGATAAATCTCATACGTCGATTTCCAGCATTAGAGTAACCATTATGAATCAATTTCATGAATTAATTCTTCAATAATTTTTTAATCAAAACAAAAAAACGTATAAAAATGAATTTATCAATTTTCAACAATATCAAACTTGATTAACCCTCCGGTCATGAACATTCTTCGGCACCCAGCTAAATTGTACGGGGCTATGAGTCACTGATGGTGACCCAGGGGTTGACCCGAGGGTTCAATTCAAATTAATATTAAAATGAAAATCACGTTTATAAAAAAATTTATCAAAAAATTAATATTGAAATAAAAATCACGATTATAAACAAATTTATCAAAAATTGTTCAGAGATAAATCTCATACATCGATTTCCAGCATTAGAGTAACCATTATAGATCAATTTCATGAATTAATTCTTCAATAATTTTTTAATCAAAACAAAAAAACGTATAAAAATGAATTTATCAATTTTCAACAATATCAAACTTGATTAACCCTCCGGTCACGACCATTCTTCGGCACCCAGCTAAATTGTACGGGGCTATGAGTCACTGATGGTGACCCAGGGGTTGACCCGAGGGTTCAATTCAAATTAATATTCAAATGAAAATCACGTTTATAAAAAAATTTATCAAAAAATTAATATTGAAATAAAAATCACAATTATAAAGAAATTTATGAACAAATTAATATTGAAATATTAATTGTATTGTGATATTGAACAATTCAAATTAATATTGAAATAAAAATCACGTTTATAAACAAATTTATCAAAAAATTAATATTGAAATAAAAATCACGATTATAAAGAAATTTATGAACAAATTAATATTGAAATATTAATTGTATTGTGATATTGAACAATTCAAATTAATATTGAAATAAAAATCACGTTTATAAACAAATTTATCAAAAAATTAATATTGAAATAAAAATCACGATTATAAAGAAATTTATGAACAAATTAATATTGAAATATTAATTGTATTGTGATATTGAAAAATAAGAAAAATCACGATTATAAACAAATTTATCGTGAAAATGAATATTGAAATGAAAATTACGATTATAAACAAATTCATCGACAAATTGATATTGAAATAAAAATCACGATTATAAACAAATTTATGAACAAATTAATATTGAAATGAAAATCACGGTTATAAACAAATTTATCACAACAACAAATTAATACTGAAATAGAAATCATGATTATAAAAAAATGTATCAAAAAATTAATATTAAAATGAAAATCACGATTATAAACAAATTTATCAAAAAATTTTCAGAGATAAATCTCATACATCGATTTCCAACACTAGAGTAACTATTATAAATCAATTTCATGAATTAATTCTTCAATAATTCTTTAATCAAAACAAAAAAACGTATACAAATGAATTTATCAATTTTCAACAATATCAAACTTGATTAACCCTCCGATTGCGACCATTCTTCGGCACCCAGCTAAATTGTACGGGGCTCTGAGTCACTGGTGACCCAGGGGTTGACCCGAGGGTTCAATTCAAATTAATATTGAAAATAAAAATCACGATTATAAACAAATTTATGAACAAATTAATATTGAAATGAAAATCACGGTTATAAACAAATTTATCACAACAACAAATTAATACTGAAATAGAAATCATGATTATAAACAAATTTATCAAAGAATTAATATGAAAATGAAAATCACGATTATAAACAAATTTATCAAAAATTTTTCAGAGATAAATCTCATACATCGATTTCCAACATTAAAGTAACTATTATAAATCAATTTCATGAATTAATTCTTCAATAATTCTTTAATCAAAACAAAAAAACGTATAAAAATGAATTTATCAATTTTCAACAATATCAAACTTGATTAACCCTCCGATCGCGACCATTCTTCGGCACCCAGCTAAATTGTACGGGGCTCTGAGTCACTGGTGACCCAGGGGTTGACCCGAGGGTTCAATTCAAATTAATATTGAAAATAAAAATCACGACTATAAAGAAATTTATCAAAAAATTAATATTGAAATAAAAATCACAATTATAAAGAAATTTATGAACAAATTAATATTGAAATATTAATTGTATTGTGATATTGAACAATTCAAATTAATATTGAAATAAAAATCACGTTTATAAACAAATTTATCAAAAAATTAATATTGAAATAAAAATCACGATTATAAAGAAATTTATGAACAAATTAATATTGAAATATTAATTGTATTGTGATATTGAACAATTCAAATTAATATTGAAATAAAAATCACGTTTATAAACAAATTTATCAAAAAATTAATATTGAAATAAAAATCACGATTATAAAGAAATTTATGAACAAAATAATATTGAAATATTAATTGTATTGTGATATTGAAAAATAAGAAAAATCACGATTATAAACAAATTTATCGTAAAAATGAATATTGAAATGAAAATTACGATTATAAACAAATTCATCGACAAATTGATATTGAAATAAAAATCACGATTATAAACAAATTTATGAACAAATTAATATTGAAGTGAAAATCACGGTTATAAACAAATTTATCACAACAACAAATTAATACTGAAATAGAAATCATGATTATAAAAAAATGTATCAAAAAATTAATATTAAAATGAAAATCACGATTATAAACAAATTTATCAAAAAATTTTCAGAGATAAATCTCATACATCGATTTCCAACACTAGAGTAACTATTATAAATCAATTTCATGAATTAATTCTTCAATAATTCTTTAATCAAAACAAAAAAACGTATACAAATGAATTTAGCAATTTTCAACAATATCAAACTTGATTAACCCTCCGATTGCGACCATTCTTCGGCACCCAGCTAAATTGTACGGGGCTCTGAGTCACTGGTGACCCAGGGGTTGACCCGAGGGTTCAATTCAAATTAATATTGAAAATAAAAATCACGATTATAAACAAATTTATGAACAAATTAATATTGAAATGAAAATCACGGTTATAAACAAATTCATCACAACAACAAATTAATACTGAAATAGAAATCATGATTATAAACAAATTTATCAAAGAATTAATATGAAAATGAAAATCACGATTATAAACAAATTTATCAAAAATTTTTCAGAGATAAATCTCATACATCGATTTCCAACATTAAAGTAACTATTATAAATCAATTTCATGAATTAATTCTTCAATAATTCTTTAATCAAAACAAAAAAACGTATAAAAATGAATTTATCAATTTTCAACAATATCAAACTTGATTAACCCTCCGATCGCGACCATTCTTCGGCACCCAGCTAAATTGTACGGGGCTCTGAGTCACTGGTGACCCAGGGGTTGACCCGAGGGTTCAATTCAAATTAATATTGAAAATAAAAATCACGACTATAAAGAAATTTATCAAAAAATTAATATTGAAATAGAAATCACGATTATAAAGAAATTTATGAACAAATTAATATTGAAATATTAATTGTATTGTGATATTGAACAATTCAAATTAATATTGAAATAAAAATCACGTTTATAAACAAATTTATCAAAAAATTAATATTGAAATAAAAATCACGATTATAAAGAAATTTATGAACAAATTAATATTGAAATATTAATTGTATTGTGATATTGAACAATTCAAATTAATATTGAAATAAAAATCACGTTTATAAACAAATTTATCAAAAAATTAATATTGAAATAAAAATCACGATTATAAAGAAATTTATGAACAAATTAATATTGAAATATTAATTGTATTGTGATATTGAAAAATAAGAAAAATCACGATTATAAACAAATTTATCGTAAAAATGGATATTGAAATGAAAATTACGATTATAAACAAATTCATCGACAAATTAATATTGGAATAAAAATCACGATTATAAACAAATTTATGAACAAATTAATATTGAAATGAAAATCACGGTTATAAACAAATTTATCAACAAATTAATATTGAAATAAGAATCATGATTATAAACAAATTTGACAACAAATTAGTATTGAAATAAGAATCATGATTATAAACAAATTTATCAACAAATGAATAGTAAAATAAAAATCATGATTATAAACAAATTTATCGACAAATTAATATTGAAATAACAATGACGATTATAAACAAATTTATCAAAAAATTAATATTAAAATGAAAATCACGATTATAAACAAATTTATCAAAAATTGTTCAGAGATAAATCTCATACATCGATTTCCAGCATTAGAGTAACCATTATAAATCAATTTCATGAATTAATTCTTCAATAATTTTTTAATCAAAACCAAAAAAACGTATAAAAATGAATTTATCAATTTTCAACAATATCAAACTTGATTAACCCTCCGGTCACGACCATTCTTCGGCACCCAGCTAAATTGTACGGGGCTCTGAGTCAGTGGTGACCCAGGGGTTGACCCGAGGGTTCAATTCAAATTAATATTGAAAATAAAAATCACGACTATAAAGAAATTTATCAAAAAACTAATATTGAAATAGAAATCACGATTATAAAGAAATTTATGAACAAATTAATATTGAAATATTAATTGTATTGTGATATTGAACAATTCAAATTAATATTGAAATAAAAATCACGTTTATAAACAAATTTATCAAAAAATTAATATTGAAATAAAAATCACGATTATAAACAAATTTATGAACAAATTAATATTGAAATATTAATTGTATTGTGATATTGAACAATTCAAATTAATATTGAAATAAAAATCACGTTTATAAACAAATTTATCAAAAAATTAATATTGAAATAAAAATCACGATTATAAAGAAATTTATGAACAAATTAATATTGAAATATTAATTGTATTGTGATGTTGAAAAATAAGAAAAATCACGATTATAAACAAATTTATCGTAAAAATGAATATTGAAATGAAAATTACGATTATAAACAAATTCATCGACAAATTAATATTGGAATAAAAATCACGATTATAAACAAATTTATGAACAAATTAATATTGAAATGAAAATCACGGTTATAAACAAATTTATCAACAAATTAATATTGAAATAAGAATCATGATTATAAACAAATTTGACAACAAATTAGTATTGAAATAAGAATCATGATTATAAACAAATTTATCAACAAATGAATAGTAAAATAAAAATCATGATTATAAACAAATTTATCGACAAATTAATATTGAAATAACAATGACGATTATAAACAAATTTATCAAAAAATTAATATTAAAATGAAAATCACGATTATGAACAAATTTATCAAAAATTGTTCAGAGATAAATCTCATACGTCGATTTCCAGCATTGGAGTAACCATTATAAATCAATTTCATGAATTAATTCTTCAATAATTTTTTAATCAAAACAAAAAAACGTATAAAAATGAATTTATCAATTTTCAACAATATCAAACTTGATTAACCCTCCGGTCACGACCATTCTTCGGCACCCAGCTAAATTGTACGGGGCTCTGAGTCACTGATGGTGACCCAGGGGTTGACCCGAGGGTTCAATTCAAATTAATATTGAAAATAAAAATCACGACTATAAACAAATTTATCAAAAAACTAATATTGAAATAGAAATCACGATTATAAAGAAATTTATGAACAAATTAATATTGAAATATTAATTGTATTGTGATATTGAACAATTCAAATTAATATTGAAATAAAAATCACGTTTATAAACAAATTTATCAAAAAATTAATATTGAAGTAAAAATCACGATTATAAACAAATTTATGAACAAATTAATATTGAAATGGAAATCACGATTATGAAGAAATTTATGAACAAATTAATATTTAAATATTAATTGTATTGTGATATTGAACAATTCAAATTAATATTGAAATAAAAATCACGTTTATAAACAAATTTATCAAAAAATTAATATTGAAATAAAAATCACGATTATAAAGAAATTTATGAACAAATTAATATTGAAATATTAATTGTATTGTGATATTGAAAAATAAGAAAAATCACGATTATAAACAAATTTATCGTAAAAATGAATATTGAAATGAAAATCACGATTATAAACATATTTATCAAAAAAATTAAAATTGAAATGAAAACTACGATTATAAACAAATTCATCGACAAATTAATATTAAAATAAAAATCACGATAATAAAGAAATTTATGAACAAATTAATATTGAAATAAAAATCACGGTTATAAACAAATTTATCACAACAACAAATAAATACTGAAATAGAAATCATGATTATAAACAAATTTATCAAAAAATTAATATGAAAATGATAATCACGATTATAAACAAATTTATCAAAAATTGTTCAGAGATAAATCTCATACGTCGATTTCCAGCATTGGAGTAACCATGATAAATCAATTTCATGTATTAATTCTTCAATAATTTTTCAATCAAAACAAAAAAACGTATAAAAATGAATTTATCAATTTTCAACAATATCAAACTTGATTAACCCTCCGGTCACGAACATTCTTCGGCACCCAGCTAAATTGTACGGGGCTATGAGTCACTGATGGTGACCCAGGGGTTGACCCGAGGGTTCAATTCAAATTAAAATTAAAATGAAAATCACGTTTATAAAAAAATTTATCAAAAAATTAATATTGAAATAAAAATCACGATTATAAACAAATTTATCAAAAATTGTTCAGAGATAAATCTCATACATCGATTTCCAGCATTAGAGTAACCATTATAGATCAATTTCATGAATTAATTCTTCAATAATTTTTTAATCAAAACAAAAAAACGTATAAAAATGAATTTATCAATTTTCAACAATATCAAACTTGATTAACCCTCCGGTCACGACCATTCTTCGGCACCCAGCTAAATTGTACGGGGCTATGAGTCACTGATGGTGACCCAGGGGTTGACCCGAGGGTTCAATTCAAATTAATATTCAAATGAAAATCACGTTTATAAAAAAATTTATCAAAAAATTAATATTAAAATGAAAATCACGATTATAAACAAATTTATCAAAAAATTTTCAGAGATAAATCTCATACATCGATTTCCAACACTAGAGTAACTATTATAAATCAATTTCATGAATTAATTCTTCAATAATTCTTTAATCAAAACAAAAAAACGTATACAAATGAATTTATTAATTTTCAACAATATCAAACTTGATTAACCCTCCGATCGCGACCATTCTTCGGCACCCAGCTAAATTGTACGGGGCTCTGAGTCACTAGTGACCCAGGGGTTGACCCGAGGGTTCAATTCAAATTAATATTGGAATGAAAATCACGGTTATAAACAAATTTATCAAAAAATTAATATTGAAATGAAAATCACGGTTATAAACAAATTTATCAAAAAATTAATATTGAAATGAAAATCACGATTATAAACAAATTTATCAACAAATTAATATTCAAATAAGAATCATGATTATAAACAAATTTATCAAAAAATTAATATTAAAATGAAAATCACGACCATAAACAAATTTATCAAAAATTGTTCAGAGATAAATCTCATACGTCGATTTCCAGAATTAGAGTAACTATTATAAATCAATTTCATGAATTAATTCTTCAATAATCCTTTAATCAATCAAAAAAACGTATAAAAATGAATTTATCAATTTACAACAATATCAAACTTGATTAACCCTCCGGTCACGACCATTCTTCGGCACCCAGCTAAATTGGACGGGGCTATGCGTCACTGATGACCCAGGGGTTGACCCGAGGGTTCAATTCAAATTAATATTGAAAATAAAAATCACGACTATAAACAAATTTATCAAAAAATTAATATTGAAATGAAAATCACGATTATAAACAAATTTATCAACAAATTAATATTCAAATAAGAATCATGATTATAAACAAATTTATCGAAAAATTAATATTGAAATAAAAATCACGATTATAAACAAATTTATCAAAATTTGTTCAGAGATAAATCTCATACGTCGATTTCCAGAATTAGAGTAACTATTATAAATCAATTTCATGAATTAATTCTTCAATAATTTTTTAATCAAAACAAAAAAACGTATAAAAATGAATTTATCAATTTTCAACAATATCAAACTTGATTAACCCTCCGGTCACGACCATTCTTCGGCACCCAGCTAAATTGTACGGGGCTATGCGTCACTGATGACCCAGGGGTTGACCCGAGGGTTAATTTAAATTAATATTGAAATAAAAATCACGATTATAAACAAATTCATCAACAAATGAATATTGAAATAAAAATCACGATTATAAACAAATTTATCAAAATTTAATATTGAAATAAAATCCACGATTATAAACAAATTTATGAACAAATTAATATTGAAATAAAAATCACGATTATAAACAAATTTATTCTTCTCGTGTGGAGAATATATGAATTTGAAAATTCTCGAGTGCAGAATATATGAATTTAAGAATTCCAAAAGCACTTGGTCGCGGCAGTTAGATACAATCAGAAGATTTAAAAAGAATGAAATAAATATTAAATTAAAAATTTAAAAAAAACTCCCGATTGCTAAGAAAACCTCGGACGCAACAAATAATAAAAAATTTAATTATAAATTAAAAAAACTCCTGACTACAAAAAGCCTGGGACATATAAATAAAAAGGATGAAATAATCCGAGCTATCATCTTAGTTTATTCATCGTTTGAATTATGATCGGTGCAGTCAATATTTCGAATTATAGTGATCTCGTTACTCCCCTCTATGCAGTCGGGAGACGTCATTAATTGTTCGAGGATGCGGAAAAGGACGTCTCCCGACTGCATAGAGGGGAGTAACGAGATCACTATAATTCGAAATATTGACTGCACCGATCATAATTCAAACGATGAATAAACTAAGATGATAGCTCGGATTATTTCATCCTTTTTATTTATATGTCCCAGGTTTTTTGTAGTCAGGAGTTTTTTTAATTTATAATTAAATTTTTTATTATTTGTTGCGTCCGAGGTTTTCTTAGCAATCGGGAGTTTTTTTAAAATTTTTAATTTAATATTTATCCTAAAAAGTCAGTGACGGCATACATCTATCTGTGATAATTTACGTGTGGCAAAGCTGGAAAGTCAGGAAATGTTAAAAACCGCGGCTCAGCCATGCAGCCGAGCGGAGCCGACCCCCTACCACTGCGACGCGCCTACCGCATGTTGGCCTTACGGTGGGTAAGAGAGGGGATCGACGAGTAGACAGGTTTTTGCTCTTTCCTCCAGGGTTGAACATCGCTGGTGTATAGATATATAGGTAATGTTAAAGTCGCGAGAAAAGACTTTGGTTTGGTTGGCTGAAAAGACTTTGGCTCGAAAGACTTCGACATGCACCCTGGTGATTGGGTATGTTTTTTCTCAAAAAATAGTTGGATTAATGGGAATGAAGAGTCATGCAGACACTTTTTCGATTATTTTCGTACATAATCGTGATTCATTTTTATTCACATGGTCGTGGATGGTAGTTATCGTAGAAACATTCAAAACACAACGTCAGCGAGAATGGCACTGACAAGGGGACTTTATACGGTCGACGCATTTTTCTAATTTTTTCTACTTATAGTACAGGAAGGTCTAGACCGAAATAACTAATCCCCAAAGTCATAGAGCCAGATATCCACAAGGTTTTGAAAAAATGAATTTTATACATTTTGGTAAATTACGAGTGACACAAATGCGCTGAAGTTACGCCACACGCAACCGGCGACCGCGTGTCGGTTGATAGCGTACTAGAGTGATAAATCATAAGATCGCTGGTTCAAGTCCCACAGTAGACTTTTTTATTTTTTAGCACCTATACCCAAATTACTTACATGAAAATGTTTATATTGAATGAACTTTTTGACGCACAAATAAAAAGTGTAATGTAAGAAATTTGCTTATTTCATATTTTTCCGTAATTCTAACTAACTTACAATAGAAAAATAATAGTTACATTTATGGCGTTCATCTTTTTTATTGCATTGTAGTTTTTCTTACAATCACGAAGCTTTCAATCTCGCTCCAAAGATTTTTAAAAAAAGTCTAGCTGCGAAAATTCATCGTTCATACAGTGTGCAAGGCGCGGTAAAACGATTTGTTTTTATTGGTTTTACGACGAATATCATCCGGGTTCTTGCGCAATTTTAGAGCAGGATTAAAAGCTCCGTGATTTTCAGAAAAACTACAATACCATAAAGAAGAATGAACGCCATGAATGTAACTGTTATTTTCGTACTGTAAGTTAGTTAGAGTTGAGGAAAAATACCAAATAAGCTAACTTCTTGCACTACACTTTTTATTTTTGTATAAAAAAGTTCATTCAATATAAACATTCTCATCCGAGTGATTTGGGTATAGGTGTTGAAATATTTAGAGAAAAAAAAGTTCTACGTGGGACTTGAACCCGCGATCTCATAATTACACCAGTCTAGTACGCTATCGACCGACCCACGATCGCTGTTTGAACATTCTACAACTTCAGCGTCACTCGTAATTTACCCACTTTTATCAAAATTTATATTTTGAAAACTTCTGGATATCTGGCCCTATGACTTCGGGGATTTGTTATTTGAGTCTAGACCTTTCTGTACAATGAGTATAAAGAATTACATAAATGCGTCGACAGTTTAGTTCTCTTGTGAAACTCTATCTCGTACGTGCTCACCGCGCTACTTGACTACTTTTTTTCCATTATGATCCGAATAATTGAAATTGTCGTTTTTGCCAGAAGTAAATCAGAGGATACATTTTTCTCTCAAATCGATTTTTCGAGGATAAACATTTTTTTGTTGTCAATGATCCATATGTTTTCGACGAAAACCATAGATTATTGCAAAAAATGCGAATAATGTGTTTCGAAAGATTTTTTTTATGGAACTAATGAATTTTTACTCATGTTTCGTCGATAACATTTTGATCTCCTTTAAAAAATCAATCACTTCAATCATCAATCGATGAAAAAAAAAGTTTTTTGCTGCACAATAAGTGTTCACAACGCTACACAATTGTAAAAAAACAGTTCGATATTTTTTTGACAATTGAGGAGGGCATAATGACGCGGTGGGTCATTGGAACTCTGGAGATCTTCGAACATCCGAAATCCGGCTTCAACGGTATATTATATAAACAGTAGCAGACCTGCGATGACAGATCTTCTGTTATTGTGTACGTCAGACCGTTCGCACGTGCGACATTTATATTTTCTTATACTTACTTTGTATACATCGTTCGGGCAATGGACGACATCGTCGCTGCGGAGCGAGCGAGAACGAGACAGTTTGTGTCGTCCATCGTCTTATACATCCTTATGTATAAATGTACAGTAGAACCCCGGTTAACCGGGGTCGGGTTTCCGGGGAGCGGATTAACCGTGCGTCTCTGCGACTCTCGTGCGCGAGGCGCGAGACCCGTCCACATTCGCTCGCGGCCTCGGCGGCGCGGAGCTGCTAGATTCGTGGGATTTTCCCCACGCGTGGGGAACTCCGATGCCCCCTCCACGATCCGATTCCCACAGCGTCCCATTTAGGCGGCTCGGCTCCCTCGCTGCCGCCGCCGTATGCACCGACCGTGCTCGCTGCTAAGAGCTTACGTCATCAGTTTGTCGCATCCAATACCGGCACTCCTGTACCGCTATTGGCTGTCGCCTCGTGCCTCACGGCTTCGCTTGCGCGCCAATATTTGAAATATGAATTGAGCGCACAGAATAATCTTTAATTACACTGGCCAACAAGAAGGAGTCATGATAAAAGGGAGCCGATTTTCATAGGATTTTTTCCGTACAATACGAATTCGGCTTTAGGTATATCAAATTGGTTTCAGTTTTCGAGGGAAACAGACCCAAAAAACGTGTTGATGGCCATCTCCAAGAAGCTGTAGAAAAATATCGCGAGCCGATAGACGCTTTTAAATGGGATGTAATGAAAGCTTGGACCTTGCTCTTATTTGACTCCAAAGCGAGGAATTAGCTGCCGTGACCATAGAATGCTCAGGAAATTTTTTTATCCCAGTGCCTACAAATCCCAGCCCTAGCTTTCCAGTTGAAAAACATCCATGGATGAATTGACTTTCGGACCTCAATTTTCATCGGATTCGAATGGAATTTCGTTATAATTAAAGCTAATAGAATTCTTTATACATATTCTATCACCGATCTTGACAGAAAGATGCTAATATTTGATTATCAAATGAGCAACATAAAAAGAAGAGATTTTTTACTTGTTCGAGTCAAACTTTTCAGCCAACTTCTCGTGACTAAACATCACCTATATACTTATACACATTCGCTTCTATAGGTATATCGGTGATGTAAAGTCGTGAGAAGTTGGCTGAAAAGACTTTGACATGCGCCCACATAAGAAGAAGAAGAAAAAAAAAGAGAGTCTCGAACCCAAGCTTCACAGCTTGCAACTTCGTCAACCTGTCTCCGTACCACTAAGCCATTGCTCAGCTTCTGATAAGGCGTGTTTATAAATGAATATGACTCGTCGGTAGGGCAGAGTTGCCTGACGTGTGGGAAGCTGTGTCTCCCGCGTGGGGAACCCATGCGAAATTTTTTCCCCACAGCGTCCCACGTCGGCGGCGCGGCCTCCCTCGGCCTTCCTCGGCTGCGCTCGGCCTTCTCCGGCTGCTCAGCTACGCGCCAACGATGTACCCTCGGCTCACCACATGTTTATATTTGGAAAAACATTTATTGCTTATTTGTCATTGAAAATTAGCAATTTTTTCGTCATTCAATAAAAATGAAAATTTCAGATTTTGTTTCTCGCTCCGTAGCGGAGTCAATGTAACGCAAAGGGTTAAAATACAAATCGAATAACTGTGACAAGCAGCATACGCTTATTCTCAATTATTTATAAATAACAAGAACTTTACTTTAATCAATGTTGATCGCTGTAGTTATTACCCCGGTCTCCGGTCTGCACTGGCACGACAGTTTCATTGTCATAGCGATGAACTGTCGAAAATTATCGAAAGACCAAATGTTGTAATGTAAAATGTCTAAGTTATACATATATCTACACATAAATTATTGAATCACACCTCTCTCCAAACTCTCGACAGTTCTACAGCTTGACATAAAATAGATATTACAACAAATTTAATAAAAAATAAAATAAACTCTGCCATCGGGACTCGAACCCGATCGGTCCAGCCCGGAGGCCTGTCGTGTAACCACTCTTCCAACAGGAACCAACGGAGTCAGCATTGTTATAAATGAATATGATTTATCTAAGCAGCGCACCGTCTTTTGTTTTTCAATCCGTTGGTTGCTACGTAAAACAAATGATAAACATATTTACTCCAGACAAAAGACGCTCGTTGTCATTGTTACTCCGTCGGTTCGCGCGGGAATAAACATTTTCGATCGTTGTTCCGCGGTTAGTGTCGCGATAATTAATTAATCAGTAAGCCGAATTAAAAGTGACAATGAATCCGTTAGATCAGGGTGCTGGACCTTCCAATGGACCACACACAGGACCGCCGACAAAACGTAAAAAAGTAGGCAATCAAAAATTTTTTCAAGATTCGTGGCTCTCGGTACCGCAGCTTTCCGGCTGCCTGCGACCGGTCTCGGGTACAGTCTGTTCCACAAGAAAGGGTGCGCGTTTTCTCGAAACGTTTCAAAGAAAACCTCATTTTTCTTTTTTAACACGAAAGTACTCATCAAACACTAGGGCGGACTCACTTTATAAACCGTCCAATCGCCTTTGTTCTCGATTATGGCCGGGCGCCTTCTGGGCATGCTTTCGACCAGTTTTTCGGCATATTCTGAACGTAGAGAGCACCATACCTTCCTAATTCGTCGAGAGAGCTGCTTCAGGGTGAATACACGCCTTCCTGCAAGTTTCCTCTTCACGATGCTCCACACATTTTCAATTGGATTTGCATCAGGAGATTGTGAAAGCTAGTTTCAAGTCGTAATGCCATTTTGCGCTTTCCAGCTCGTGTAGAGGCGACGCCTGCGATATTTGGGGTCGTTGTCCTCTTGAAGGATCCAATTATTAATGTCGGTTCCAAACATCTTTCTGTAGACTTCAGAAGACCACGTTGGTAAATTTCGACCTTTTTTTGAGCGTTGAGGTTCTCTGTAAAGAGCTCTGAACAGCCAAAACCGCGCTGTGAAAAGCGACCCCAAACATCTATCCTTATGTGGCGCTCAACAGTTCGCTGGAGGAAACGCTCACCAGTGGCAGACCAGGCACTTTTTATAGGAAACCATGCCCAAAAGTAAGCTTCGCTGGAAAAAATTATACCGGACCAAGAATTTAGCAGCAGCTGAGTATGAAAGACGTGGTCCGTGTGCATTTGTGAAGAGAAAAACGTTCAGCGTAGATAGCAGTAATTGCTCAATGTTGTGCAATATGCAACACTTCAAACGAGACTCAAACAAATCGGTGGTTCCGCCGTAGTCCTTTGAACGTACAATAAGGCCCAAAAAGAAAGGAAACGAAATCTTCAAAACTTCCCGAGAAAACGCGTACCTTTTCTTGTGGAACAGACTGAAATCTGATAAAGCATTTTGCACCTTCTGTGATAAAGAATTAACAGGCGGTAAAAGTGAGTTGCTGAAGCATGCATCGGGTAAGTTTCATATCGAGAAGGCAGCACTCGCAATATCGGGAAACGTCGAGTCGTCGTCTCATCCACCGGTGGATGATGGAACACAAAGTCGCCATAAATTGAAAGTAAAATCAGCCGAAATTTTGTTACCAGCATTTTTCATTCAAAACAGCGGGGGGATTCAATCGGTCGAAACCTTGCTTCCACTGTTACAAAAAGCATTCGACGACTCTCCAACCCTGCGAGACGTAACGCTCGGCCGGACAAAATGCACAAACATAATTACAAATTGCATTGCAAAACGCGAAATTGATAAATTGATTTCTATTTTAAAAGTAAAAAAATTCTCCGTGCCCGTTGACGCAAGCACTGACATCACCGACACAAAATTCCGACACAAAAAACCGACACAAAAAAAGTCGTAACAGCCCTTTTCGAGTTAGTAAAATTAGACGCCAAGGATTGTTCAGCCGAAGCGGTGCAAATCATCGCTCGAATCAAAAGGCGTCCCAATTAGCAACATTGTCGGGATGGCGTCCGACAATGCATCAGTAATGACAGGTAAACACAACTCTTTCATGACCCGTTTAGCTTCAGACGCGCCCGGTCTCGTGACCCTCAATTGCATTTGCCACTCAACAGCATTAGTAGCCACCAAAGCTTGCGATACGTTACCAAATTCTTGTGAATATTTAATCAGAGCCGTTGCCACGTACGTGTCCGGCAGTCCGAAGCGTCTTGCAGTGCTGCGAGAGTTCCAAGAACTTTTGGACATAGAAACTCGGAAAGTTCTCAAGCTGTCGAACACTAGATGGTTGTCGATGGAACAATGCGTCGTCCGACTGCTTGAAAACTGGGACGTGTTGAAAATGTATTTTGCTCTTGCCGTCAACGAGGAAGAATAAAAACCAGCGGAAATCATTTTGGAAATGATGACTAACGATGTCATAAAAACGTATTTGTTGTTCTTAAAATATTTGTTAAATTTTTTGAACGATTTCAACAAACTTTTTTAATCGCGAAAAGTACTTGTTCACGAACTGCCAGCGGAAAGTATGTAGGTGTCTCATCGCGAAATTCGAGGGAAATTTTTTGCGCGCGGAAGTCTTAGACAAGCTCAGGTCGGGAACATTGCATATCGCTCATCCCCGGAACTTCATTCCTCTCGAAGACGTTTACTTCGGTCCGGAGTGCAACGCGGCGCTCACGAATTTTTCGGAAAATCACGCGAACGAAATACGCAGGACTTGTTTGCAATTCTACGTCACGGCTACGACCGAAATAGCTCATCGACTCCCGCTGAAACCTTCCCTTCTGGATAAATTGAGATTTCTCGCCCCAAGTGTCGCTCTTGATCGAAACGACAAAGAAAGCTTCAATGATTTATCTAACATTGCTCAACGCTTCGGAGCATTCAACCTTACGAAATTAGCGTCCGAGTGGAAATCGTTGCCCCTATCATTCAGTCCAGAACAAAGTCAGATTTTTTTAACCCTCGAAGTCGAGTCATTTTGGAAAAAAGTTTTAGAAAAAGAGCATTTCTCGGGCGAAAAAATGTTCCCGCTCTTAGAAGAAATTGTGTCCATTGTTTTGTCTCTTCCCCACTCGAACGCGGAGGCCGAACGCATTTTTTCAATCGTCATGGACGTTAAAACGAAGAAGCGAAATAGTATCGGTCCAAAGTGTCTTAATGCCTTATGCCGTATGCGATTAGCTTTTCGAAATGGACAACTTGATTGCAACGAATTTAACGTAGAAAAGGAACATCTAGAGCTCCATCGCAGTGAAAATTTGTACCCGTCGAAACAGCCAGACGTATGAGCGAGTTCTCGTGTTGTCGTAGTTCGCGTTTCCCGTAATCAACAACGATCGAAACAATAAAATAATTTTTTGTCGATAAACACGTAAAGTAAATAAAGTCTTCGTCGATGATCGCGCGGTAAAAAATTAATTACATTTTTTTTAAGTTAAATAATGTCGGCACGTTAAACAAATCAAATAAAAGAAATCGCGTAAAAATACGTTATCACCAGCGCCGGGCTTTAAATTATTACGTTAAATATAATACGAAAATATAATTTAATAAAACCGTTCGGTAATCGGTAAAATCTCGGTTATTTATTAGAAAGAAAAAGTTTATTTATCTTCTGTTGATTATTTAAATATATATTTATTAAACTCATGTACATATATTTTGTAAATCGTTTTTATTTTTGTTTTGCGGCTGAAGAACGTCGTCGCTTTTTAAATTATTTTATTGTTTGCGATAAATAAAATCGCCGTTCTGTTTATTTATTTTTTGTTATGATTATTATTTTTTTTTATCGTTTGCGATAAATGGAATCGCCTCTTCTTCTTTATTATAATTAAAGCCGTTTAATTTCGTTTTCTTTCATTTATTGTTAAAAATCATGTTTTAATTGTTGGTGGGTGGAGCTGGGGCCGATACTGTGTGGGTATTAGCTTTTCTTTACAAACATAGTAACGGCCCAAAGGGTAGGTCCTTATGCAGCGACCTCCACGTGGTGGGACCTGGGGAATAAACAGTGCATCACATCATTTTATGGTTAATCTATATTGTTGATCGATAGAAAGATCGATAGAAGAACTAATGCACTGCTTATTTGCAGCCGGCTGCAATAGTATTCAGTACTAGCTTCATTTATGTTATTTTCCTTATTTATTATAACTGTTTATTTCATTTTTTTAAATTCCTTATCCATTTTTATGATTCACAGCTTGAGAGTAAGGGATTTCAAGGGTGGGGCTCGAAGTTCAGAATGAGCAATGTTCAGACAGGCCAAAATTTCGAACGCGCAATGCTTCGAACGACAATGTTACGAATGGTCGCGGCGTAGAATGAAATTGTTTCGAAGTGTCAAAATTTCGAAGCGCATCGTAGCCTTCCGAACGCCTACCTTTCGAGCTTTCCCACGTGTAAATTATGAAAGTTAGATATATGCCGTCACTGACTTTTTGATAGGAAATTCAATTCTCTACAACATTGTTTATGTGAACTTTTGGTCTATATAGCGTTGTTTAACCAGCGTTTTGACAGGAAGGTAAAAATGCATCGATTTTCTTATCGTTCTATTTTTTTTTTGTCGAAACGCTGGATAAACAACGCTATATAGAGCAAAAGTTCATATAATCAATGTTGTAGAGAATTAAATGTCCTATTAAAAAATCCGCGACGGCATGTATCTAACATTGATAGTTTACGCGTGGGAAAGCTCGAAAGTCAGGAAATGTTGAAAACCGCGCCGACTGGTAGGCGTTCGGCATATAATACGTTCGCTACAATCTCATTCGGGATTTTTACCGTTCGGGACATTTTTATTCGAAGCATTGCGCGTTCGGGATTTTGCCCTTTCTGAACATTGCTCGTTCTGGATTTCGACCCCAGCCCGCAATTTTATGACCTTGCACTTTTGGAAAGAAGGGATATCAGGTTGCGATCGGGCGAACGTCAGGCCCCAATTCGGTGTAGTCGCAGCATGAAATATTATGCTGCGATTACACCGCTGCCAACACGCACGACAAAATCCGGTGCACCTATTACCGTGTAATGGCCGCCGGGCCACACGGGTTTTCGCGCACACGAATGCCGGTCACAAAAGAAAATCAATTGTAAAGCCCGGAGTGTCGCGGTGAGGGAACATCGTGTGTACGGGGTGTGGGAAGAGAAACAGGGGCGGGGAGGGGGGGGGCGGGTACTCGTTACTTGTTTTACACAACGTTCGGTTTCCTCCTCGACGATTACAATTTTCCAGTTCGTTCGCTCGGCGAGTTATCGGGATTCCACTCTATTGTTCTCTGGGGGCTCGCCCGGGATTCACATGCCATTATCACTCCGATCCGCAATCCCGACCGAGTACGATATGGAGTAAGAGAGAGAGAGAGACTTGGAGTTGATATTATTTATTTAGTCACTGAGTTTATTCTCGTCCCCCCGCCTCCATTTTCCCCGGTTTAGAAAAAGTTCAAATCGCAAATTGGTGCCCAACGTTGATCCGATCGCAACCTGATATCCCTCCTCCCTCTTTTCCAAAAGCGCAAGGTCACAGTACATTAAGAATTCTAGTT
This sequence comes from Diplazon laetatorius, assembly GCA_963662125.1. Classification (NCBI taxonomy): domain Eukaryota; kingdom Metazoa; phylum Arthropoda; class Insecta; order Hymenoptera; family Ichneumonidae; genus Diplazon; species Diplazon laetatorius. The sequence continues at coordinate 20,021,149 of OY759154.1, read as the reverse complement.
CAGTCGGCTGCTAATGATGTATTAAACCAAAACATTCAAAATCAATACCAGCGCAGACTCACCTACTAATCGAGGCATTGTATTCGAATGATGTTTTGGTATGTTTAAAGTGCACAAGACATATAATACCTTTTTTACTATGTTAATAGTGTATTTATTAAGCCTAACAAACCTTACATCGATATCTTATTAAAAACTTCATAAAATAGCCTTTTGTCGAGCGCCCCAATTAGAATCCTGCCTTAGAATAGTCTGACTGGGCTATAATTTCGCTAAATATCTCCTGATAGTGTATACTTTTAATAGAGGAGATGCCATAACTGATGAGAAACGTTGCTTTCTTGTAAAGAACCTAATATACATGCATTGTTACCAGGAATATTTGTGACCCACCATGTATGACGCAGCAATACGTGTGCTGAATATTTTCATTCTATTGCCGACTCGTTGTATGTATAGGACACCGCTCGCTTCAATTTACTTGGCTCGATCATCTTACACATTGTATTTTATGTGGAATATCACGCTCATAAATCTGCAATGCATATTTCTATACGAGTCCTAACAAAAAAAATATCATTTTCTACATGATTATTGATTTTTATTTGGAAAATTGACGTGCCAGCGGTAGCTTTCGCAAAACTTGGCAAGAATGAATTTTCTGGCGAGGACGAATAGTCGATTCCAAATGAAAAATAACGAAAGTGACGTTACCAGCCTGAGAAATCAATCCCTGGCTCTCATGCAATCCTGACGCACCCGACGAAGCGTCATCGTCGGCTGATGTGCCACAGGTCTTGTGTCTCTCTCGAATTGTTATACCTACAAGGTAAATGTTTCCGCAGAAAATTCGTGGTCGTTTATTTCCTTTTGATTTCAGATGGTAACTAATACTATAAGACGTAAGCAAATTTGATAAGTGAGATAGAAGTTGGTCAAAATATTTTTCCTATATTCCCACGTTACGTTCCGCCGAATGTTAAAGTTGGCATTGCTCTAGGGTATGAATGAAGAAGAAGAGTAGTGGAAAAATAATGCAACCTTGACAACCGATAGATGCAAAGATAGCTTCCGGGTAACCTTTTTTAGTAATCAAAATTATTCTACTCCTTCAGCATCCGCCTGATAAAAAACTAGCTGTAGGACTTATTTGATATCGGATTGGCTTTAAGGCGAGAATGTCCACAATGATGATAATTCGAAGCAAGACGACACTTGGCATACATCCAAGGTCCATCAAGTACGTCTGATCTTATCGTCAATTTGCAACTAGTCCGTACGAAGTTGAGTACGCTTTTATAAGATTCCATGTAGTGGTATATAATAATAAAGTATTTTGCAGTTGTTCCATATACAACTTGAGCCCTATTAAGTAGAATAAGGCTGATATGCTGATGATAAATAAAAAAATCGACGAAAGTATGTGATCTTGTGAATGGATCGTCCGTGGCTCAAAATTAAGAAGAGTACGTTGTTTTTGTCGGTACGACCCCTGTTACTCCATGACTGGTTGAAGAAGTTGGCTTTGCCATCAATGGGGAGAATGTGGACTCCAATCTTTTCTCTTTAGTGGATGCCTCTCGAGTTCTTTTATCTCGATTTTTGTTTTCATTGACGTCAAAAAGTATAAAACTTGTAAATTACCTTTGACAATGGTCGAAACATGAGGATATGCTTAAATCGCTCAGCAAAACTCTCACTCATATGAAGTCTACGATCTCTGTGCCGTTTTGAGAAATGATGTTCGAAAGTTCAGTTGTTTTATCAATCTCATTCAGTAGTTTCCCACTTGTAGCTCTTCGAAGTCTCGAAACTCGACTATTGGCGCCGTAGTTTGGAAAATTTGGTGTCACTGTCATCTTTGGTTCGTTATTCAGATATGCACGAAAATCGCTCTGTTCTCTTTGAATGTACGCTAAGCCTGGGGTGATGTCTTTTTCGCCAAACAATTCGTACACATTCGAAGGAGCCTTTGTATTACGCGACGAATTGGTAGAAAGACGGTCATTATAGGTCGAAGTGCTCCAGCGATTCATACTGTTGGGTGTACTAGGATTAGTTAATAGACGCCCTCGGAAATCTTGGGAATAAATGTAATTTTTATTCTCCTTGGGAGCATTGTCATCGACGATTTCACCGACAATGTTTTTTACCTCCAACACGTTTGAACTTTCGGCCTGTTCGCGGGGTTCTTGAATAATCATTTGGGACGCTCTATAGCCTCTTCGTTCAACGATCATAGCTTCCGCATGCTGTTTCCCGAGTGCTACGTTCGCGCTTCTTTCATGGTCTTTTAAAAGCTGTTCCGAACCGTTGCTCCTGAGGTTATCCCAATCCGGATTCGAAGCGTCATTAATGTCAAACTCTTTACGATAATCAACGAATATCGGTATTTCAGTCATTTCAACATCATGAGCGTCTTTTGAGATGCGTTTTACAACGTCCGCGTCATCCTGTCTAGGATAAGAATATCCTGGAATGGTCTGTTGATCTAGCTTCGAGCAGTCAACGTTTGTTCCTTTCGGTACACGGGCACGAAGGTCTGGAACGATTGCGGGCTTATCATATCCGTCATTTCGATAAAAATCACTGTCCGGCTCTTTTTTACGTATCAGAGGATTCGCTTTGTAGTTGTAGTCAACGGTCGAGATTCCTGAGTAGATTTGAGCGTCGCCCCGTAATTGGTCCTCCGAATACGGACGGTTCCACTCTTGCAGAGATTGAGATCGTGAAATATTCGATGACGAAGCAGCTTGTTCGGGAAAAATAATACGACTTTCACGACGGGCTGATTCTTCGTGTTGAATTACATCGTCCGGACGCGTCTGACCGTTTCGATCATTCGGATATTTGCGGGCTGCTTCTTCACGACGGTTAGCAGAATTTCTCTCGGTGATTCGACGGTAGTTGTCCGTGTCTGTAATCGATTTATCGATACGGACCGCAACTGGTTCGCGATTCCCAGCTTCTTCGTAATCTCGATAAATTCTTCTCTCAGAATCACTGCGCGAATGACTTTTCATGGGCTGTTCAGCCTCTTGTATTTGTTCCATTCGTGACGCCTCTCTGGTCCAGTTTCTCATAGATCCTGAACTCGCGACTCGTCTGCCGTGAAGAACTCGTCGAATGAGCGGCAGAGTCTTGCGCTTTTCTTCTCGCGACATTTCCGGAAGTACCCTCTTTAAAGTGACGAGACCATGTTCTACCTTGCTCGCTCGGCTCTGTTTTTGAATACGTTCGAGCTGCTGTCTAAACTCGCCTGTCAGCTGTTCGACGTTTATGTTTTCATCTGGACTCTCCGGAATGACGATGGATATTATGTTGCCCACGTCCATCGACGCGTGGCTCAACATCGGAGGATTGGCTGCAACACGTGAAGAGATTGCGGAATTCAGTGATTGAATGGTGGCTTAACGGAAGAAATTGTGAGTTCATGAATGGAGAAAGAAATAATGGCAAAGTACAAATTTTGCAGTTGATTGGTGATTGGTAATACAGGGTGGAATATTATGAATGCCCTTGAAAGGAAAACTCGACTGACCATGATTAAACTGCGCTACATATTATATTCTTTGTTTTTCACTAACAATCTGTAGCGTACGCATATTCGAATAGACACATCGATGTTTTCATTGATTACAAAACCATAGTTCCTACGTCGTCTGGAGAAGGACAGTTCAAAGAATTCCATTTATCTTTCACTTGTAAAATTAAGTTATTCTAAACATGGAATACCAATTATGTTGCGATGGTGGAGCTTGAAATAATAAGAATTTCATCGAATTTTACTTACCAGCTTGCGGATAAGCTCCGCAGATTTCTGACAGAATCAAAACCGCAATTATCGTCGACCTCATTATGAGCATCCGACGAATCGAATGAAAATCAAAATACTTGATTATTCCTTTAAATGTAAAATTGTGCACAGTAATGGGTTATACGGCTGCACAGAACTTTTTCTAAACGTCTTACCTGAAACGCGAGTGGTTTTCAACTAGAATGCGAACAATCACGTCCCAGTGTGTGATCCCACAAGGAAATGGCCAATCAGAATCTAATTGAAGCAGTAAGTGGCATTGTGGTGTCGCAAACAGCAGTGTTTTGTTTGGTAAAACAAACGATATGATTAAGACCCGTGGGGTTTTATAGACGAGAGTATACGCCAGCCTGCTGTGTAGCAAAGTCTAATGGTGATGAACATAAGAGAAATCTATCGTGGTAACGGAACTAAATCCCATGCGATTTTAAAAAAGTGCGAAAAATGTAAGGGGATCCCGAACCTTTCGCCTTCGCCACGAGTACGGGAGAGAAAGCACCATGAGCGCGCGCGGCGGAGCAAGAGAGAACGTGGATCAAACGTTCGGGATCCCCTTAATGTATGAATCGTCGAGATCCTTATCGGGAACCGCACGTTAATCGTTGATCGTCTACCACGCTACCCGGCAATCACCGTCGCAGAGTCGACAAGGCATCGATTATCGGATTCTCAGAATAAAATTTCAATTCGATGATTCATCAATAAAAAATTCAAAATCGACATTTTGTTGGTAAATACACCGATTATCCCTTCTTTAACACATCAACTTTCGATTTCAGCCAATACGGGAAATGCACCCAATAGATAGCAATCACCAATCTGAATAATACACTGGATAGTTGCGTGCATAGTGGTTCTATCGAGAATGTCCATTGGATTGAACGTACAACGATTGAACGTCGATCGTGTTTTTTTTGTCGCAGGCTATTTACGCATTACATGAATTTGTAATGTGATAGATGAAATTTAGAAGCTGCTGATATCAGTAACAATTATCATACAATTATGTGCACAAGAAATTCGAGTAAATGCACCGATCTAACACTTAAGGGGACTGAGTCACCTAAAAAATTCGAAAATTAAATTTTTTTTTCGTGACACGGCCGATCCAAATTGAAAATCGATTTTACCCTTACGAAGTACGTATACTTAGCTATCATTTCAAATTTTCCCATAGCCGTATGAGTTATCTAAATGCTGTGAGATTTTTCACAACATTTTTCACTTGTCGCAGCTTTCGGACCCTGCGACTCAATGGATTTTTAATTCTGACGTCTCATTTTCTTCGAAACAGACCTCATTCTCGGATGAGTGTGGGATTTTTTTTTATTTGCTGTCTGGAAATTATGGCGAGAATGACTGCGATTTGGAACAAAATGAGACGTCGGAATCCAAAATCCGTTCATCGGTGCGGTCCAAAAGTTGCGACAAGCGAAGAAAAATGGAATGTCGGGAAACAAATTTCAAAGATGAAGTTGACAAAAATTCACTTTGCTGGCCTATTCATAGTACTTCTTTCCTGTTTTTTGTTTCACTTGCTCTTTGGGGACATTTCTCCTGTTTTTGAAGAAAAAATTACCCCAAAAAAAACCTTGAAATTTGAAAAAATAAATGAACAACGGTGCAAAGTAGAACCTTGCACATTGCTTCCTCATAGTTTTGTACCGTTTTTAAATTATTGAGATGTAAAGTAGAACCTTGCTTATGGCTTCCTTATCTTCTTACACATTTGCCAAAGCTTCCTCTATAAGGAACCATGTGTCGATCAATTTTCTCTTCCTCATAGAGGAAGCTTTGGCAAATATGTAAGAAGATAAGGAAGCCATAAGCAAGGTTCTACTTTACATCTCAATAATTTAAAAACGGTACAAAACTATGAGGAAGCAATGTGCAAGGTTCTACTTTGCACCCTTGTTCACTTTTGTGACGTTGAGGGCTCCTTGTGAGTGTGATGTATGCTGAAATCAATATACATAGGGCAATTCATGTGAAATTTGAAAAATTATAATTCGCATAAAATCTGAACTCCTTGTTAGATTTTATCCAAATTCAATAGGAAATCCCTTTGGATGATAGTGCAACTTCGTACTAAATTTCAGGCGGATATCTAGAAAATTATGGAAGCTAGGGCACTTACATTGAATTTTGGAAAAATTTCAAAACGCCATAAAATCTGAACGTCTTGTTGGATTCTGTCCAAATTCAATACGAAACCTCTTTCGATGGTAGTGCAACTTCTTACTAAATTCTAGCCAGATATGTCAAAAATTATGGAAGCTAGACCAGTTACATTGATTTTTGGAAAAATTTTAAAACGCCATAAAATATGAATGGCTTGATGGATTTCGCCCAAATTCAATCGGGTTTCTCTTTAGATAATTGCGCAACTTTGTACCAAATTTAAGTCCGATATCTCAAAAATTGCTCCAGTTAGAGTGTAAAGATCGTTTTTTTCACATTAAAAAATGCTTTAAAAGTAAAGCAATGCGTGGATTTTTTCCCAAATTCGGTATCGAGGATCTTCCTGTACTCGTACAACATTATACTGAATTTGAGCTCGATATCTCTAAAATTGTGGGAGCTAGAGACCAAAAATAATTTTTTGAATTTTGAAAAAATGCTGTGAAAACAAAATAACTTGATAGATTTTTTCAAAAATTAAATTGTGCTATGCGCCGTGAACCCTTCATATGTGTGACAAATTTCAGCTTGATATCTGGAGCCGTTCTCAAGTTGTGAGCGATGAACCATTACTACACACACACACACACACACACACACACACACACACACACACACACACATACATCCGGACATTTTTCTAAATGTGTTTTTTAGGTGTTTTGAGATATACTGAACACGTTTTCATGAACATCTCGAAAAAAAAAAATTTCACGCAAACAAAGCTTCCTCTATGAGGAAGCAAAATGAAAAAAAACTTGTCGAATATCCAGGGATGGAAGTTCGTTATCAAATTCTTATTCTTAAAACTAGAAAAATAGCTTGTGACAGGACAGTTTTGACCTAGAGATTTTGCCGTTGCCTTCTGTCGATTTACTTATCGACCGATGATCGAACTACAATCCGTGCGTGCGCAAGCGCCGAAATTTTGGCCGCTCCCCACCCAACGCGTCATGCAAAGGGCCCCGTGGATCGACGAGAGCGCGTCACTTAACGTCCGGCACTCATAATGAGTGATCGTAATTTATTAGGCAATATATACTTATCGTCTGATCCTCAACGTGTATAGTAATTTTGTTAAGATTTCTAGAGTACTCAATCGATCGAACTGTACTGTTAATTAAGAGATTATACTACGGAAGAAATTTGTCAAGGATTTATATCGAACGGATTGTCGAGGAGTTGTATCGAACGTGGATTGTCGAATACGAATACAGAAATCGAATCGTCACGGATTGTAAAACAAATTATATCGACTACCGAAATAAACTGGTCAAAACTGTAAGTACTTTTGAATTCGTTTTGTGTCGATCTGCTTTGCTGTCTATATATCTTCGCTCGCTTGTATTGCAAGGGTCACCCAATCGAGCCCCCCGAGTCTTTTGTCTTTTGCTCGTGATTTAATTCAATTATTAAAATATTGCTAGAGAGACTAGCTGGCGCCCAACAAAATTAAAATAAATACTTAATATATTTGTCATATTCGTCACTTGAGCCCTGGCAGCCACCGACCCGGGCCGCGCCAGGTGTAGAACGCGTTTCGCGGGAAAATTGGTTGAGAACCGCGACCGTAAAAAACGTTCTGTCTCAAGCTTTTACTAGATGATGTCAAAAATTGAGGTTACGTGTCCCAACATGAAATTTCCATATCCTTGTTACGCATATGGCTTGGAAAATGACTCGAATCCAACTAGCGTTCGTCATCAACTCTGTCCTTGTGCAAAATACACATCACAAGGAAACTCGTTTCAATAAAGAACCTAAGGTTTTCGAATCGCCAGGTTAAGTTTTTGATGAAGCCCTTCCAAGGCTTGTATTACGTCGATAGATGGTAATACGCGTAACAATAGGTCCGTAGCCCAACGGTGTCTTTATTGACGGCGCAGTCTTCCTTCGATTATCAGAGTCAGGACCAATATGTGAAGTGAGTCGAACACTGTGTGTATGAGAATACTTATCGAAATGTTGATCAAAGGTCTCGTTCCCGTGGACGTCCGTTACCGTGGCAGGTGATGTCATCGGAGAACGAGTAACGAACCTTGATGAATACGACGCGAAGCGGGCGAAGAATCAGAGCTTCAAGGAATCAGGAAGATGTCTTCGGACTTTACGCGAAGGAAAAGGATCACGATTTATGAGCGAAAACAGATTTTTTATTCACTTGGTTTTCACTTTTTATCGAATACAAATAACAGATTCTCAATATTAAAACTTATAGATGTTTGTTACAAACGATCCGCGTTTAAATTTAAAGTCTCTGTTATTCCGTTATTAACGCGTTACAATTAGTACATCAACTAATTGTAGCAGAGAGGACCTCTGCACTCGATCGCGTCAAAACGACTTCTGACGGTAATTGTTCAAGTCGCGATGCGTCTCACTGCAAAGTGCGGGGGGAGGCGAGGTCTAATTGCGAGTCGCCGAGGTGGTCGAAATGAACATGATTCGCGACATATCGGACCGGACGTATTCCGGTGACCATTGTTAATTATTCGATGGCAGCGGAAGGTGATACTACGATAGCGACAGACGAAACTCTCTGAGTTTCGTTCAGCGAGCAAATTCTTATACTATCTTTTATGATTACGAAACGAAAGTTCTTTTGTTTAAACGGATGGCTTAACATCCTCGTTGAAGTAGACTAGTGAATGATAATTTCCCAATATATATTTTTGATTACGGTGGCACACAAAGACTGTATTCACACAGAAACTGTAAGCACACAAAAAATATATATTTTACATTCAAAAAATAACAAACTGTTTACAGTGACCGGTGTTGTTGTGACGTTTTCGAGATATTTCATGCCGATGCGAGTGCGTACGTGCATTCGCAATTCGGCCGTGCTTACGCCTTACGGAGCGTTGATCGGTAGCGGCGGAAATCTGCACTATATTTCTTAGAAGAATCGATTGTACAGTCGGTAAAGTCAATAAACCCCCTAAGCGCCGCAGCGTTGTATACACATCTCGGTCGCCAGCGCTGGCATCGCCATATCGTTTGATATTGCGAGATCGCGGTAGTAGGAGGGCTAGGCCGCTTCCAGACTAAAAATATTTACCGACGGCGGAATGACCGACATTGATGGTAAGTGGAAGACAGTCGGTAAGGTAGAGCGCTACGTTATCGGCTGTTATATCGATCCGCTACTTTATCAGCCGCGAGATTGATAATTTCGAATCAATAATTCCGATCGATAATTATTTTTTTCCCCCCCTGCGCATTTTTGGCGCTTCGATCGCTATTTTTTCCGCCGCACTGGCATCCATGAGATATTCATAATTCGGGTCGATAGTTATTTTTTTCCCCGCTGCGCCATTTTGACGCATAGATCCTATCTCTCTCTTTCTCTCTCTCTCTCTCTCTTTCTCACCTCTTTCTCGCCGCACAGAATTTTCTCGCCGTCGCCTGGCGCTTCAGTCACCCTCCCCATCCCTCTCTCTCTCTCTCTCTCTCACACACACACACACACACACACACACACACAAATGAAAAAAAAACAATGAATTTCCATTTTCTTTTTTATTTATTCAAAAAAATATAATAATACACGAGATAATAAAAAAAAAACAATACAAATTATTTTATCAAATTTTTACGCGGGTGAGGGAAGGGGCTCCGACGCACAATGTGGGTATGATTTTTCAATCGAAGAAGTTTCGGAGCCCCACAAAATTCTCGTATGGCTCTCCCTCATCCGCGAAATCGCCCTCGCTCCACAAAATTTCCCATCCTCTCCGACCATATGCGCACTGAAAGAAAGAATTGGACGGTGGATCCTTGAATTGGTTGCGGTATACAACTTTGTTGGACTCTGGGGCGCCGTCCCATTAGCTGGATATGATAACCATTTTTAATGGACTAGGTGACGTTGGTTATGGCGTCCATCTCAAGATGGCCGATGAACCTGTAACTCGGCTGCCGTATCCAAGACTTCCAGACGATGCGACTAGGGTTTTGGTCAGAACATACAGCTAGAAATGTGGGCACGACTTTGAGGTGGCTGGCCCACTTACTTTTCTTGGATAATAAATCCATCCGGTTCTAGTTACAGTCCCTGCTTTGTAGGTTAAAGCACATATACTGCATCGGATGCATTGAGTATTGCGTTGGATGGATATATATCCATCCAACCCAATATATATCCATCCAGTCCCAATTTGATGGTTATTGTTCGTTATATTAAATAAAAAAAAATACTTTTGTAGCAATTTTTATTTCTTTTTATTAAAAAAGAAATAAAAATTGCTTTAGAAGAATTTTTATATTTAAAATAGAAAACATTAACCATGTAACGAAACAATTAAAAATCACAATGAAAAAGAATTGGAAGGGCTTCGAAAGTATTTTTTTCATAAAAAATAAAAAATAATAACAATAAAACAAAACAATAACAAATAACGTAATTTTATTTTAAACTGCGTATCTAAGAGACGTCCACGGCTTGCTGTCACTTGCACTTAACACACCGAACCACACTGAACCTTGCAAAGAACATGGCGGACACCGACGGGTGTTTCCCGCGCGAAATCGAGCCGCGCGCTCATGCAACCGATCGGTTGGATATCCTAACCAGCGCGTTGTTTGCGCCGCCTACCGACTTGACACAGTATCGAATACGTTGATAGCATCACTTTTTGGTACGCCACCATTAAATATGCTCACGGTCACCATGCGCGATGGCTCGATTATCCATCTGAGTGAATACTCGAACCATGTGTCGATCAATTTTCTCTTCCTCATAGAGGAAGCTTTGGCAAATATGTAAGAAGATAAGGAAGCCATAAGCAAGGTTCTACTTTACATCTCAATAATTTAAAAACGGTACAAAACTATGAGGAAGCAATGTGCAAGGTTCTACTTTGCACCCTTGTTCACTTTTGTGACGTTGAGGGCTCCTTGTGAGTGTGATGTATGCTGAAATCAATATACATAGGGCAATTCATGTGAAATTTGAAAAATTATAATTCGCATAAAATCTGAACTCCTTGTTAGATTTTATCCAAATTCAATAGGAAATCCCTTTGGATGATAGTGCAACTTCGTACTAAATTTCAGGCGGATATCTAGAAAATTATGGAAGCTAGGGCACTTACATTGAATTTTGGAAAAATTTCAAAACGCCATAAAATCTGAACGTCTTGTTGGATTCTGTCCAAATTCAATACGAAACCTCTTTCGATGGTAGTGCAACTTCTTACTAAATTCTAGCCAGATATGTCAAAAATTATGGAAGCTAGACCAGTTACATTGATTTTTGGAAAAATTTTAAAACGCCATAAAATATGAATGGCTTGATGGATTTCGCCCAAATTCAATCGGGTTTCTCTTTAGATAATTGCGCAACTTTGTACCAAATTTAAGTCCGATATCTCAAAAATTGCTCCAGTTAGAGTGTAAAGATCGTTTTTTTCACATTAAAAAATGCTTTAAAAGTAAAGCAATGCGTGGATTTTTTCCCAAATTCGGTATCGAGGATCTTCCTGTACTCGTACAACATTATACTGAATTTGAGCTCGATATCTCTAAAATTGTGGGAGCTAGAGACCAAAAATAATTTTTTGAATTTTGAAAAAATGCTGTGAAAACAAAATAACTTGATAGATTTTTTCAAAAATTAAATTGTGCTATGCGCCGTGAACCCTTCATATGTGTGACAAATTTCAGCTTGATATCTGGAGCCGTTCTCAAGTTGTGAGCGATGAACCATTACTACACACACACACACACACACACACACACACACACACACACACACACACATACATCCGGACATTTTTCTAAATGTGTTTTTTAGGTGTTTTGAGATATACTGAACACGTTTTCATGAACATCTCGAAAAAAAAAAATTTCACGCAAACAAAGCTTCCTCTATGAGGAAGCAAAATGAAAAAAAACTTGTCGAATATCCAGGGATGGAAGTTCGTTATCAAATTCTTATTCTTAAAACTAGAAAAATAGCTTGTGACAGGACAGTTTTGACCTAGAGATTTTGCCGTTGCCTTCTGTCGATTTACTTATCGACCGATGATCGAACTACAATCCGTGCGTGCGCAAGCGCCGAAATTTTGGCCGCTCCCCACCCAACGCGTCATGCAAAGGGCCCCGTGGATCGACGAGAGCGCGTCACTTAACGTCCGGCACTCATAATGAGTGATCGTAATTTATTAGGCAATATATACTTATCGTCTGATCCTCAACGTGTATAGTAATTTTGTTAAGATTTCTAGAGTACTCAATCGATCGAACTGTACTGTTAATTAAGAGATTATACTACGGAAGAAATTTGTCAAGGATTTATATCGAACGGATTGTCGAGGAGTTGTATCGAACGTGGATTGTCGAATACGAATACAGAAATCGAATCGTCACGGATTGTAAAACAAATTATATCGACTACCGAAATAAACTGGTCAAAACTGTAAGTACTTTTGAATTCGTTTTGTGTCGATCTGCTTTGCTGTCTATATATCTTCGCTCGCTTGTATTGCAAGGGTCACCCAATCGAGCCCCCCGAGTCTTTTGTCTTTTGCTCGTGATTTAATTCAATTATTAAAATATTGCTAGAGAGACTAGCTGGCGCCCAACAAAATTAAAATAAATACTTAATATATTTGTCATATTCGTCACTTGAGCCCTGGCAGCCACCGACCCGGGCCGCGCCAGGTGTAGAACGCGTTTCGCGGGAAAATTGGTTGAGAACCGCGACCGTAAAAAACGTTCTGTCTCAAGCTTTTACTAGATGATGTCAAAAATTGAGGTTACGTGTCCCAACATGAAATTTCCATATCCTTGTTACGCATATGGCTTGGAAAATGACTCGAATCCAACTAGCGTTCGTCATCAACTCTGTCCTTGTGCAAAATACACATCACAAGGAAACTCGTTTCAATAAAGAACCTAAGGTTTTCGAATCGCCAGGTTAAGTTTTTGATGAAGCCCTTCCAAGGCTTGTATTACGTCGATAGATGGTAATACGCGTAACAATAGGTCCGTAGCCCAACGGTGTCTTTATTGACGGCGCAGTCTTCCTTCGATTATCAGAGTCAGGACCAATATGTGAAGTGAGTCGAACACTGTGTGTATGAGAATACTTATCGAAATGTTGATCAAAGGTCTCGTTCCCGTGGACGTCCGTTACCGTGGCAGGTGATGTCATCGGAGAACGAGTAACGAACCTTGATGAATACGACGCGAAGCGGGCGAAGAATCAGAGCTTCAAGGAATCAGGAAGATGTCTTCGGACTTTACGCGAAGGAAAAGGATCACGATTTATGAGCGAAAACAGATTTTTTATTCACTTGGTTTTCACTTTTTATCGAATACAAATAACAGATTCTCAATATTAAAACTTATAGATGTTTGTTACAAACGATCCGCGTTTAAATTTAAAGTCTCTGTTATTCCGTTATTAACGCGTTACAATTAGTACATCAACTAATTGTAGCAGAGAGGACCTCTGCACTCGATCGCGTCAAAACGACTTCTGACGGTAATTGTTCAAGTCGCGATGCGTCTCACTGCAAAGTGCGGGGGGAGGCGAGGTCTAATTGCGAGTCGCCGAGGTGGTCGAAATGAACATGATTCGCGACATATCGGACCGGACGTATTCCGGTGACCATTGTTAATTATTCGATGGCAGCGGAAGGTGATACTACGATAGCGACAGACGAAACTCTCTGAGTTTCGTTCAGCGAGCAAATTCTTATACTATCTTTTATGATTACGAAACGAAAGTTCTTTTGTTTAAACGGATGGCTTAACATCCTCGTTGAAGTAGACTAGTGAATGATAATTTCCCAATATATATTTTTGATTACGGTGGCACACAAAGACTGTATTCACACAGAAACTGTAAGCACACAAAAAATATATATTTTACATTCAAAAAATAACAAACTGTTTACAGTGACCGGTGTTGTTGTGACGTTTTCGAGATATTTCATGCCGATGCGAGTGCGTACGTGCATTCGCAATTCGGCCGTGCTTACGCCTTACGGAGCGTTGATCGGTAGCGGCGGAAATCTGCACTATATTTCTTAGAAGAATCGATTGTACAGTCGGTAAAGTCAATAAACCCCCTAAGCGCCGCAGCGTTGTATACACATCTCGGTCGCCAGCGCTGGCATCGCCATATCGTTTGATATTGCGAGATCGCGGTAGTAGGAGGGCTAGGCCGCTTCCAGACTAAAAATATTTACCGACGGCGGAATGACCGACATTGATGGTAAGTGGAAGACAGTCGGTAAGGTAGAGCGCTACGTTATCGGCTGTTATATCGATCCGCTACTTTATCAGCCGCGAGATTGATAATTTCGAATCAATAATTCCGATCGATAATTATTTTTTTCCCCCCCTGCGCATTTTTGGCGCTTCGATCGCTATTTTTTCCGCCGCACTGGCATCCATGAGATATTCATAATTCGGGTCGATAGTTATTTTTTTCCCCGCTGCGCCATTTTGACGCATAGATCCTATCTCTCTCTTTCTCTCTCTCTCTCTCTCTTTCTCACCTCTTTCTCGCCGCACAGAATTTTCTCGCCGTCGCCTGGCGCTTCAGTCACCCTCCCCATCCCTCTCTCTCTCTCTCTCTCTCACACACACACACACACACACACACACACACAAATGAAAAAAAAACAATGAATTTCCATTTTCTTTTTTATTTATTCAAAAAAATATAATAATACACGAGATAATAAAAAAAAAACAATACAAATTATTTTATCAAATTTTTACGCGGGTGAGGGAAGGGGCTCCGACGCACAATGTGGGTATGATTTTTCAATCGAAGAAGTTTCGGAGCCCCACAAAATTCTCGTATGGCTCTCCCTCATCCGCGAAATCGCCCTCGCTCCACAAAATTTCCCATCCTCTCCGACCATATGCGCACTGAAAGAAAGAATTGGACGGTGGATCCTTGAATTGGTTGCGGTATACAACTTTGTTGGACTCTGGGGCGCCGTCCCATTAGCTGGATATGATAACCATTTTTAATGGACTAGGTGACGTTGGTTATGGCGTCCATCTCAAGATGGCCGATGAACCTGTAACTCGGCTGCCGTATCCAAGACTTCCAGACGATGCGACTAGGGTTTTGGTCAGAACATACAGCTAGAAATGTGGGCACGACTTTGAGGTGGCTGGCCCACTTACTTTTCTTGGATAATAAATCCATCCGGTTCTAGTTACAGTCCCTGCTTTGTAGGTTAAAGCACATATACTGCATCGGATGCATTGAGTATTGCGTTGGATGGATATATATCCATCCAACCCAATATATATCCATCCAGTCCCAATTTAATGGTTATTGTTCGTTATATTAAATAAAAAAAAATACTTTTGTAGCAATTTTTATTTCTTTTTATTAAAAAAGAAATAAAAATTGCTTTAGAAGAATTTTTATATTTAAAATAGAAAACATTAACCATGTAACGAAACAATTAAAAATCACAATGAAAAAGAATTGGAAGGGCTTCGAAAGTATTTTTTTCATAAAAAATAAAAAATAATAACAATAAAACAAAACAATAACAAATAACGTAATTTTATTTTAAACTGCGTATCTAAGAGACGTCCACGGCTTGCTGTCACTTGCACTTAACACACCGAACCACACTGAACCTTGCAAAGAACATGGCGGACACCGACGGGTGTTTCCCGCGCGAAATCGAGCCGCGCGCTCATGCAACCGATCGGTTGGATATCCTAACCAGCGCGTTGTTTGCGCCGCCTACCGACTTGACACAGTATCGAATACGTTGATAGCATCACTTTTTGGTACGCCACCATTAAATATGCTCACGGTCACCATGCGCGATGGCTCGATTATCCATCTGAGTGAATACTCTGACCAAGTATTCCTTAACCACGAAACAATGGATATATTATCCAATCTTTTCTTTCAGTGCGTTGACCGTAGATTCGTAGTTTACAACCGCTGCTGCCTCTCCCCCTCCGCCCCCCATAGTCATCGTAGGCTCGTGCGACATCCACGCGTAAACCCTTGGGCGGGGCCGATGTCTCCCCCCCCCCTTCCACCAACATGAGTCTCAGTGCAGACTCATTCATACCATATCTCGCTCTCTCTCTCTCGCTCGCTCGATCTCATCCATCGATATTATATGCGTCTTCTCACATCACCGCTTATAGGATTATAGTCCACTATACGATCGTGTAAAATTAAACAGTATGCGGCTGTTGCGGCAGGGAAATTCGTTCTTGCTTCAAATTCCAAACGAACATCAACCGGAGCTTGTTTGAGTGTGTCATTTTGCTTTGAGCAATCAATGACGAAAAATGGAGCATGCTTGAGAAAATTTTGCTTCGTGAGGACGGGTTGCGAATCCTGACCGTAATATGTTTTGCGAAAGTTCGCATACATATCATACAATAGTGCGTATTGATGAGTACTGATATCGAGATTAAGATTACCATATGGATAACACTGAGAGTTGAGGAAAAGTTTCACATTCATGATGTCACAATGATCGAAACGGCTGGCATTCGTATTTTTTACGAATTTTCGATTCGTTTGAAATGCCAAAATGATAAAACGCGGTTTTTCCAATTGATTAGCCGTTTTAACTGTCCAAACGTGTTTCATTGTGCTTGGAAGCAATGGATATTCATACAATTCCCACGTGCGATAACTCATGCTTATATCCCGATCAATATGACCGAGTAATTGTATTTTACTTTTGTCCGATAGTGTTACATATGGCATTAACCATTCAATTCTTTTCGGATCAATTTTAACATTTTCATAGGTTCCATCCGCTTGAGCTGTTTGTATAATTGCATTTGTATCGCTTCTCGATCTTGTGAGAATTAGTTCGTGCTTCGTATTGATAATTATTTTTCGATAGTCCTCCGCAAAGCCGAGAATCATAGATAGTGGAATGCAAACATCGAAGTATCCCTCAGCATCCACAATTTTTTTCGTTTCTTCCACATCGATCCAACCGGCATTTTCAATGATTGCACTTTGACTTGGACTCAATGATACATAACCTTTCATGAGACAAGTCAACCCCACGTTCTTACATCGATCAATCTCCATGGCATTGATCTCATAACGAATTTCTTCAAATAAATGTAATATTGCATTGTTGACAAATGTTGTGGTTGTAACGGGGTTTCCATCTGATGTTGTCAATCTCCCACATATATGTATGGAACTTTGCGATGGTAAAAGACACAAATCTTGATGTTGAATGGCTATGCGAATTTCATCGCTATTATTAAACGATGATGAAGTATATGGCTGATGTGCATGGATCTCATAATGCGTTACGGATTCGTCGAACACCACGGGCGATCGCACGCGCAGACATTCTTCCATTATAACAGCAGCAAAATATCCAACACGTTATTCTTTCCCGCCAACGACTCGGAGTCCTAGACTTCTTAGGAACTGAATGTTGCGACGTGTGAGCGTCTTGATAACACGATGATGACTGATGATACGTCGGCATGCTGACCGTCTCTTATAGTCTTGAACAATTTTACCGTTAAACACAATGCCCATATCAATTACCGACTTGCTTAAGATGCAATCGCACGGTGATCACTTCACCACGAAAATTTACGGGTTCGTTATCTTGATCGACTATGCGTAATTGTAAATGATCAATGATCTTCACGACGACCGGAAGGTAAATGACTTGGGATGGTACCTCAACGATCTTATATCCTGGTGGTACGGCTGGGAAAAATTCGTGTATGGTGTGAACTTTTTGTTCATTTATATACGCTCCTGAAGTTATATTGCACTCGATGCGTAATGCATTTATTTTCAGAATACGTACGGGTAGATCTGAATTATGCGTTGTGTTAGATGATAATTCACGATGAGTAAATCCTAATAGGCTAGCGATAGAATCATGCGGTCGGAAATCGATGTTTTGATTGCACTTTATCACACTGCGTAGTGTATTATTATTGGGTTTGAGATCGATGGAAATTCCTCGTGGTTCGAGCTGTTCCTTCAAATACGCATCAATATCTTCAATTTCGTAACTTCCAGTTGGTAATTCAATCACTTCCGCACCGACGTAAAACTTGTTTTTTCCTCGATCAATATTGGGTATGGAATTAAATGATAATAATTCCACTAGTCCAAGCACGTAGTTCTTATCGGATGAAAGTTCGATTGGGGGAAAATATTGTGTTTCCAATGTGGCGGAGGTGCCTGATAGACTCAACGTTAATGAATCAACCATGACGACTCATCATCGACTGACACAATTCCTCCGGCTTTACAAACTTTTATGTAAAAATTTTAAACATAGATGACCGCATATATAAGTGTCATATTCTTGATATCTTTTATGATTATATTTAATTTCATTATTAACTCCGAGATAATCCATTAGATCTCGTGGTGGTTGTAAATCTCCAAAACTATCGAAATAACATACTTTACGGCCATTTTTTCGATATGCCACCCAGTGTGTACCTGGACCGTTTTTATCATCGAGATTAATTATCGCTGATTCACAATAATACGGTCCGCCTCGGGGTAAAGCATTTCTCATAAATACACCACGAAAATGGGGGATTTTCAAAACACGCGCATACTTGAGCAGCTCGACATCTGTGAGAGCTCGCTGGGGCAATCTTATGCCGAAGTTTTTTTTTTTTTTTTCGATTGCTCTCCGAACTGCAGACCAAACCCCGTCTTATACGGTTTGAGAAAGAGACCTTTACCCAAAGCAATAGACTCTATCGTTTTATTATGTCTCTGACTCTCTTCTAATTGATGTTTAGCGGCTTTAGCGTCGTTTACGGCTTTTGCTATACCTGCAGCGCCACCAGCCAATGCTCCGGTCGCACTTAAACCAGCAAACAGGGGAATGAGAAATGGTAAAAACCCTCCGACTTTTGCGGAAACAGGTAGAATACGAGGTATATGAACATTTCTTCTTCCACCTGCATGTTTTACAACATCACGAGCTCGCCTCAACGCCGATTGAATAATTTCACGAGAATTATTTCCACAAGATTTCGATGCTGCTTTTACAATTTGCATAATTCTAAGCCTCTTCTTCCTCTTCTTCTTCATCTTCTTGTTTTTCGTTTCCTTTCGCGCAATCGTGGTTCCCATACCAAGCTTCGATTTCATTTTCATTGTGTTTGTTATGGCATATGCAGCAGCCTTTTCGCTCACTAGAGAATCTCGGGCTAAAACACGTTGCCAAGCTTTTTCCGCTAAAATACGATCGGCAGCGTTACGCGCTGCAACGTTTTCACGATTTTGCGAGTATGCAATATCGTGTTCTTTGCACGCTGCGTCCAAACGATTTATGCCAGGATCACCGCGTGCTAAACGCTGTGCTAGTCTCGTGCCCGGACCACAATACTGATAGCCCGGTATATGAAGTTCAACGGGTAATTTATTAATTAATTTATTCAAAACTCCGCGACCTCTGTGCATGATCCGCATAGGATGATGATCATCCAATGACTGAAGTGTTGAGTATATAAGCATGGTATTTATATTATTGATCATCAGTCTGTAACATTATGGATTTCCGGAAGCAATCACTCGCATTACCCGTGTCGAATTTCGATGCTCTTGCGCAGCAGCGTAGCGTACGCAGTCGGCATGGGAAATTACTGCCCAATAGTATTCGTGCGGTATTTTGCGGTCCGTCAAATTGCGGTAAAACAAATGCATTACTCGCTCTTATTACCCACCCGAATGGATTGAGATTTGAAAATGTTTATATATATTCAAAGTCTTTGAATCAACCGAAATATAAATTTTTGGAAAAATTGTTAAGATCGGTGCGGGGTATTGGATATTTTGCTTTTGGTGAGCACGACCAGGTTGTATCACCTGCAGATGCACATCGTAATTCCATCATGATATTCGATGATGTTGCGTGTGAGAAACAAGATAATGTGAGAGCGTTTTATTGCATGGGGCGACATAAAAATATCGATTGTTTCTATCTATGTCAGTCTTATGCACAAATTCCGAAACATTTGGTTCGTGATAATGTCAATATGCTGGCAATTTTTCGTGAGGATGAAATAAATCTTAAACACATTTATGATGATCATGTGAATACGGATATGCCATATCCACAATTCAAAGATTTGGGCTCAAAGTGTTGGAATGATGATAATTATGGATTTTTGGTGATTGATAAAGATCGTCGGGGTCTTGATAATGGGCGCTATAGAAAGGGATTCGATTGCTTTTTTCATCATAAATAGATGTGCGAGACCGTGAAAATATATAGTACGCGGTGATCAATTGAAGTGATAAGACATGGCTGCTGAAGAGTTCCGTCGCGAGAAAAAAATACTTTCCCAATTGGAAAAAGCGAGAGCTGCGGTTAAACAAAAATACAAACTTTTAAAAGCGGATAAGCAGAATATGGAGCAAGCATTGGATGAAACTTTCATGCCAATAGTCAAACCATTGGAAAAACTCATTAACGTTACCGACAAAAAAACTCGTAAGATTAAAAATGAAATGAAAAACTGGTTACCGCAAACGAAAAAAGAGATGAAGCAAGAGGAGATGAAGCAAGAGGAGAAGAATCAGGAGAAGGAGAACGAGGAGGAGGAGGAGAAGGAGGAGGAGGAGGAGGATGCCCCTTTCAATCGAGATCATGATGCGTCATATATAACCGCAGATGAATATGATGATGATGATGATAGCGATGATTATGGACAATTATCGGGAAAAACGAAAGAACAATCAACGATGAATAAATATCTCAATTTATTGCATAAAAATCGAAAAAAGTTTCTCGATTTGATATATGGAGTTAGCAAATTATCCAATGGTACACTTATGATTGGAAATTCACCTATCGATTTCAACAATGAGTATATATCAGTGGGTCATGATAAATATCATAAAACCGCCGGACTCCTCGAATTATTATTCAGAAAAGAACCCAATGGAAATCTTATAAGCACCGAAGATCAAAATAATTATACGAAAATTTTAAATAATACAAATGCATAAAAGAAAAATTATAATGCTGATGAAAGTGTGCGAACGCAAAATAGTAAAAAATTCAAAAACTATATAGCTCCATACATTGCGGATAAGTCGGGGCGAAAGCGTCAATCAACTGGTGGAGCACTGCCGCGTTTCAAAATTGCTCGAACAAATACTAAAATGGATTACGTTTACTGGGATGATCCAAATGAATTGGTCGATCGATTGCGTTTATTGCTTGCGGAAAAATCCGCAGGTAATCCCAGTCATACGAATGAAATTGTCTCAATAATTGAAGAATTGCGTGAAGCTCGAATGATTTATTAATACCATGATAAATGAATATGCTCAGTCTAATAATGAGCGTCGATGTGCGCGCATGGGACGTTAATTTTACCAAGAGATAATTAGCAACAGCAGCAGCAACAGTATGGAGCGACGAAGATTAGTGGAAGAGTTGCATAAACCCGCACGACGTAATTATCCACGACGAAAATTTCTCGTACGAGGCTTAGATGAAACATGGCAAGCCGATCTTGTGGAGATGCAACCGTATGCTCGAGAAAACAAGAACTTTCGATATATGCTAACGGTCATTGATGTGCTATCAAAGTTCGCTTGGGCCGTACCCATATCACGGAAAACCGCAAAAGATGTTACCACAGCTATGAAATTTATTTTCGAAAAAGGCCGAGTCCCGAAAAATCTACAAACTGATCATGGCAAAGAGTTTTACAATTTAAACTTTCAAAATCTCATGAAAAAATATAATGTTAATCATTATTCTACGTATAGCAATCTCAAGGCATCTATTGTTGAACGTTTCAATCGCACACTCAAAAATAAAATGTGGATACAATTTAGTTTGCGTGGAAGTTATAAATGGTTGGATATTTTACCCGATCTCATCGCAACGTATAACGACACTAAACATCGAACAATCGCCATGAAGCCGAAAGATGTTACAACAACGAATTATAAAACGTTATTAAAACGTTTTCCACACAATCATTGCGGTGAACGCAAAATACCAAAATTCAAAGTCGGCGATAAAGTACGAGTGAGCAAGAATAAACACGTTTTCGAGAAAGGCTACACTCCAAATTGGACGACGGAGATTTTTACAATTCATCGAGTTATACTTACCAATCCCACGACGTATCAACTCATGGATTATCGAGATCAACCCATCGCTGGTGTTTTTTATCAAGAAGAGCTGCAGAAAGCCCAATACCCCGATGTATATCTCGTCGAAAAAGTAATTAAAAAACGAGGAAATCAAGCTTATGTTAAATGGTTGGGATTTGATAGTTCGCATAACAGCTGGATAAATAAGGATGATTTATAAATAAAAACGATAGTTTCATATATGTGTATTTATAAAATGTAAAAAACGGTTTATTAAAATTAAAATATATCAGATACAAACTCAATTTTTACATTTTTTTCTTCATCTCCTTCTTCGACAAACTTTTTCAATAAAAACAATTTCATCATTCAGGCACAAATTCAATTCTTACATGTTTCTTATCTCCATCTCCGACAAACTTTTTCAACGACAATTGTCTATTTTCAACCATATCACACACACGATTAAACAATGCCGAGTCTTTTTCAAACGCCACGGAGATGCGCTTCGGTAGGAAAACTTGGAAGATGTCGTCCAAGCTGGCCAAAGTGTTGAGACCAAATTTTGTGTTGATTTGCTTCAACTCCGTAATTTTAGAAAGCTGATTGGCCTGAACTTCTGTCATTTTCTTCAATGGAAGAGAATTATCCACTCGTCCGATTCCGTTGAGCAGCGCGATATCCATTGTTCGTTTGTGCGTGTGTGTGCGTGATTTCGGTTGATGAGAGATTTCTTCGATTCGGTTGTCGAGGACGAATTTTTTTGTCGCGTCTGATGAGAAATATTCAATCCTCGGCTTATATATAGCAGCAGCAGCCACCTCCCTCCATCATTATAATTCAATGGGATATATAGAGCTGATTGGATGGATCATTCGAGATCCATACCCCCTCCTTCGTTAGCAGCAGCAGCAGCATCGATGGTAGCGTGGTTGTGCGTGGAGGGAATTCGGTAATGCCCCCACGGGAGTGTATCGGTACTATTTTCCGGAATGAAGCGTTTGTCGTCATGCGGACTGAGCGCAATTTTAACTTGCTTTTCCGTATATACCCGATGTAAACGCGACCGAATGACTCGTTGTTCTCGTGTTTGGCTAGTATTTTGTCGTAGACACTCCACAAAGTCATTAAATGTGATCGTGTCTCTCACAACACTCGTCTTCACTCCTTTCACCTTCTTCAAATGATCCACACCGTTGACTCGTATGCTATACATTTTACTGCGCAAACCCGCAAATTCCGTCATGATTTCGCCATTACACTCATCCTTCATCAATCCAACCACTTTTTTATTAACTCGCGGCATTGAAAATTGATTATTTTGCGGATAATCCGATGTGTCGAACCTATCAATATCACGTTTCATAATTTCATAAATGTCCGCACATTGGATTTCGTATACGAGACTATCGGTATCGGTATACAAGAGTTTGCATCGATCTCTCGTGAATTGCGGAATCATGTAATCATAATGAAAATCATACACGAGAATCTTGGACAAATCGAGCACGCATAACTCTGCGTATATCGGTTTGTTCAGTTGAACCTCAATCCTTCGCATTTGTATGGCCACGAGATTTTCGTCAAAGATTGCCGAGCTATGATAATTCGGTTTTGCGATTAATGCTTCGGCTCCATATCGTCCATCCCAGCGCGATACGAGCTTCACATCGATGCGCTTCCGCACGTTTTCCATGGTTTTTCCGAAAACTGCATTATTCATTAATTTGAATAAATTTTTCTCGAAATCATTGGTTGCACGTTGACGCATTCCACTATTGAGATCGATATATGATTTGAGCCACGGTTTTTGTTGAAACTGTAAAACTCTGTGAATGTTTTTCAACACCAAACCATATTTCAAAGCTTGCTTCAGGCTTCGGTAGTGCAAAATGTAACGATTTTTCGAATCCAATGTGGTCAAAAGTTTTTTTTGTTTCGATCCCGGTGCACATTTGTGTTCTGGACAAAGCGGTAAATCTTTGTGATCATCGTGGAGATGTGTCGGATAGTCGATATCGACTTCCAATATATATCCCACCGGTGAATCATCGGGAACCGCGACGTAGTCAATGTCCCCACATTTTTCCACCCATTTGAAACCGCCGTAGGGTAGCGATTGAATCATCGCCCAGCCGTATAAATTATTAACATCAAAGTACATGAGATACTTTGATTCTTGCGATAAATCAAAATTTCTCATGTATTTATTATTCGCCTGGGCATATCGATTGCAACACTGACTAACGCCGCCGCGAATCCCCCGCTCGATGAACATGTGCATATCCACGTCCGTTAAAAGTTCCAACTCCACCTTCGTATGCTTCAACATAGCGTCCCAGGTGAGTCCGGGCGTGGTGTAATAATGCGCGGGATCCAAACCATATGCACTCACACAATTATCACGAAAGTTTTCAAAAACATCACTCAACAAAAGCACATCCGTTTTCAAATACAAATCGGAATATTGTCCGAGGGTTTTTATATCAAACTCGCGCCACACTTACTTCGCGTGCTCGTAGTCCGCGTCGGTGATGTCACTATTGTTGAGTGAACTATGAAAATCCTTTTTTTCCGGCAAGGTGGTTTCGTCGAGTTTGCCCAACGAATCGACGTATTCGTATGGGAATACACCTTTTCTCCGAAGAAGATGGAATTTTTCAACCGAAATTTCGCTGAATACGCTTCGTACAATCTTCAGTTCGGTCAAGTATGATGCGAGTTTCTCCAACGACGATGCCATAAAACGGTACGAATCGATGAAGCGATAATTTACATCGCACGCCGCGATGTGTTTGATGAATGCGATGTATCGCTCCTTGTTTTCCGGAAGAATTACCACTCGGCCTCGGAATCCCGTGACAATCTCCTTCACAATGAAATGCGAATCATATCCCGTGAGGTTGTGAAAAACCACGGGAATGGTCCGCGAATCCTGATAATGAAGATTGCACTCGTTATGTGCTGGTCCGCGATATCTGTAGAAAAAAACGAATAAAATGTATTTGAAAAATTTTTTTAGATTAAAAAAAGATTTGGTTAGTGTGTCCGTGTGTTATAACTTACTTTCCCGTCAAATGACAATGATCCCTCACTTTGTCGCTGGAGATTAGATATTTCTCGCATATATGACATGTGTTTGCTGCGCGAAATTCTTTAAGTTCGTTTGTGCATAGACGATCCATCGGTCGAGGATTTTTGTGAATTTCTTCCACCGTTCTCGCGAAACCCTCGAGCTGTTCCACAAACCATTGGGCAGGGTTGGGTCCTCTATATGCCCGATATTCCGATTTTTCATCATCGAAACTACACTTCACGTAATACCCAATACTGAATGCTTCGTGCTGTTGATAACGATGCTCGTCACGTGTTGGTTTCAACAAACATTCAATATCAGCATACACGATAAATGGCACACGTTCGCGATTGCTATAGTTCTTAAATCGTAAAAACTTATTCCCCATCGATGGCATATTCACTTTGCACTTATCAATGTTTTTGCAGTCTATTTCGTGGGCGGCTAATTTTTCCTCAGTTCTGAAATAATAAAGACACCGATCACAAATATGTTGTCGATGATTGCGTTTCGACAGTTGTCTCGACACCAACCGCGACAAATTTTTTATCCATACGTAATGGAATCGCGGTGCGTGAAATTCTTCACCCTCCTCGCCCTCTTCCTCCTCCTCCTCCTCCTCCTCATCGGTGTATTGATCACATATGAGGAGAAGATTGATGTGCACATCTTGTTTAATATCTGTGATGTGCAGAGGGCCGACAATGAATTTTCCATTACGTTTCTTCAAAATATAGACGTTTATAGAAATTTCATTTTGTTTTTCAAATTTTCTAATTTCTCGAGGTTTCATTGGAAATTCAATTCCCGTGAAATCCAACTCGTCCTCGTATCGAATATACGAAGACACCGACGATTCATTAAAAGTCGCCGGATGTAATGCCGATAATACGGCCCATTTAAAACACATGTCATCGTCATTTCGCACGTTGATGCATGCGTTCTTGTTACGAATCTCCGTGGGTAAATCGATGAATGACGTTCCGCGCATCGCGTTAAATTTATTAATATTTATTGTTAAATTAATAATTGAGCGTAGGGCCCATCCCAAATCGCGCTGCTGAAATTCTTCAATGTCTTTAGCCAACGGATTATGCATATATTCCACAAACTATTCTCCGACATTTGTAGTCGGATAAATTGGATATGCTTTGGTATTAAAATATTTAATTTCCACTATGTCTTCATTGTTTTTCGTAACGGCAAATTTAGCGGCGAGCACACCATAAACTTTTACCGAATCTTTCTGCACCTCGAGCACACTCGCGAGCTTCGAAATAAAAATTTCCATGCATGCATACATAAATGATTTTATATCCAAGTGATTTAAATTCACAATTACACTCGTTTTTATGCGTTCTTTAAACGCGGATCGAAGATCTATCCACTCTACACTTTTCTCCACAACTTCTTCATCATCGTCGGCTCTCACTCCACCACCACGTTTCGAAAAATTATCAATTTTTATTTTTATACCAATGAGCAGTCCCAACGTATTTGAATATTTTTTTTCTTCTGCACCTTTCGCCGATCGAACATAATTTTCGATTAATTTAATCAATTTTGAAAGCTCATCCGACCATTTCATAAGTTCAGTAGCGTTTTGACCGGGCATAAGCTCGAGCACCTCACTCCACGTTTTCACAGATTCCATGCATGCTTGAGCATCCATGGTTATTCGCACACTCTAACGAACTAGTTCGAACGACTGGATCGAACTGTATATACTCGACGACCCCGCGAGCCAAGTATATATACTATTTCAAAACAAATGAAGATAATGAGTGTCCATGCTGAGATTGGGTGTGTGTGTGTGTGTGTGTGTGTGAGAGTGTGTGTGTGTGTGTGTGTGTGTGTGTGTGTGTGTGTGTGTGTGTGTGTGTGTGTGTGTGTGTGTGTGTGTGTGTGTGTGTGTGTGTGTGTGGCTATAGATCCTCATATCGATTGGGGGCGTAGCGTAATATTTTCGAATCTATACATGGATGATGATGATTGGCCGCTACGAGCAATGACTCTATTGAGATCATCGATACCACATTGGCTGCCGCAGAGAATCTTTGCGCTAATTGGTTCTCTTCATTAACATTCAAACGAATTGTGAAATTATGGGGGTAGGGGAAATAGTATAAAGGGTTGAGATTTCGGCCGTCTATGCATAATCGTTGCAAAGTTCTCAGCATCAGTTATTATTCAAGATGGAATACGTTGTCGACGTACAAGGCTTCAAGAACCGCGATACGACGCTAATAGTGAAAGAGCTTGCTGTGATTGCTCTGGAAGAAGATTCTGTGCCTTCGGTGTGTATGTTCGAACCAGCTTATCATTGGAGCTGGTTACCCGAACAATTAAAATGTGTAAATCGATGGCTCGCGAAGAATTTTCATGGAATGGCGTGGTACGGTGGAGACATACCCTACGATGAAGCTAATCAAACTCTTATCATGCTATTGCAAAATGCTGATAAGGTTTACATAAAAGGATTGGAAAAGACACAATGGCTTCGTCAACATATTCCAAACGCTATTAACATCGAGGACTTGGGTTGTCCATCGCTGCAGAAGCTGAGTGAAAACATTGCCCTCCCGTGCAATAATCATTACATGTGGTCAACGTTGAATTGTGCGGCTTTCAATGTGCATACGATGAAGGCGTGGTATCTCAACACGTATCGGCCGACGATAGCTATAGCTGTAGCAGCAGCGGCGATGCCCCCGCCGCCGTCTTACTCACCACCACCACCATCGGTACCACGACACCTATCCCCACCACCAGCACCACTACCACCAGTTGACTATGGGTACGATACAACGGATTTCAACTACAACGCAGATGCAATCATCGGAGCAAATATTTCTAAAAAAAATTATTTCAAGAATTTTTTCGATTTAGATGAATGTGATGGAAAAAACGTGTAATTTTGAAATAATGATTTTTTTATAAGAATTTTTTTCTAATGTCCATGAATGTGAGGTGGGGGAGGAGGAAAAATGATTTAATAAATGAAAAAACTGATTTAATATTTTTAATCCATTTATTTCATAAAACATCAATCCTTTTGTTGTTGTTGTTGTTGTTGCTGTTGTTGTGCTGATTCGTCCGAAGGTTTCGAATTCTCACCAGCTCGTCCACCAGTGCTTTTTCGTGCACGCTCATTCTCGATGGTGTGTAATCGAGTGTCTACGTTGGATATCGCATCAGAATTACGAATGGCTAAATCTTTTATTTCCGCAAGATCGACTTTCAGAGTTTTTATAATATTTTGCACCAACTGCTCGAGACCCTGAACCAATAATTGATTACTATCATTGATTTCTTTTCGTAAATTTTTGACGGTACCGTGCAATTTTTTGTGTAAAATACTTTGCATTATTTTTACTGAGACAGCATCATTTTCTGTCACGGGGTCAGCGAGATTGCATAATCTCTTATTCTGCATATCGTATTGCCCATCGATGGAAATTTTGAATCCGTCACCCGGAGGACCACGACTGACCGATAGCTCTCTTTTGTTCGACAACGATCGACCAAACACATCGACGCTCATGATAAAAATGATAACAATTACTTTATGATGCTTAATATATATTTCCGAAAAGAGCGAGCCTCTCTGCTCTTCCACAGAAGTGGAACGTTTATGACGTTTGAAGTTTTTTCACAAAAAAAAAATAACATGCATATGTCTAGACGAAGGGAAAAACTTTCTTTCTACATTTTCTCATCGATGTTGAAGCGTGTCTGCCAAATGTAGTTTCGATGATTGTGCGTCAGAATGGGTTCGATAATTCGTTCAACGTTCAATATTCGACGATTAAACCGTTCTGCATCTCGAGCCATTTCCTCCCAGGGTCCTCGTCGTGCTGCGCGATACGCATAATCCCACTGTATCATTCTATGAATTTCCACCGTGAGATTAAACCGAACCTATAATAATTTTCAAATCAATGAAATGTGATTTGTTTTATCGTGAGGGATTTTTTTTACATACCGTATTAAATGCCTCCATGTTGCTGAATGAGTTGGTCTTTCTACGTGAAATATTATCCCACACAAACTCAAAAATATTTTCTTCAATATATATATATATACACACATGAAGGCTCGTGCACACATGTGCATATACGTGTGCGCATGTGTGGAAAAAAAATTCGTTGTCTTAGAACGATATATGATGATTAATCCTCCTGTATGAAAGCCTTCGTTGTATTTTTTTTTTTTTTTAAACGAATTTTGGTGGTTGTGGTGGTGGGGGGTATTAGTATAAATCTCTCGACCGATCGACATTTTATTCAATCTCGAATTTTTGATCGTGCAAGTATTATCCTTCACAATAAAAATCACAATGGAGTGGATAATTGATGTGCAAGGATTTAAGATTCCGCACAATCAATTTGTGTTGAAGGAATTTGCTGCTATCCCCGTTCGTGAGGATTCATCGCACGTATGGACATTCATCTTGAAACCACCATGTGCTTGGAATAGTCTACCGACAAAGTACAAGTCCATAAATGGATGGCTCACTCGCAACTTTCATGGACTAACGTGGGACTCGGGAAATATACCATACGAAGTATCGAAAACCATTATTTGTGAAGCCCTTGCGGGAGCTCGCATAATATATGTGAAGGGATTGGAGAAAAAACTATGGATGGAAAATTTAATTGGTGAGACCGAACAACGACGCATTGTCAACCTCGAAGACTTCGATTGTCCATCGCTACATAAGCTGCAGCAAAGTTCCCCCACTACGACGATACCGCTACATCATAATTCAAAAATAAATTGTGCTGGAGAAAATGTAAAATTATTGAAGAAATGGATGACGCAATGTAAAAATTCATAACTGAGAATTATTATGTAGATGTTTTTTTCTTCTAAGAATTATATACTACAGACTAAATAAAAAAATTATGATCGAAAGACTGCTCTGTTTTCTCTAGTATAAATACAAGCCATCGATACGATATTCCTTTCATCCCTCGCTGAATAGTTTTGTCGCCGGACTCTTTTCGATAATATGAACAGGAAGAGAGGCGTCGTACGGGCGAGAAATTTTGTTTATGTCGACATGAATAAAGGAGGCCTCTGATCATACCGCAACTATTCATGACTCATCCCACAGCGACATAAGACGCGAACGCCTCGCACTTTGGCGGTTCGCGTCCAAGCTTACTCGCTAAATCCTAATCAATCCGACTTCTCTACGAAGCATTTTATTTTGTCGCCGAATTTTTTTTTTTTTTTGATAATGTCAACAGAGTTGAGAAGCGTCGTACGGGCGAAGAATTTTGTTTATGTTGACATAAACAAAGAGGGCCTCTGATCACACCGCAATCATTCATTCCTCATCCCACAGCGAAATAAGACACGAACCCCTCGCACCTCGGCGGTTCACGTCCAAGCCAACTCGCTAAATCTTAATCAATCCGACTTCTCTACGGAGCATTTGATTTCAATACCATAGCATCGACTGAGAAACGAGAGAGAGAGAGAGAGAGAGAGAGAGAGAGAGAGAGAGAGAGAGAGAGAGAGAGAGAGAGAGAGAGAGAGAGAGAGAGAGAGAGAGAGAGAGAGAGAGAGAGAGAGAGAGAGAGAGAGAGAGAGAGAGAGAGAGAGAGAGAGAGAGAGAGAGAGAGAGAGAGAGAGAGAGAGAGAGAGAGAGAGAGACCCAAACACACACCCGATAATGTAGCGCGGGGTTCTTTGGGTTGATTGATAATGTCGAGCGAGGCAAAAAAAAATTATCGACCGGGGAGTGCGGTAAGCAAAAAATGGGGATCTGGGATCTATGCGCCAAAATGGTGCAGCGGGAAAAAAAATAACCATCGACCCGAATTATGAATTGCTCATGGATGCCAGTGCGGCGAAAAAAAATAGCGATCGATGCGCCAAAAATGCGCAGCGGGAAAAAAAATAATTATCGATCGGAATTATTGATTCGGAATTATGAATCTCGCGGCTGATAAAGTAGCGGATCGATCTAGCAGCCGATAAGGTAGCGCTCTACCTTACCGACTGTCTCCCACTTACCATCAGTGTCTAGGTCATTACTCTTCCGGTAAAACGTTTAGTCTGGAAGCGGCCTAGCCCTCCTACTAACAAATTTATCAAAAAATTAATATTAAAATGAAAATCACGATTATAAACAAATTTATCGAAAATTGTTCAGAGATAAATCTCATACGTCGATTTCCAGCATTAGAGTAACTATTATAAATCAATTTCATGAATTAATTCTTCAATAATTTTTTAATCAAAACAAAAAAACGTATAAAAATGAATTTATCAATTTTCAACAATATCAACCTTGATTAACCCTCCGGTCGCGACCATTCTTCGGCACCCAGCTAAATTGTACGGGGCTCTGAGTCACTAATGGTGACCCATGGGTTGACCCGAGGGTTCAATTCAAATTGATATTCAAATGAAAATCACGTTTATAAAAAAATTTATGAACAAATTAATATTGAAATGAAAATCACGATTATAAACAAAATTATGAACAAATTAATATTCAAATAAGAATCATGATTATAAACAAATTTATCAAAAAATTAATATTAAAATGATAATCACGACCATAAACAAATTTATCAAAAATCGTTCAGAGATAAATCTCATACGTCGATTTCCAGAATTAGAGTAACTATTATAAATCAATTTCATGAATTAATTCTTTAATAGTCCTTTAATCAATCAAAAAAACGTATAAAAATGAATTTATCAATTTTCAACAATATCAAACTTGATTAACCCTCCGGTCACGACCATTCTTCGGCACTCAGCTAAATTGTACGGGGCTCTGAGTCACTGGTGACCCAGGGGTTGACCCGAGGGTTCAATTCAAATTAATATTGAAAAAAAAAATCACGACTATAAACAAATTTATCAAAAAATTAATATTGAAATAAAAATCACGATTATGAAGAAATTTATGAACAAATTAATATTTAAATATTAATTGTATTGTGATATTGAAAAATAAGAAAAATCACGATTATAAACAAATTTATCGAAAAAATGAATATTGAAATGAAAATCACGATTATAAACATATTTATCAAAAAAATTAATATTGAAATGAAAATTACGATTATAAACAAATTCATCGACAAATTGATATTGAAATAAAAATCACGATTATAAACAAATTTATGAACAAATTAATATTGAAATCTAAAATCACGGTTATAAACAAATTTATCACAACAACAAATTAATACTGAAATAGAAATCATGATTATAAACAAATTTATCAAAAAATTAATATTAAAATGAAAATCACGATTATAAACAAATTTATCAAAAATTGTTCAGAGATAAATCTCATACATCGATTTCCAGCATTAGAGTAACTATTATAAATCAATTTCATGAATTAATTCTTCAATAATCCTTTAATCAATCAAAAAAACGTATAAAAATGAATTTATCAATTTTCAACAATATCAAACTTGATTAACCCTCCGGTCACGACCATTCTTCGGCACCCAGCTAAATTGTACGGGGCTCTGAGTCACTGGTGACCCAGGGGTTGACCCGAGGGTTCAATTCAAATTAATATTCAAATGAAAATCACGTTTATAAAAAAATTTATGAACAAATTAATATTGAAATGAAAATCACGATTATAAACAAAATTATGAACAAATTAATATTCAAATAAGAATCATGATTATAAACAAATTTATCAAAAAATTAATATTAAAATGATAATCACGACCATAAACAAATTTATCAAAAATCGTTCAGAGATAAATCTCATACGTCGATTTCCAGAATTAGAGTAACTATTATAAATCAATTTCATGAATTAATTCTTTAATAGTCCTTTAATCAATCAAAAAAACGTATAAAAATGAATTTATCAATTTTCAACAATATCAAACTTGATTAACCCTCCGGTCACGACCATTCTTCGGCACCCAGCTAAATTGTACGGGGCTCTGAGTCACTGGTGACCCAGGGGTTGACCCGAGGGTTCAATTCAAATTAATATTAAAAATAAAAATCACGACTATAAACAAATTTATCAAAAAATTAATATTGAAATAAAAATCACGATTATGAAGAAATTTATGAACAAATTAATATTTAAATATTAATTGTATTGTGATATTGAAAAATAAGAAAAATCACGATTATAAACAAATTTATCGAAAAAATGAATATTGAAATGAAAATCACGATTATAAACATATTTATCAAAAAAATTAATATTGAAATGAAAATTACGATTATAAACAAATTCATCGACAAATTGATATTGAAATAAAAATCACGATTATAAACAAATTTATGAACAAATTAATATTGAAATCTAAAATCACGGTTATAAACAAATTTATCACAACAACAAATTAATACTGAAATAGAAATCATGATTATAAACAAATTTATCAAAAAATTAATATTAAAATGAAAATCACGATTATAAACAAATTTATCAAAAATTGTTCAGAGATAAATCTCATACATCGATTTCCAGCATTAGAGTAACTATTATAAATCAATTTCATGAATTAATTCTTCAATAATCCTTTAATCAATCAAAAAAACGTATAAAAATGAATTTATCAATTTTCAACAATATCAAACTTGATTAACCCTCCGGTCACGACCATTCTTCGGCACCCAGCTAAATTGTACGGGGCTCTGAGTCACTGGTGACCCAGGGGTTGACCCGAGGGTTCAATTCAAATTAATATTCAAATGAAAATCACGTTTATAAACAAATTTATCAAAAAATTAATATTGAAATAAAAATCACGATTATGAAGAAATTTATGAACAAATTAATATTTAAATATTAATTGTATTGTGATATTGAAAAATAAGAAAAATCACGATTATAAACAAATTTATCGAAAAAATGAATATTGAAATGAAAATCACGATTATAAACATATTTATCAAAAAAATTAATATTGAAATGAAAATTACGATTATAAACAAATTCATCGACAAATTGATATTGAAATAAAAATCACGATTATAAACAAATTTATGAACAAATTGATATTGAAATGAAAATCACGGTTATAAACAAATTTATCACAACAACAAATTAATACTGAAATAGAAATCATGATTATAAACAAATTTATCAAAAAATTAATATTAAAATGAAAATCACGATTATAAACAAATTTATCAAAAATTGTTCAGAGATAAATCTCATACATTGATTTCCAGCATTAGAGTAACTATTATAAATCAATTTCATGAATTAATTCTTCAATAATCCTTTAATCAATCAAAAAAACGTATAAAAATGAATTTATCAATTTTCAACAATATCAAACTTGATTAACCCTCCGGTCACGACCATTCTTCGGCACCCAGCTAAATTGTACGGGGCTCTGAGTCACTGGTGACCCAGGGGTTGACCCGAGGGTTCAATTCAAATTAATATTGAAAATAAAAATCACGACTATAAACAAATTTATCAAAAAATTAATATTGAAATAAAAATCACGATTATGAAGAAATTTATGAACAAATTAATATTTAAATATTAATTGTATTGTGATATTGAAAAATAAGAAAAATCACGATTATAAACAAATTTATCGAAAAAATGAATATTGAAATGAAAATCACGATTATAAACATATTTATCAAAAAAATTAATATTGAAATGAAAATTACGATTATAAACAAATTCATCGACAAATTGATATTGAAATAAAAATCACGATTATAAACAAATTTATGAACAAATTAATACTGAAATAGAAATCACGATTATAAACAAATTTATCAAAAAATTGATATTGAAATAAAAATCACGATTATAAACAAATTTATCAAAAAATTAATATTGAAATAAAAATCACGATTATAAACAAATTTATCAACAAATTAATATTCAAATAAGAATCATGATTATAAACAAATTTATCAAAGAATTAATATTAAAATGAAAATCACGATTATAAACAAATTTATCAAAAAATTAATATTGAAATAAAAATCACGATTATGAAGAAATTTATGAACAAATTAATATTTAAATATTAATTGTATTGTGATATTGAAAAATAAGAAAAATCACGATTATGAACAAATTTATCGAAAAAATGAATATTGAAATGAAAATCACGATTATAAACATATTTATCAAAAAAATTAATATTGAAATGAAAATTACGATTATAAACAAATTCATCGACAAATTGATATTGAATTAAAAATCACGATTATCAACAAATTTATGAACAAATTAATATTGAAATGAAAATCACGGTTATAAACAAATTTATCACAACAACAAATTAATACTGAAATAGAAATCATGATTATAAACAAATTTATCAAAGAATTAATATTAAAATGAAAATCACGATTATAAACAAATTTATCAAAAATTGTTCAGAGATAAATCTCATACATCGATTTCCAGCATTAGAGTAACTATTATAAATTAATTTCATAAATTAATTCTTCAATAATCCTTTAATCAATCAAAAAAACGTATAAAAATGAATTTATCAATTTTCAACAATATCAAACTTGATTAACCCTCCGGTCACGACCATTCTTCGGCACCCAGCTAAATTGTACGGGGCTCTGAGTCACTGGTGACCCAGGGGTTGACCCGAGGGTTCAATTCAAATTAATATTGAAAATAAAAATCACGACTATAAACAAATTTATCAAAAAATTAATATTGAAATAAAAATCACGATTATAAAGAAATTTATGAACAAATTAATATTGAAATATTAATTGTATTGTGATATTGAAAAATAAGAAAAATCACGATTATAAACAAATTTATCGAAAAAATGAATATTGAAATGAAAATCACGATTATAAACATATTTATCAAAAAAATTAATATTGAAATGAAAATTACGATTATAAACAAATTCATCGACAAATTGATATTGAAATAAAAATCACGATTATAAACAAATTTATGAACAAATTAATATTGAAATGAAAATCACGGTTATAAACAAATTTATCACAACAACAAATTAATACTGAAATAGAAATCATGATTATAAACAAATTTATCAAAAAATTAATATTAAAATGAAAATCACGATTATAAACAAATTTATCAAAAATTGTTCAGAGATAAATCTCATACGTCGATTTCCAGCATTAGAGTAACTATTATAAATCAATTTCATGAATTAATTCTTCAATAATTTTTTAATCAAAACAAAAAAACGTATAAAAATGAATTTATCAATTTTCAACAATATCAAACTTGATTAACCCTCCGGTCGCGACCATTCTTCGGCACCCAGCTAAATTGTACGGGGCTCTGAGTCACTAATGGTGACCCAGGGGTTGACCCGAGGGTTCAATTCAAATTAATATTCAAATGAAAATCACGTTTATAAAAAAATTTATCAAAAAATTAATATTAAAATGAAAATCACGATTATAAACAAATTTATGAACAAATTAATATTGAAATGAAAATCACGATTATAAACAAATTTATGAACAAATTAATATTCAAATAAGAATCATGATTATAAACAAATTTATCAAAAAATTAATATTAAAATGATAATCACGACCATAAACAAATTTATCAAAAATCGTTCAGAGATAAATCTCATACGTCGATTTCCAGAATTAGAGTAACTATTATAAATCAATTTCATGAATTAATTCTTCAATAATCCTTTAATCAATCAAAAAAACGTATAAAAATGAATTTATCAATTTTCAACAATATCAAACTTGATTAACCCTCCGGTCACGACCATTCTTCGGCACCCAGCTAAATTGTACGGGGCTATGCGTTACTGATGACCCAGGGGTTGACCCGAGGGTTAATTTAAATTAATATTGAAATAAAAATCACGATTATAAACAAATTTATCAACAAATAAATATTGAAATAAAAATCACGATTATAAACAAATTTATCAAAATTTAATATTGAAATAAAATCCACGATTATAAACAAATTTATGAACAAATTAATATTGAAATAAAAATCACGATTATAAACAAATTTATTCTTCTCGTGTGGAGAATATATGAATTTAAAAATTCTCGAGTGCAGAATATATGAATTTAAGAATTCCAAAAGCACTCGGTCGCGGCAGTTAGATACAATCAGAAGATTTAAAAAGAATGAAATAAATATTAAATTAAAAATTTTAAAAAAACTCCCGATTGCTAAGAAAACCTCGGACGCAACAAATAATAAAAAATTTAATTATAAATTAAAAAAACTCCTGACTACAAAAAACCTGGGACATATAAATAAAAAGGATGAAATAATCCGAGCTATCATCTTAGTTTATTCATCGTTTGAATTATGATCGGTGCAGTCAATATTTCGAATTATAGTAATCTTGTTACTCCCCTCTATGCAGTCGGGAGACGTCATTAATTGTTCGAGGATGCGGAAAAGGACGTCTCCCGACTGCATAGAGGGGAGTAACAAGATTACTATAATTCGAAATATTGACTGCACCGATCATAATTCAAACGATGAATAAACTAAGATGATAGCTCGGATTATTTCATCCTTTTTATTTATATGTCCCAGGTTTTTTGTAGTCAGGAGTTTTTTTAATTTATAATTAAATTTTTTATTATTTGTTGCGTCCGAGGTTTTCTTAGCAATCGGGAGTTTTTTTAAAATTTTTAATTTAATATTTATTCTTTTTTATTATTTATTATTTAATATTAATTCCCGGTTAATTGATTTAACCAAGTTATTGAAAAAAAAATTAATTCATTGTTCGCGGTATCCATCGGTTTCGGCATCTGACAGCTCTTGCTGTGATAAGGAAATAATCTCCATCAGTTGACATAACGGCAAACATAACCTACAAGGTGTCTAGCCGGCTTCACGGTAAGCATAACCTATAAGGTTTTTTTCTTCATATTAATTTATTCAATCAGAATTCTAAGTTTGAAGCTTCGTCTTCAAATCTCATCCTTAATAGTAAAATAAGTATTTCGAATTTACATGCATGGAGAATAGCTGAATTCTAATCAATTCCTAATTAACGCTGTCAGTCATCCTTATCGATACAGTTTATTCAGTCAACAATCTTCATTCGATGTTCACTCTGATTGAAAACTCGAATAACCCTTGCTCTTCTGTATGATCATTTTTCTTCTCTGATATTGTTCGATCAGAATTCTAAGTTTGTAGCTTCGTTTTCAAATCTCATCCGTATTATTAGCGAAACAAGTATCAGTTTGATCGGAATTGAAATATTAATTGACATGACGATCTTTCACCTTATTTCAGGATAATTTGTCATTTTTTTTCAGGATATTTTGGTGCTCTCTGTGGTGTTCGGCACGTATTTATATTTTTTTTTCTCTGTGAGGTTCGACATGTATTTATATATATTTTTTTTTTCTAATTTTTTTTTTCTCTCTGTGAGGTTCGACATGTATTTATATATATTTTTTTCTAATTTTACAATAGCAGGTACGGCTTGGAGCGGTACAAACAATGTCCGATGTCAAGTCAGCATAGGCTGGACAAATCATCGACGTCAGTCATCGTCCAGCACAAATCGAATTCGCTGATGTACGAGTGAATCGTGGTAAAGGCTGATCTAAGCTGCGCTTAACATGAAGGATGTTGCGCTAAATTGTGGTCAAGGCTGATCCCAGCGGCGCTTAACATAAAGGATGTTGCGCTGACATGCGTCCAAGGCTGTACCAGCCGCGTTCTACAATAACTGTAGAGCGCTGACATTGACTCCACGAATTACCATATCATTGGTAGGATGGAAGCAGTGGATCATCAAAATTATTGACTGAGCAACGTCGACGTTTCATCTTCTTGGATGCACGGGTGTTGTGCTGCCAGTGCGCAGCTCAACTTCTCGCGCTATGAATAAATATTAAATTAAAAATTTAAAAAAACTCCCGATTGCTAAAAAAACCTTGGACGCAAAAAATAATAAAAAATTTAATTAGAAAATTTAAAAAACTCCTGACTAAAAAAAACCTGGGACATATAAATAAAAAGGATGAAATAATCCAAGCTATCATCTTAGTTTATTCATCGTTTGAATTATGATCGGTGCAGTCAATATTTCGAATTATAGTAATCTTGTTACTCCCCTCTATGCAGTCGGAAGACGTCCTTTTCCGCATCCTCGAACAATTAATGACGTCTCCCGACTGCATAGAGGGGAGTAACAAGATAACTATAATTTGAAATATTGACTGCACCGATCATAATTCAAACGATGAATAAACTAAGATGATAGCTTGGATTATTTCATCCTTTTTATTTATATGTCCCAGGTTTTTTTTAGTCAGGAGTTTTTTAAATTTTCTAATTACATTTTTTATTATTTTTTGCGTCCAAGGTTTTTTTAGCAATCGGGAGTTTTTTTAAATTTTTAATTTAATATTTTTTTCATTCGAATATTAATTTGAATTGAACCCTCGGGTCAACCCCTGGGTCACCAGTGACTATTAGCCCCGTACAATTTAGCTGGGTGCCGAAGAATGGTCGTGACCAGAGCGTTGATCAAATTTCATATTGTTGAAAATTGATAAATTTATTTTTAGACGTTTTTTCGATCGAAGAATGAACGTTTTTCTGATTGAAGAATGATTGAAGAAAGATTCTTGTCGTTTTTCATAGCGCGAGAAG
Organism: Diplazon laetatorius; assembly: GCA_963662125.1. Classification (NCBI taxonomy): domain Eukaryota; kingdom Metazoa; phylum Arthropoda; class Insecta; order Hymenoptera; family Ichneumonidae; genus Diplazon; species Diplazon laetatorius. The sequence continues at coordinate 19,981,371 of OY759154.1, read as the reverse complement.
TTGAGCTGCGCACTGGCAGCACAACACCCGTGCATCCAAGAAGATGAAACGTCGACGTTGCTCAGTCAATAATTTTGATGATCCACTGCTTCCATCCTACCAATGATATGGTAATTCGTGGAGTCAATGTCAGCGCTCTACAGTTATTGTAGAACGCGGCTGGTACAGCCTTGGATGCATGTCAGCGCAACATCCTTTATGTTAAGCGCGGCTGGGATCAGCCTTGACCACAATTTAGCGCAACATCCTTCATGTTAAGCGCAGCTTAGATCAGCCTTTACCACGATTCACTCGTACATCAGCGAATTCGATTTGTGCTGGACGATGACTGACGTCGATGATTTGTCCAGCCTATGCCGACTTGACATCGGACATTGTTTGTACCGCTCCAAGCCGTACCTGCTATTGTAAAATTAGAAAAAAAAAATATATATAAATACATGTCGAACCTCACAGAGAGAAAAAAAAAATTAGAAAAAAAAAATATATATAAATACATGTCGAACCTCACAGAGAGAAAAAAAAATATAAATACGTGCCGAACACCACAGAGAGCACCAAATTATCCTGAAAAAAAATGACAAATTATCCTGAAATAAGGTGAAAGATCGTCATGTCAATTAATATTTCAATTCCGATCAAACTGATACTTGTTTCGCTAATAATACGGATGAGATTTGAAAACGAAGCTACAAACTTAGAATTCTGATCGAACAATATCAGAGAAGAAAAATGATCATACAGAAGAGCAAGGGTTATTCGAGTTTTCAATCAGAGTGAACATCGAATGAAGATTGTTGACTGAATACACTGTATCGATAAGGATGACTGACAGCGTTAATTAGGAATTGATTAGAATTCAGCTATTCTCCATGCATGTAAATTCGAAATACTTATTTTACTATTAAGGATGAGATTTGAAGACGAAGCTTCAAACTTAGAATTCTGATTGAATAAATTAATATGAAGAAAAAAACCTTATAGGTTATGCTTACCGTAAAGCCGGCTAGACACCTTGTAGGTTATGTTTGCCGTTATGTCAACTGATGGAGATTATTTCCTTATCACAGCAAGAGCTGTCAGATGCCGAAACCGATGGATACCGCGAACAATGAATTAATTTTTTTTTCAATAACTTGGTTAAATCAATTAACCGGGAATTAATATTAAATAATAAATAATAAAAAAGAAAAATAACGACATACGGTTTTCAACTATATATATATAGATAGATAGGTGTAAGTGAAGTCACATCGCCGACGATGTCACCCCTCCTTCGAACAACCAATCGCGAGGGGTCTGAAGGCGATGGACTACATCCACGAATCCGAGAGAGACAACACTATCGGCTCTCGCTGCGGAGCGAGAGAGAAAGAAACAGTCCGCGTAGTCTACCGTCTGAAGCGAGTACTGAACGGCGAACGGGGAACGGCGATAAGTTCAGGGGACATATCGCAAAATGCGATATGTCCCTCCTTTGAATTTGTCGATATTTTAAACATTGAATATCTTTACGAGTTTGCTTCCGATCATAAATATTATGAAAAAAAGACCTTCTCCGTGACCCACAGAATTGATGTGCCAAAATCTGTCAGGAGGGGATATGCCGTTTGGCCAAACACTTCAGCCTAAAAATTCAGCTATTTCGCGGGCAGGCGGTGAAACACATAACTCCCGTTTTTTTCCCCGTGGGCAATCGGGAGTTAAAAAATACAATACGTTCTTTTTTCTGATTCATAGTTAAAGAATTAATGTTATCACAGGATCGTCTGTTTTTGATTGTCAGTCTTAAACTACCATGAAATTGATCATTATTAAGAAAACGGGGTAAAAATGTGACATAGGACCACGTTTCTCCGGAAAATAAATTTTAACAAAATAGGACACGAACAGTTGAAACAAGACAGCAAGATTAACATGATGGGAGACAACAATTCTCTCCCTCTCGCTCGCTCCGCAGCGAGCGCCGATGGCGCTGTCTCTCTCGCACTCGAATAGGTCTTCCATCACCTTAATTCAAGGAGAACTCTTGACCTACACCCTTAACCTAAAACTTAACAAGAAACATTACACTCATGGAACATTTAAAATAGAAAAGAATAAAAAAAAGGAAAATGAAAAAATCTTTTGGAGAGACCTACATAAAAAGGGCGAGACGTTGAGGTCCAAAAGAATAACATGGTCGTTCGTCGCTGGAACTCAAAAAAACCAAAAATAAATTACTAATTGCGATAAACTTTCAATTTATTAACGACAGGCATCAGACATGGATGACAAAATAGATATATCTATATCTATATATATTTTAAGAAAAGTACAAACATAGGAACTGTTTTCAAAACTTATCAACTACTTATAATAAGTATTTCAACGAAACGGTCTCACTGGTTTTTGAGAAGAATCGTTTTCGTCGAATGATGTCTTGATCGTATTTCATTGTTATTTTCATCAGTTGCCGATTTTTTTAGACGCAGAGTCAGGTACTTTACAGTAATGATCTTGATCAATTGGGTTCTGTGATCGTTGAGAAATGCTTGATCGAACATGTGGTCCCTACTCGAGCTCAGGATTTGAGAAGGGATGTTGCGCAAAGTCATGACCGTCAGAAAGTTCAGAACATCTTTTTTGTGGAAAACATTAATAGTTCTGAATTGCTTTTCGGCTATTTCACAAATTTTTATCACGTCGGCGAAAGCTGATTTTAATTCCCCTCTACATTTATCGCTCTGTAGAAGAGACAGAGATATTTTACTCGTAATTTGTTCTAAGCAAACTTTGCAATCTATTATACGCTTGAGTTGACGCACTATGAAGCCTGCAATGTACCCCATGACATCCTTAAGATACTGCATGTTAGGATTCTTGAAAATATCTTTTGGGTAGTAATCGTGCTCTGCAAGAATATCAGCGGATACGGGAACTGACGTATCAATGTCTCCAATACAATTAAAACCATCGCTTTTTTTCGGCACGGTACGTTTAATATGCAGGAATGTTGTTTCGTCTTGAATAGTACTGTTTGCAAACTCAGATCCTTTAAGCTCCGTATGAATTAACAGTTTCTTGAACGCCCCTTCAAATTGTATCGTAGTTGGATTATTGTTGTGGCCACCTTTGCTTCTTACTGCAGAAAAGAAAAGTTCCAAGTGGTCCTGCGATAATTTATATGTCAATAAGTACGTGAAGCTGGCATCACCGTTTGCAATACACTCCTCGTAAATTCCCAAAATGCTTTGCATCGTAATTATCAGGCCTAAAAACCCAGTTTTCTTTTCAGACTTAAAAACGGACTTATCGCCAATTTTCAATTCGCGAAGGTACTGAATGTACGAAGAAACCGCGGACCGTACCTCATCGATGTTATCTTTATCTATGCATCGTTTCGACTTGTCTTTACAAAAACGGTTTCTGGAGTTCAAAAGATCAAAAATGTCATTAAAAATTTGACAGAAGTTAGCCGTAGCCTCACAGTCTTTGAAGTCCGGAAGTCGCAAATCGCGTCTGAAATAACGGAGGGCACTGCCTACGCTAGCGCTGAAAACTTGGACTGCTAATTTTACTTTCATTTTTTCTTTGTAATAATTCAAGTGCCTACGACGAACTTTTGTGGCGGTGTGCAATCCTTGAGCCTCTTGTGCTCTGACTAGTAATTCAATATACTTCCAGGATATAGTTTCTTTTTTCTGGTTTTCGTCGATTATCACATTTGTTTTCAACATTTTCGTTGTTATCACAGTCTGTTTCATGGACTATATCTTTGTTTCCGAGAGCGTTTCTAATCAGTTTGATTATGTGGCATGCATCCAAAATAATGAAGATTTTCTTGCCATTTGTGGGGTGGTAAAAGTAAGGCTGCAGATCTTCAATATTTCGCTATTTAGCGCCGAGGGCTTCATCCATTGTGATGTTGGAGGATGCTCCGTCGAACGTTAACCCAATGGTTTGTATTCCTGCAGATTCTATCTCAACCAAGCAGTGCTTCACTAACTGAGCTCTTTGCTCTCCAGTCAGAGAATGTATAAAAAAATATCCTACTGCGATCTTAAACCTTTCATTAACACCAACTGCCATAACGACCATCGCATTAATTGCCTCCTTTGATTCAACCCTATTCGACTCGGACTCTCCATCTCCAGTAGGATTTCGATCCCCAAAGTCTTGGTAGCCCGAATACTTTTTACCATCCCATTCTATATGTTTCCTGATATGCCTGTCGTCTACGGTCACGTTGCAAAAGATTTGTTTATTATTTTGTTTTGCTTTTTGAACTTAAAGTTCCAACGTTTTTATGGCTTCTGAACAGATACCAGGAGATCCATCGACGGACTGATACCACTTTCTGATGGTACTTGGGTGTGGTAAGCGATTTAAGAAGCGTTCTCGTACGTAGTCGTATGCCTTTGGAGAATGCATGTAAGGTTGTTGCAAACAATTTTAGTGCTGTCGCGAATTTTCCTTTCTTCTTAGAAAGTATTCTTCTGAATATTACTTCAGCTGTCGGGCTAATTGATGCCTGAAAAAAAATTATTTATAATCTTTATTTACAAAACCATAAGGGTTTAAGGCGATCTGATTATAAATATTGATTGGTTACGTAGACAAAAACTATAAAAATGACCTCAAAGAATAGTTGGATCGAATAATTGCAATTAATTCATGAATAAGAAATCGTTATCGATTTCCTGCAAACATCACGGAAAATATAGAATCGAAATTATAGTAATAATAATGATCTTCCCGAGAGCGTATGAGCTGTGTCCTTTGTTAAAAATTTGTCCACTCTGAGCTGCTCCATTAAGGACCGGAAAGATGATACATTTTTTTTAAATCGCGACTTTCGCACTCTTTCCCGGCTCAATTCCTTCTTTACAACAGCAATTGTTTCTTCTGGTGTGTTGGAAATCGTTTTGAAGGTAACGGATGGATCCGCAATATCGTCCTGTTTCACAGTATGTATCGCATTGGATTCCACACTTGCGTCCACCTTATCCACAGATCCAGAGGACTTTCTGCAAGAATAATTTTAGCTTCCAAATGAACAGCTCCTGGCATTGAAGAATTATTATAATTTTTTTTTAACTACTTCTCAGCCATGGTTTCATCGCATAACGGATCTTCGAGAATTTCAATCGATTCGATATTTTCTACGTCACCTTGGATCATTGATACAGCATCCTATATGAAAATGAAGAAACGAAGAATACAAAGCAAATACAAAAGTAATATGGATTAGAATACGCATCGTGAGGAGTAAGGAAATTGCTCACTCTGGCAATTTCTTTCTCACTTATATCGATAATGGACGGTATTGCATCTTCTTTTAAACATTTTTTTTTGCTGCCTGGAACATCATCTTTGAAGCAATCCGCCGTGGAATGCAAACCACAAATCCTCCAGCATTTCTTTACATTTTGTCTCGTCGAGCCCATTGATGAGCACCATATTTCTAATCTTTTCTTGTCCGTAAACGAGAATCTATCGATCAATCAAAATAAAATTCTTACTCCTCAGAAAGTCTCTAAAAAATACAACAGACCTACACGCCGGTACATAATTTTGAGGTTAGTACATGGTTGCTACTCGTTGACTTCACTTTTCTTACCTATTCAAGCTTAAACTGTAATACGCATGAAAACAGCGTCGACAAACGCAGCACCGACTCATTATTATTAAATAAAAATTGAAAGATAAACTTAACGATACGTGACATAATACATCGATGATGATGCACCGATTGAACCCGCTTTCATACGGGTTCACAAGCTTTCAGACACAGTCCTGTTCCCCTTCCATCGTGAATGATTGCGACCAATCAGCTTCAACTTAGAAAGAGAGAGGTTTAGAGCCAGCCTAGTCTCCTCTCTTTCTATTGCGATTTCACTTTTTCTCGCGACGTTAGCAGTCCATATCTATATGTCGATGGAGTTAGAGGGCCTTAGATTGCCGATAGTGGGGCGAGCCGAGAGACAAGGAACCTTCTTGGCATTCGCCAACGATCAACGAAAGAATCAACACGTAATCTTATCAGGGCTGATGCTCATTGTAAAGTAATAACAAATGTTGTAATTAATCGCCGTAAGTCGTGTACACCAGGTGTACGCACGTATCGCCCCGTAGAACGATATTCGCGGGTCGAAGAGAAGTCGAACGCCTACAAGAGAAAACCCAGTGGTACGCCGGCCGGATTCCACCACTTTGAAGAGACGCCACGTTTTCGGCGTTATCGGCGAGCTATCGCACATACCCCGCATCGTGAGGGCAAACCACCGGTGGAATCGACAACAATATAAAAACTATTATCGGAAGGACGACGATTATCGCGACGACAACGATATTTCGGGATTGCCCGGATCGATTATACCGACTTCACGACAAAAACACCAGGTACCGGCCAACGGAGATAACCGCCGTTGGTCGCCTATATTGTCTTATGCTGACGCCACGTGTCACGATCAAAAAACCTTAAGAGTCAAATACAGTGCTCGAATATAATTACGACCGCGCCGAGTGACACTTTGATACAGTCCACGGCCTAGTAAAATAATATTTCGTTTCGATGTCGCTATAGACACAATTTTCATAGAATGAGGTTATGCGTATGCGGACGATTTGTTCATAATTGATCTTTGTTTCGGTGTCGACGGACACACAAATTTCGTTGTAACGTTTATGCGTTTGCGGACGATACGATAAAAGCCATTTCTCTTGTTTCGGTGTCGATAGACACACAAATTTTTATTGAATGAGTTCATGCGTCTACGGACGATTCGCTTGTAATTGAACTTTTGTTTCGGTGTCGATGGACACACCAATTGCGTTGTAAAACGTTTATGCGTTTGCGGATGATTTGAGGATAATAATTTCTTTTGTTTCGGTGTCGATAGACACACAAATTTTCATTGAATGAGTATATACGTTCTTGGACAATTCGTTTGTAATTGATGTTTCTTTAGGTGTCGAAAGACATATTGTGATTATTAAACGACATATTATACGATATCGCACATCTTTTGCTTATTCAAGACAACAATCACCTCCAAACGCCACTCGGGAACCCAATCAACACCCTTATATACAATAAAAAAATCACAGTATATACTTCGTAATGTGAGGTTGAGTTGGATCGAGCACAATTATTGATACTTAACATTATTGTTTTAACGAGTTATTTTCTGCAAACTCGGGTAACGTGAATCGTTATACAATTATTTGCGATGCTATCGCACTAGCTTATTGTGTAAAATCCTTTCAACGTTATTGAATCTCGGGATGGTATCCCATACAAATAGGGAATAAATTATGATCACTGAATTAAGTCGACATTTTTTTTATAAAACAATTCCACTATTATGTAATTTAGAGTTATGCAGGTGGGCGCGAGCACTGGAAAACCACTTTATTAGAAAACACTTTATTGAAAAGGAACGCGTGTTTAATAATCCGAGTACAAATCATAATGTGTGTTTCCTATGTGTGCATTTTCGATAATTAGCGTGAGATGACCAGATAGGTTCAATCCGCGGTTCGCAGACGCGCCGCCGGAACAGCGCGGGCTGTAGCCGAGCGCGCGTAAATTCAATTAATTTCATACCCAGAGATCAATACATCATAACGGCGTGCTGACTATACCTTAACCTTCTCATAAAGCATGAAGACTTGAATGAATAAATGGTAGAATAATGTGTCTATGTAAGTTACATATCTTCCAGATAAGTAGAGTGAAATAGTTATACTTGGACATGTAACGTCAGATGGACGTGTACTTAGAGGGAAGGAGAATGGACACTAATACGAAAGAGATGTGACGAGACCCCGCTCGCGGTGAGGTCCGTGGGCCTTTGTCTTTGGCGGGGGTGATAATCCCCACCAAGATGTCTTGGTCCAGCGTCGCAGCAGACCCCTTTGTCTTGGGGCTGCTGACGTCGGCTTTCCGGGACCAGCGGATGCTGGCCGCGTGTGTGTGTATGTGTGGAGATAAGGGTGACGGTTGGTGACGCCAACCGAATGCCGTGGGATTGCTGAGGTCGGCGTGTGGATTGAGACGAATAGGAAGGTATGGGAAAAATAGGAATAATATAAAGGGGACGTTACACTCCCACACTACATGAAAAAAAACAATGCTCCTGCATTGGAAGCGTTACAATATTAGAATTTCGTGTGCGACTCTATACACTTTTAAAGGATGTTTCAATTGCTGTTTGTTTGTTAATGTCGAATTAGATAAGTGTGCGCTGCTATACAATGATAAGGGTTGTTTGGTTTTGTCTGTGTTTGTTCTTCATGTCTTTCTTTTTCCGTCGCCTGAGTGGTCCAGGTTGATTTGGTCCACCGTGCTCCCTGAAGATGATTTGTTGTTGGGTTGTTTTCCTTCCTTTGGTGTCTTAGTTTGTGTCCTGTGAATGTGTGTGTCTTTTGTATTTTCTTTTACCTAGAACTGAAAAGAGTTTTTTAGTGGTTCATGTTAGTAGTGGTTGGGTGGTTAGGTGATGAAGGGTAGGTGTGGGGTTCTCGTATTTGAGAAAATAAATTTATCTGAAGAAGTATCGAGTTTGTGCTTGCGGAGGTACATGGTGGGACCCAGGCGGGGTCTCTTTTGTTTGAGTTTTCCTTTGATATTTCCACTCCCATGTGTTTGGTTTTTTTTTTTTGAACTACGAGTTTGGTTTGCGTCTGAAAAAGAGTAAAAGCGTTTTTCGTCTTGTTCCTGGTTTTTCCTCCTTCGGATGTTTTTTTTTTGTTCGGTATCTATATATATTTCGTTGTTGCTGAGCTCGTCCTTCCTTTTCTATTAGCTCCGATAGTTTTCCCTGTAACATTCTCTCGAATTGGTTAGTTAAGGGGGGGGGGGGTGTTAGTGATGGGTAGGTTATCGGGGATGGGTTACGGTTGGTTCAGGTAGAGAAATTTATAAAAAAAGGGGTGGTTGGGGTTTTGTGTAGGGTTTGCGTGGCTTGGAATGTGCGGAACGGTAAACAAAAAAACAACAGTATAGAAACCTAGTTGGTTTTTATGGCGATTTGTATTGTGAAAAAATATTTCATTACAGGTGTAACGTGGTGTGTGTGAGCGATATGAGTGTGGATGTGAGTAATTATGGAGTGGGTATAAAAAAAAATGTTGGTACTGTATGTGTGAGTCTAGTGGATTAGTGTGGGCTGCTTGTTGTTATATGTGCGTTAATAATTAATAAGTAAGTTACGAGTATGGTTAGTATAATTTGGTAAAAGGATAACGTAAGTTAGTAATGATTATAAGTATGTTAAGATAATGTGTTAGATAAGGTTTGCTTAGTTAATAATTGTGTAAAAGTGTTAGGTGGGGGTTAATGACGTTTAATTTGTGGTTATGAATATGTTTTAGTGTAATTTGTCTAGTATTAGTGTAGGTTAGCAATAATGATTATAGGTATGTTAGACAAAATTTGATTAGCGATTATGAATAAGTTTGTCTTAGTCTAGGTTAGTAGTAGTGTTAATGGTGAAGTGTTTTGTGGGTTAGTTTTTTTTTGTTAGTCATCCCATTCGAGGTATGTTTCGTCGGAATCGTCGTCTGTGGGCCACTCCTTGTGTACTGGGTCTTCGTTTTTTCTTTTTTCTGCCTGGAGTCTTTCGAACAGGACTTGCTGGCAAGCCTGGGCCAGCGTCGACAGCTCGAACGTGTCGAGTTGTTGTACCCAATCGTACGACGCAAGCGCTTCGCGGTTGGCCTGCTGTATTTCGTCCTCGGTCCATTCTCTTTTGTTGTACTTAGTCTGATCTGCTTCGTAGTACTCAGTCTGGTCTGTTTCGTCCTCTTCAGTTTGTTCAGTTTCGTCGTCTTCGGTTTGTTCAGTTTCGTCGTCATGTGTTTCGGTTTGTTCAGTTTCGTCGTCATGTGTTTCGGTTTGTTCAGTTTCGTCGTCATGTGTTTCGGCTTGTTCAGTTTCGTCGTCATGTGTTTCGGTTTGTTCAGTTACGTCGTCATGTGTTTCGGCCCGGTTCGCTCTTTCGGTGGCTTCCCCGGTGAGCGCTCTTCGCCTAGCGGCTTCCTCTTCCTGGGCTTGACGTAGCTCGGGGGGCGGGGACGGCCATCTATATTGTGGTTCCACCAACGACTCTCTTCTTGGGGGTGGTTGGGGTGCGTGTGGTGGTGCTCTGCTTCATCGCTCGCGGCTCGCGTTGCCAGGCCACCGCCTTTTCCTCCTGGGCGTTGAGGAGCGCGACCATTTCCGCTGCCATGGCTCCCATGTTTGGGCCCGCAGCGGTGGCTACTGGCGCGGCGGCGCGTTTGGTATTCTTCACGCCGTGTTGTTGGTGGCGGGCCCAGAAGGTGAGGCACACGTCCATGTGCCGCTTCACCTCGTACATAAAAAATACTCCCCCGCATATTGGGCACGGGATCCGAAGGGTCGGACGGCGGTGTACTTTTTTCCCACACGTCCTCATATGGTCCGTTATCGCGCTTACTCTCTGCTGTCGTTTACAGAACGGGCACATGATGTTTATCGCCTGCATTTTCCTTTTCTTTCTCTCCCTCCTTTCCCCGTTGTTTTCGTTTTTTGTTTTTGCTTTTTATCTGGGGATACGTTTAGTGTCTTAGAATAAGTGTGTATTTTACGAAAGCGGGAAAAAGGGGGGCTTACTCGTTGCGCCTTATCAGGGGGGGCTCTTGCGTGCGTGCCCCTCTCCTGTGGGCTGTTTTGACGTGGATCCAAGTCGCCGCCTCATGGACTTAATTTGTGTTTCCATGGTGGCGATGGTTACCAACCGTACGTTTTGTATATTCTTTGTGTAGTTCACGTGTGAGTGTTGATGTGAAGGGGTTTTTTTCCTTTTTTTTTTGTGTACGTGTGTTACTTATATATATATATGGAAGGTCTAAGGAATGTTGAAGTGCTGTGCAGTTAGAGTAAGCAAGGTGCATGCAATTCGGATCGGACTCCCCGCGCGCCTGGTTGACGCGGTTGATTAACAAAAACAAAAGGATAGTCGAAAAAAGAAAAAAAAAAAATTTTGTTTGTTTTTTTTTCTTTTTTTTTCTTGGGTCCCTTACGGGAGCGAATCTCTGTTGTAGGTTAAAGCGTACATTGGTTTATGCATTAAGCGTGGTTGTTCGGTCTGGATTACTAGTTCGCTGCAGTCTATTGGGGTTGCCAAGAATTGTGGGGTGTGTAGGGGGCGCTGGTGGAGTTCGAGTTGTTGTTGCTGTTCGGAGCGTGTGCTGGTCTTCCTTCGACGGGAGGGCTTCGTCAGACACGACAGAATTTTGTGCAATTGAAACATTCGGCCTACCATAGGAAATTTCCAGGCGACTATTGCAAATATGCCAAGCGAGCCCAAGCCGATGCCGCCGAATTTTAAAATGGTTTCCATTGTGGATACCCTATCTCTGAGGTGTTGCGTTCTTGAAATTTCTCTGGCTTTGGCTATTATTGATTTGAGCGCGACTTCGTTTGCGTTCAGGCCGTCGCGATCTAGTCCCGCATTCATTGGCTCGATAAGTGCTTCCGTTTCTGATAACATTTCGGTAATATTTAAGTTTTCGGTGTTTTTTACGGATTTGGATATGATTTCTGTGATATTTAATACTGGCGTTAGTGCGAATTCGGTGTAAATAATCGATGTTACGTCTGTGGTTGAAGTTAGGAGTGCTGAGTGTGTCTTGATTTGGCATCCGGGTTGCACCTGGATGAGGCCTGAATTTTCTCTTGTTTTTATTGAGGGTCTGGATTTTTCGCAGATGAGGTAAATGGTTTCTTTTTTTGGGGCAGCGTAGATCCACACGTTTACGTTCGGGATTTTGTTCCAATATGTTTGTCTAAGGATTTTTAGCCTGATGTCGCAGGATTCAAGTTTGTTGAATTGTAGGTTTGTAATTATTTGGACCTTGCAGTCGGCCTCGTTGTTGATGAGTCTAACCGCGTGGGATTGTTCGCAAATATACCGGTTTTCTGTGATTCTGCAATCGCTGGTACTCTCCAGGTTAAAATAGCTGCTGAGGTCTACCGAAATTGCTGTGTACTGGGTTGACGGTTTAATAAAAGCGACATTTTTGCTATCCGTTGTCGAAAATTGTTTGATCGGTACCGATAGGTGTTGGAAAAGTTTGTATGCGGTTGCTTCCAATAGCGGGATGGTTAACACGTATATTAGTTTTTCCCCGTTATGAAATACTCCTAGTTTGGTGACTGAGGTTAGGTGTGGGGCGTGTTCTGCGTCTAAGGTGATTGGGAATTCCTTGTTTGGGGCGGCTTTCCTGATTGCTTCGGCGCTGGTGAGAATTTTCTTTGTCGTAAGGATGCGTGGGTGTATTTGTCCTAATTTGGCGAACAGGATGGCGTTTATTAGTGTGTCGGAATCTAGTTCCAGTTCGTTCAAGTCCTCGTCGATTTGAGTGGCGTAGCGTTCTGCCCTTATGTTAAGTTCAATAATGTTCGCCTAGTTTTGGAGGGTGATTAAGTCTCTGTTAATTTTTAGTGTTTCCACAAATAATTTTTCCTTGAGTGAGGTTATTTGCTTATGCGCGATGTCGAATCCTGATTTTATTATGTGGATTTGTTTTTCTGTAACCTCCGCTAGTTCGGCCGTTGTGTTGGCTAGTCGTTGGATTTGTTCCTCAATTAAGTTAGCGTCTTCGCTGTCCATTGTACCGAAAAGCATTTTATTAATTTTTCCCACGAATTCGAAAGGGGCGCGTTTCCATCGGTTAGTTGTCTTGTCGGGGTTGGTCGAGGGGACCAATTCGTCTAGGGTTGCTTCTGCTTCTTGAATGGAATTTAATCGGTCTTGCATTGTTTTGAGCTGGCCCTTTAGCAGGCAGTGGTCTTTGAGTTCGCTGCAGTATTGTCTAGCTGCGTCTAAGTTACTCTGGATTTGAAGGCGTCTGTCGTGGAGACCTCGGGTGTTGATGTACGTGGCCAATGTCCAAGTGGTGTGAAAGGACCGGAGGGTGCCAAGCTGTACGGAATGTAGTCCGGGGTTCCGAGTATACGGCGTGATCCGGAGGGCATCCTCCGCCGCGATTAACACGGCGTGGCATCTGGAACATACGCCTTTTTTATTTTGTCTACATGGACTGTTTTTTGTGAGCCGTCTCTGGTTTCTAAAACGACATTGTTTCTACTTCGAACTTCTGTAATTTTGTAGGGCCCTGACCAATGCGCGTCGAATTTTCCTATTCTTGGTTCTTTCTGTAGGTACACGAGGTCGCCTACTTGGAAATCGGGGGTTTTTACTTTTTTATCGTAATATTTTTTTGTTCGTTCTTTATACTTTAGTGCCTTGTGTTGAACTAATTCATGGACTTGTCTAAAATCTGCCAGTAAGTTCGTCATGTAGTCGTCGTATGTAATTATTTTTTCGAGTGGCGGGAATTCGGACGGTGTTGTTGCCGGTCGGCCGAAAACCGGTTCGAAGGGGGTAAAACCCGTGCTCTCGTGGATGCTCGTGTTATGCGAGAATGTGGCGCGTGTTAGGAGCTCGTCCCAATTTCTTTTGTTATTAGTGAAATGTTTCATGTACTCGAGGAGGGTGTGATGGCTGCGTTCGATTGCGCCGCTAGACTGTGGGTGGTAAGCGGACGTTTTGTATTGGCGGATTTGGAAAAATTCTGCGAAGTCCTTAAACGTTTCGGAAATAAAATTTCGCCCTTGGTCTGAAAGTATTGCGCGCGGTGCTCCGAAGGTGGTTATTAGTCGGTTGCACAGCGCTGTTGCTACGGCGGTGGATGTTTGGTGTTTTAGTGGTATGGCTAAGCTGAACTTGTTAAATAGGTCCAGGATGGTTAGGATATATGTGTGTCCACGTTTTGTTACCGGTAATGGGCCCACAATGTCGATTGCCACCTTATCGAATGGTTTTTCTGGTGTGTCTGTTAGGATCATCGGTGTCTTGTTCCTGACTCTGACTAGTTTGTTTGATTGACAATCGGGGCAGTATTTAATGAAATTTTGAACATCTGATTTAAGCCCTTTCCAATAATATTGTGACAAAATGCGCTGGTAAGTTTTAGTGATACCCTTGTGTCCTCCAACCATTGAGGAGTGGAGTTCCCTGATGATGGTCTGTCTGTTAGTTGGTTCTGGGATGGTAACGAGTCCTTCGCACAATGTAATGGCTATGTTTGATGTGAGCGTGATTAGACGTAAGTGCGTCTTGATGTTTGACCATAACAGTGCGTCAGTTATTTGTGGGTCTTTTGAGAGTGTGCAGGACTGCAGTTTTTCTCTTTTTAAAAATCTTACGAGCGTGTCCAAGCATTTCTTTGCCATGTGCAGGGTTGTTGTGTCTGATGATTGTAATTTGCAAATCATTATTATATAGCATTCGTTCTGGTTACGCATGGTCAGTAGGTCACCGGGTTGTGGGTTTTTTTCGCGGAACCTTTCTCGATTAATTTTTTCTTTTTCGGTAAGTAGTTTGGAGATCATGGTGTTTATTTCACAATCGGCCGCTAAGAAATGGGCGATGGTGTCTTTTTTTGCCAAAATGTTATTTTGGGTTATTTTAATGTTATTCGAGATCTGGACATTTTCCGTTACCGTTGCTCTAGTTACGGGGCCCGTCTTGGGTGATACCATACGTTTTCTGTGGTATTGTGCCGGTTCGTAGGGATTGTCGTTGTCTGTGTCTCTTTCCGGAGAAACTTCTGTACTGTTTCGTCTTGCGGTGCTTGGTTGAGGTTCGTATGGGGGTATCGCTGGTGGGGGATTTGGTGGTGTTCCTGCGTCGATTATTTGAGGGGGTTGGGGGTCGGTATCGCTCGGCTGTGGCCGTGTGGATGGGGCCGGGGGTGATGTTTCTAATTCGTATGGGATTGTTTCGACATTGTTTAGCGTTTCCGCATCCGAATGGGGTTGGTTTGGGATTGTTTCGACATTGCTTAGCGTTGCTGAGTTTGAGTAGGATTGGTTTGGGATTGTTTCGACATTGCTTAGCGTTTCTGAATCTGAATGGGATTGGTTTGGGATTGTTTCGACGTTGTTTAGCGTTTCTGAGTCTGAATGGGATTGGTTTGGGATTCTTGGTATGATGTTTGGTGTCTCTGGTTCATTTTCGGGATTTTCGCTTAGATGTGGAGGCTGAGGTTGGTTCGCGGGTGCAAACCCTAGAAGGTCCGGTAGTGGCGTCGGTGAACGCTCTGTTTCTGTACCTGGTTGTAAGGGTAGAGATTGGTTGGTGGGTGGGAACCCTCGAAAATCCAGCGGTGGCGTTGGTGAATGATTTGAACTTGTTCTGACTTCGTTTAATTCCTCTACCTCCATGGCTAGTGGGGGGGTGCTTTTGGGTGTTCGTACATCTGTGTCGGTTTGCGTTTTCGGGTTGGTTACGGGCATCTCCTTATCAGACGGTGCGTCAGGGAAGGTGACTTTCTCTGCTCTAGTTTTGCAGGGGACGCAAAGCGGTTGGACCCGTCTTTTTGTCCACCTGTCCTTGACTCGTTTCTTTTTCCTTATTTTTTTTCGCACGTTTGGTTTAGGAGGCGGCCTGCGAGTTTGACGTGGGGCCGGAGGGAGTTGGTTTGATTTTTCTTCTGGTGTTTGGGGTTGGTTTATCTCCGGCATTTCTGTATCGACGTGTGAGTCATCCGAATCCCAGTAATCTGAGGTCATTTCGGGTGACAGATACCCTGGTTTGGTTGCATAGATTGAATCTTCTGAACTCCAATAATCTGGGGTCATTTCGGGTGATAGGTAACCTGGTTCGTCTACGATTAGTTCGACCGATTGCGCTGAATTTGCATTTTCTTGGCATTGCCGTGAGTCTACTGCTGCTTTGCTGCTTACGCTACTGGATTGCCGCTGGGGGCTATTTGGTTGCCGCTGGGGGCTATTTTCTCTAGACTCTTTATGTTTGCTAGTGTCGTCGGTCAACGTAGTGTTAGAAGGTTCGTTTTCGGTATCTGAATTCTTTTGTCGCGGTTTTTTATGTGGTGCCGGGTTTCCGGATGAGTCGTCCGTAGTTAAGTCTGAGCTTGTATTTACGGGGTTATGGTGGGTTTTGAGCTTTTTCTGTTCCTGCCCTACCGTATCGTTTGACGAACTCTCGTGCGGCCTAATTGGTAGGATGATCACTGGGTTTCGCGAAAGTGCGTCTGCCATAACGTTTAGTTTCCCGGGTTTGAGTTCAATTTTGTAATCGTAATCGTTGAGGATTATTTGCCACTTCTGAAGCTGTTGGGGTGGGTCGGGCTTACTAGTGACGTAGGTTAAGGCTCGATTGTCCGTTATCAATGTGAAATGGCGTCCGTACAGATATGTTTTGAAATTCTCTACGGCGTTAACTATTGCCAATAATTCCTTTTTTAATGCATCGTAGCTGGATTCGGACCTTGACAGGGCTCTCGAATAAAAAGCTACCGGGTGGTCGAACTCGTTATGTTTCTGGCTGAGAACCGCTCCTATCACGAAATCTGAGGCGTCGGTGGTTAGAGTAAAGTGTTTCTTTTCGTCGGGATAGCGTGAAATTGGGCATCGTGTGATGTGGCTCTTTAATAACTCGAACGCTTTTTGTGACTCGGCTCCCCACTCGAATTGTGCCTCTTTTCGTAATTGCCGTGTCAAAGGTATTGCCAGTTTTGCGAAACTCTGAATGAATCGGCGGTAATAGCCAGCGAGTGCTACCAATTGTTTAATGTTTTTCTTATTTTTGGGGCGCGGGAAATTTTCGACTGCTCTGACTTTGTCCGGGTTGGGACTTACTCCCTCCTCCGCTATTACATGCCCTAGATAACACACTTCCCGGCGCAAGAAGTTGCATTTATCTGTCTGGAGGGTGAGGCCCGATACCGTCAATCTATCCGCGAGCTCGCAGAATTTACGTTCGTGTTCTCGGTACGAGTTTGCGTAAATGACGATATCGTCCAGATACACGAATAAATCGGTGCCTTGTAATCCCGATAAAACTACGTCCATTAGCCTTTGGAACGTGGCCGGGACGTTACTGAGGCCAAATGGCATCCGGTTAAACTCGAAATGGCCGTTTGGTATTGAGAAGGCTGTTTTGTATTTGTCTCGATCGTGGACCTCGATTTGGTGGAACCCCGAGACCAGATCGAGAGTTGAAAAGTATCGCGCGTTTCCGAGCTGATCAAGGATGTCGACTATATTTGGCAGCGGGTAGGCGTCGGGTGTTGTTTTTGCGTTAAGTTTCCTAAAGTCGATTACCATACGCCATTTTTTGTTGCCTTGGGCATCTTCTTTTTTGGGCACTATCCAGACTGGTGAATTAAAGGGCGATAGCGAAGGTTGGATGATATCTTTTTCCAGCAATGTTTCGACTTGTTGTTGTAGTTCTTGTCTATGGATTTGAGGGAAACGGTACTGTTTTGTGTTGACTGGTTTTTCGTCTGTCGTGAAAATTTCGTGTTGTAGTATGTTCGTATGTCCTAGTCGGTCTCCGGGCAAGCAGAATAAGTGTTGATGTTCGGTGATCAGCTTGCGCACATGGTTTTTCCCTTCTTCGTTCAGGTGGTCTAGTTTCAAAAGTGCTTCTATCTCTTCTACCCTATTGTGTTCGACGATTCGGGTCGTGTGGACTGCTGCGTTTTGTTTCGTCTCGGCTGTGAGTGGGTCTTTGACTTGCGCTTCTGCGAACTCGTGCAGCGGTACGGTTGGGATCGAGAGGTTTACCGGGTGGTTGTTGGTGTTGATGGCGACTAAATATGCCACACCGTGATTGTTAGTCACTAGGGCATTGCCGATGTATAAGTTTTCGACCGTCTCCAGTTTTGGTAGGTAACCCTCTCTAAGGTCTGTTGGGCATAATCGGATATGTGTCAGAATTTTTGATCTTGCTGGTATTACGATCTCTTCGAGAGTTTCGAAGGGTATCCTATACTGTGGGAACGTTATGCACGACTCGCTATAAAGGATGTCCGCTGGAATTGTTCTAAAGAAGTTATCGCCTAGTATTGCGTCCTGTATGATGGGGAAATTATCTTCCACCACATGGAAGACTACCATGAATTCTCTTATGTGGATTGTACACATGCCGGTTGTCCTAACTAGTCCCTCCGAAATTCCCGATAGTTCGTAGATTAGTAATGGGTTGACCGTGGTTTTTTCTGCGATTTTTGTTTTTTTCACTAGATTTATTTCCGCGCCTGTGTCCGCGAGGAACGTTGTCCAATCGTCGTGTAGGTCTGGTGAATCTAAAAGTACCGTGGGGGGTTTGTGTTGTTTCGACAGCCCTGAGTTTATTTTCGCTTTCATGACTACGATTGGGGCTAGCGTCACCTTCTGTATTTCTACTGTTGCGTCTACGTTTTTTAATTCTGCTTGCGCTGCGTTGGTTTGCTCCCCGACGCGCTGTCTTGAGAAGCACAAATCTGGTTGTTTTGCATCAATTTTTGGAATAATTTTTCGACGGCCTGTTCGTCGAGGGCGGGGGCCGCGTTTCTATTATCGTACTTTTGGGAATGATTACCGTATGACGAGTTCCGATTGCGAGAATTACTACGACTATTTCCACCGGAATTGTTTCTGTTGTTGCCCCAATTTGTCGGGCCTTGTGTGTTGGGGTAATACTGTGCGTTCTGTACGAATCCTCGTTGGTAATTTGAATTTTGGTTCGGCGCGCTGTTAGAGGCCTGCCAGTTCCGGTGGTTTTGTTGGGGGTAATTCTGTTGCGAGTAATTTGGTCGATTGTTTGCGTAATTTGGTCTGTAGTTTGACTGGTTGTTGTTTTGGTAGTTGGGTCGGTAGTTTGATTGGTTGTAATTTTGTTGGGTGTTGTTTGTGTTGGGTCTGTAGTTACTTTGTTGTGGTTGACTGTTAGGGGGATTACCTGAGTTCGTATTGCGATCGTATCTCTCGCGCGACGCGTCTCTGTTAGTCGTGCTGAATTTGTTTTCGCGTATGCGTGCTAGCTCGTGGCATTCTATTGTGTTGTGTGTGCACGTTAGGTGATATTCGCAGTATTTGCTTGCGGGTGGTATGGGCTGGGCGAAGTGGACCTTGGCTGGTGCCGTCGTGGCTTCTGGCTCTTTTTTCCTGCTCTGGTGGAGAAGCTGTCTTTTTTCGAGTTCGTTTTCGATTTCGAGGGCTGCGTTTATCGCATCGTCTAGTGTTACTGCGTTGGTTTGTGTGACCCTTGATTCGATCGGGTCGAATAAACTGCGGATGAAAGCTTTAATTACTAGTTGTTTTTCCTCGTTTTTTCTTTTGGTTAGGTATTGAGCGTCTTCCGGGGCGCTATAGACTTCCGTAAGTCTTTCGATTATTCTTTCCTGTGTCTTCCTAATTCTTACTGAGTAGTGTAGGACTGACTCGTTGTAATTTTGGCAGTGGGTCCTTAGCTGGAGTGTGAGGTCCGCGAGTTCGCAGGGTTTTTGGAACGTCTTTTTTAAGTCTATTAGGAAGCTTTCTACCGTCGCGTATTCCTTGATACCGACGTAATCGTACGCATCACCTCTGAGTCTCATTTTTGCGGCGCTAATGACAACGGCATCGTCTTGGACCATTGTGGCCGCGTTTCTACATCTATGCTCGAATTCTCTGAATGAATCCGCCGACCCGTCGAAGTCTTGCAAAAAATCGTAGACATAGTGTGAGGTTTTAATTCTATTAGGCGAGTCTTCCGGCATGTTTGTAATAAATTTGCGGGTTCTTGATTTCCTAACTCTGGCTGCTCTTGTTATATTTATCTTACGACTGCGTAGTCGAGCCACCGTTAAGCTTGCTGCAAGGTTAGACTATAAGTGGGTGTATATTGGTATATATATATATATATTTCTTTTTTTATATTTCTTTCTGTGTGCTTGGATGTGGGCTACAGTTGTCGTTTTCCGGAAAATGTGGGAGAAATAAGGAGAAGGAAAGAAAAGGGGGAGAGGGGAAGAAAAAAAAGGTTGGAATGGGTGGGATAGTTTATGTTACGTGAAAAAAAAAAGGGTAGATGCCGGAGGGGGAGAAATTTTTTTTCTTTTTTTTAATGATTATTATTATTATTATTTTATTTGTATTAAAAAAAAGAGGGGGGGGTAGAATGTTTGAAATGGTTTTTCGATAAAATGTAACAAGTGGAAGAGAGAAAAAAAAATTTGTTTATTTATTAGAAAAAAATGAATTTTTTAAATACATTTTTTAAAAAATAATTTGTAAGAAAAAGGAAAGTTGGTATTCTATAATAGTAAATGGATTGTTCATTAATTATTTTGTTTAAATGTGGGAAGGAATAGGTTTGGGTAGTAGAAGGGAGAAGGAGATGGCAGTTCAAGTGCTCGTTTTATGTTTTTACAAAGGGGACGTTCATGGAGAACAAGGGATGAGTGTATTCGGGAAAGGGAGGAAATAAAAAAAAATCTGGTCGTAAAAGTTTCCAAGCCCACGTATTTCAATAAGTGAAGAGGAAGAAAAAAAAATACAGTGCCGCTTTTCCGATGGGTTTTCTTTAGTCGTTGTTTTAGTTAGGCTGGGCAGTGACCGCTTATGGCTTGTCGCCTGCTTTTTTTTTTATACCGCACAAGCCGCGTAAGTTGCTACAAACTTATTTGCCTTGTGCCAGTCGTTTTCGATTTTTATTGACGAGAGATATGAGCTCGCGGGCTCATTCCCACGGATTTATGCGCGATTTTTGTTTATACACACATATATATTGTGACGTATTTTTTTTTGTAGCCAAACGATAACGGTCGATAGCTTACGAAAACACCACAATCTCATCCACACGTCACCTTCGGCCACGCACCTCCGTTCCCGCACCCGCGCTTCCGGTGGGTGCCAGCCAATTTTTGTATCGCCGGTATTGACAAACCGGACCAAACTGGGAGTCGAGTGGGACCTGGCTCGACTCCACTAACCCGCGATGCGAATCCTGGGACCTACGGATCCGCACGCTAACGATAACCGTCAATCCTTTTGGTCGCGAAGGATTGACAAAACGCAACCGGGTGCAGTCACGGAGCCGCGTGGTTGCGGAAATGCTCGGCCGCTCAGGCTGTGGGTTGTGGTAGAGGGGTCGTGATCCTTTTTGGCCGATGAATAATTGATTCTTATTCTCAACCGCGAAAACAATAATTTTCAGAAATAATTTCTGAACCCTCGGTAACAATCAACTAATTTTTATTAGTGAGTTACGAGAGCAAATCGTACGCAAGCCCACACGCAAGCGTGCGGGGAGCGCGACAATCCGGGAACATAACAAAACGGGAGCTAGCTCTACACCTCGCGTGAGCGAGAGAGAGACACAAACATCGAGATCTATCCGCACGCCCCACCCGTCGCTTGCGCGCCAGTGATGGGGGGAGAGACGTACGGGAGCTGTGCTCGAGCCGGAGGCAGACTGACTAGCGAAATTTCGATCAACGATATTTGCGTAATCGTTCGATAACTTTTCGATAACCGCAGCCCTCTCTCTCGGGTTACCTCCGAACCATAGACGAGACCATAATGCCAAAATATGCCGGTATCCTTGTGAGGTCGCTCAGGATCGCATCCCCTTGTGCATCACGCGAGAACAGGGCACTCTCTCCACAAACAAAACATACACAGCACAAGGGGTCCCACCCTTGCCCGGAACCAAAACCTCCGCCCGTTCTCCAGCGTGACGCACTCCTTTTATGGGGCGCAGGCATTGCACCCCGACCTCCACGAATCCCTGAGCGAACCTCGTCGGGCGCACTCCACTGTCGGGTAGCTCATTTCCTCGAGCGCCACTCCGCACGACAGTGTCGTGCGCTCCGAACACAAACACATTCACACACACACGCAAACGCAACCAATCACATCACAGTCACACCTATGACGAGACCCATCGGAATCCGAAATTCATTCGATAACTGTCGGTTCTTTGGAGGGTAACCGAGAGAGAGAGAGACGGAACACGCAACCGCAACGGTCACATCGGTACAAACGAGATCCTTGTGACCGTGATTCAAAAAATCACGTCACAATATATATATATATATATATATATATATATTGTAACGAAAAATAATTTCGATTGAAAATTAAACAAATCTCTCCCGCTACTCTCGCCGCGACGACACCGGCAAGTCCACGGTCAGTATAGGGAAACTAGGAAATTTACTAATCAAATTGTTTTTTTTAATTTTTTTTTCATGTCTAATTGTAATCGTCTCGAGCGGGACGATTTGTCCACGCCCGTATATATTCCTCGGGAGGCCCCGAATGCGCGACGGAGAAAGGAATAGAGAGAGAGAGGGAGAGTTGCCCGCCCGCCAGCGACGTAAGGACCCCTCAAAACAACGTTCCGCGGGGGAAAACTTCTCCGCCGGGAAGGCGTTACGAATTGCGAATAACGTATGCGAGGACCCACGAAGATAGGTGTCGAGGGGGGGTCAGAGTTGGTCGCCTGTTACCCCTCCTGACCGCGTAACCTAAGAGGGTAGGGGTATGAGGCACGAGCCACCAGCTACCGAAAAATTCGCGGCTGTACCGGGAGAGTCGTTGCGACGAGTAGTTATCGGGAGAGAGAGAGAGTATGGAATACCGTACCGGAGAGAACGTTGTAAAGAGGGGAAGAAAAGTTTTCCGAAGAAAGTCGTAAAGAAAGAACGAATAAATAGAGGGAAGATGAGTGGAGTGAAGGAAAAGTCGATCGGTTGTGCGGGTGAGTCTCGTGTACTTGCGATTCCCGTCTCGGGACGAATTTTCTTAAAATTATTGTCTTTTTTTATTGTTACCGTTGCGACGACCGTTCGACTGTGTGGTTGAACGTACCGAGAATTTCCGCGGACGCGTGGGCTTGTCGGTTATGAAACTTCCCGTACAGTCAATTTAACATCACGTATTACCGTTTCTTTTTATGTTAAGTGAGTCGAGTCGATGGGGTTTGCTCGCGTATTAATTATTTTGTGAGTCCGTCACCGAATTGGTCGAGGATCACGTTTTCTTTTATTTTCGTGAATTCAACGTTATATTAATTATTTTGTGAGTCCGTCACCGAATTGGTCGAGGATCACATTTTCATTTATTTTGTGAGTCCGTCACCGAATTGGTCGAGGATCACGTTTTTGTAAATTCTCTTTGCTTATTAATAATTTTGTGACGCCGGCACCGAATTGGTTGAGGATCACGTTTTCTTTGTAAATTCCTTTTTTTTCTGCAAACTCCATTGGCACTCGACTTTCGCGACGCCGGCACCGAATTGGTTGAGGATCGCGCACTTTTTTTATGAATTAATTGGTGTATGATTACGAGATTTCCGGGATTGCGCGGGGAAGACGCACGGTCCGCGTGCATGTGTGTGTGTGAAACGCGGTTAAATTATTTATTCCTTTTTTTTTATTTGTATTTCTTTTGACGCGGTGGACCGAGTAGCCGCAATCGGTGTGGGGGTGTGAGTCGCGGTTTTCTTTGTATTTTTTGTTAATTTTGTTTTCGGAAGAGTGAGAGTGGGTGAGAGAGAGTGTGGGGGCCGTCCGACTTGTACCGCGGGCGCGAGCGAGAGCGTGTGTGTGTGCGAGCGAGAGCGTGTGTGCGTGAGAGAGAGCGAGAGAGCGTGAGAGTGAGTGCGAGCGAGTATAATTATTCCTTATCGTTGTTTTCTTTTATTTTATTTTGTGATATTCTTTTTTTTCTTTTTTTTTTGTAAAATAAAACTAATCCCGGCCGGAGTGTGGCCCGGGAGAAGTTGACCATTGGGGACATATTCTACCGGGACTTTGCTCTTCCCGGTAGGCAATTAAAAATCGACGTTAAACTCGAACCTCTATTTTTCTGTTTATTATTTATTTAATTAATCCACACGACGACCTACGAACCCCGCCACTCTATCGAGAGCAAAGCTGCGGTTAGTCGGGAAACCCAGCTCGACTCCTCAATATTTTCTCCGGTGCACATGCACCTGGCGCCCATGAAAATAAAAGGGGAAAATATTGAGGGGTTTTAGCTTTGTAGTCGGGAGAAGGAAAATCCCGTTACAATATATATTGTGACGTGGTACGCCACAATCTTCTTCTCCCCGATCCGGATCGGGGTCCCCGCTGCCCACGACGACACCTGAAACATATGTTAACAACGAATGTTAGTTATAAGCTGCGTATAACCATTAAGCGAACAACTGTGAAATCACTTAAGGGTTGAATAACCCCCCCCCCCTCCTTAATCCTTACCCAGATACCCATACCCCCCCATCCAGTCCTCCCTCGGTGCCGATCCGAGGCCCCGTCGTCCCTTCGTAACCGAACTCGCCGAGCCCCACCGAAACCCGATAACCTGAAAAACAACATAAGTAATTAATTTAAGCCCACGATCCCCATCAACCAGACCCAATGACCCCCTTCACACCACCCCCCCCAACCCCCTTACCTGCACTCCATCCTCACCTCCTGTAGTGACGATGAATGGGCCGTCGTCGACCGCAGCGAGACCCAGCGAAGACCCACGTCGAGCCAGGATGTCGTCGGAGACGGTGTCGTGGACGCCGAGGCGCCGAGGGAAGCCACGGGCGAGTTTGCGACCAGGATGGGACATCCGAGGCCCCTCGGACGACGCACAGACCCGGGGAGAACGGGATGCGGCTAAACGCGGGTTTAACCTCAAAACGTCACCGGTTAACCGTCCCCCCGGAGTCGACGCACTGTTCACCCCATCGAGGTCACCGATGCACCACACACGATCCACTACCCCGATCACGAGGAGGACCCTGACGACTCGCCCCCGACCCCCCTCGTCACGGTATCTCGAAACAAACCGACGAGGTGGTCACCGGCGGGAGGCGAGCTGTCAGAAACGAACGACGCGCGGAACCGCCGGCTCGAGCTCGTATAACGCCGGCTCGAGCCTAATTCGACCGGCCGCCGCACCCGTGGGTGAGGACGCCACCTCCCGGTGCCCGTCCAATGGACGACCGATGCCGATGCCCCGAGCCCGTGGCGCGAACTTGGCACCGGAGCTACCACGCACCCAGAAAACGGCGATTCAAACCACCCGGCACCGTAGACGACAACCCGACCAATCAGCGAGGCCCATCGACCAGCGAATCCCGAGGCCCAACGATCGAAGAAGAAGACGACGGCCATTTAATCGTCACTTCGATCCGAGATCCCGTGCGATTAGTTTGAGTGAGCGAATTGAGCGTGAATTTTTTTTTTTTTCGTAATTAGCGATTATCATTGAATAGCCATTGTTTTGTGAAGAGGAGAGATAAGGGGAACGAGTGCGAGAGAGAGAGAGAGTGAGAGGAGGAGAGTACCGAGACGAACGACGAAAGAGGAGAGATAAGGAGAACGAGTGCGAGCGAGCGAGAGAGAGAGAGAGAGAGAGAGAGAGCGAGCAAGGAAGGCGTGCGACGACGAGGAACGAATTACGCTTGGATAATTAACGAGAACGAGTGAGTACCCACTTTCATTAGTCCCGAAACTCCACACCCCTGATCTCCCCCCCACCCCCGTGAAACCCATAAGTGACACCATTATTCAACATCGGCTTCGTGTATCCGCGATAAACCGTGGCCCGTCGGCCATTACGCGTAACGGTGGCACTTCGAATCGCGTCGTGCACGTGGGCAGCGTGGTAATCTCGTGTTACGCTAATTGCGCCATTAATTTATAATTTTGTGTCTCGTGAAAACCCCCCCGGATATATATTTTTTATTTTTGTCATAATTGCCGTGCCGAGGTACATCCGCTAAGAGCCAAAGGCTGTATCGTCCCCCCCCCTGTCAGTCCCATCTTGCCGACAGCTAGCCGCGTCGACGAGCCCCCCCCCCCCCTTCGTCCTACTGTTTTCTCCCGTTTTTTTTTTCTTCTTCTCTGTTTTTTTTTCTCTCTTTTTTTTTCTTTCTCTTTTGTTTTTTTTCTCTTTCCATTTTCTACCGGTGTTGCTCCCGTCACCCGAGCAACTGGCGCCCGAATCCCCCCCCCCCGTTTTCTTTCTATCCACCCCGCGAACCGACCTCCCCCCCCCCGCGGTTGAGTGAGTGAGTGGGTGAGTGATTATTAGCAATATTGTCCCTATTCTCGATATCAATAATATCATCATCGTTGCTGTTATTATTACCAGTGTAACCCTATTATTTTGAATTATTGATTGATCCCCCCCCGCGTTTGATTGAGTGAGTGAGTGAGCTATTATCATTATTATTATCTGGATTACCGATCCCCACATTTTCATTATCATCGCTGTTATCATTATTATTATCTGGATTATCGATCCCCACATTTTCATCATCATCGCTGTTATCATTATTATTATCATTAATTTTTTTGAGTGCCTGCTTGCCCCCCCCCCCCGCGTTTAACAATAATTAATAAATTACGTTGATTCTTTTTTTTTGTCTCTTTTGTCTTCGAGTCTTATTTTTTTTCCTCCCCTTTTTTACTATCATTTCGCCCCCCCCTTTCCTCCTACTTCCCCCCTTGCCAAACCAAAAAGTGACCGGTCACAATATATATATATATATATATATATATATATATATATATATATATATATATATATATATATATATATATATTTTGACGTGATTTTTATATATACATCCACAGCGTTCGAGGAACAAATTATTCATGCATACTGAAGTACGAATTTGAGAGGTGAATGATGAGGGAAAGAAAATCCTTACCGTGTGTCCGCAGAGGGGTGGGGGGTTTGTAAGTGAATTGAGTTTTTTCCCACGGTTTGTTTCTTGGGGGTTGGTTTTATTTCGTTCTGTTTTTTTTCCTTGTTTGATTTTATTTTATTTCACTTTTTCCTTTTTTGTTTGATTTTAATTTAATTTTGCTGAGGAGAGGAAAAAGAAATGTTCGTTTCGTTTTTTTTTTGTTTGAATTCTTATTTCATTTCGCTTTTTTTTTGAATTATTGGATTTTTTTCATTTCACTTTTTCCTTTTTTGTTTGATTTTAATTTAATTTGTTGAGAAGGGGAAGAAAAAGAAATTTTCGTTTCGTTTTTTTTTTTTTTTTTTGAATTCTTATTTCATTTCGCTTTTTTTTTTAATTGTTAGATTTTATTTTATTCCACTTTTTCCTTTTTTGTTTGAATCTGTTTGAGTAACCCTTCCGCGGGGCGGGGGGGGGGGTGGGGTGCCAACGGTGGGGAACCGGGCCACACCACGCAAGGCGCCTGGTCCGAATAAGCGAAAGCGAAAGCGTAGAACAAAGATACAGAGAGAAAGAGAAGAAAAAATAAAATTCGACTTACATTATTATGAGGATTGGCGTAATTTTCATTGGTTGGTTTCGATGAATTGGTTAACTACCTTCCTTCCTTCCTTCTGTGGTATTTTCGTTGGTTTTTGTCGTTTCCACTTTCCTTCGTTGTTGTTTTTTTTTTGTTGTACTCCGATGTCTCTTCTTTTTTCCTTTCACTTTTCACTTTGTCTTTTCTTGTTCTCTTTTTTTTTGTTAAAAAATTTTGTTATACGTATAGCTGGCGGTCGGCGCGTGTTTTTAATAAAACAATCGTTCGACCACTTCTGACACCAATTGTAACGTCAGATGGACGTGCACTTAGAGGGAAGGAGAATGGACACTAATACGCCATTTATTCGTGACAATGTGGGTTTATTCAAGTCTTTTGTGAGTGTGGTGAGCAAACGTTTGAGTGGTGGGTGAAGTAAACTGGAGTAAACGGGAGATTTTGAGTAGCTGTCGATGTGTTCAGCTCGAGGGCCGAAAGAGATGTGACGAGACCCCGCTCGCGGTGAGGCCCGTGGGCCTTTGTCTTTGGCGGGGGTGATAATCCCCACCAAGATGTCTTGGTCCAGCGTCGCAGCAGACCCCTTTGTCTTGGGGCTGCTGACGTCGGCTTTCCGGGACCAGCGGATGCTGGCCGCGTGTGTGTGTATGTGTGGAGATAAGGGTGACGGTTGGTGACGCCAACCGAACGCCGTGGGATTGCTGAGGTCGGCGTGTAGATTGAGACGAATAGGAAGGTATGGGAAAAATAGGAATAATATAAAGGGGACGTTACAGACATAAATTACCACGATACTGTACACATGCAGTTTGTTCCAAGCAAACACATTTCGTCTTAGAATTGATGATCGTACTCTCGACTAGTTTATTATTTCACTGTAATTTATGGTTTACCTTAATTTCAAAAGACCACACAGTAAAACTCGAAACAAACCAGAGCCCTCTTCTAGACGCTCCACTAAACAAAGAGAACCCCTTAACGGAAGAATCTATTCAGAGTAAACTCTCGGGATAGTCGATCGGCGACACATCGTCGCCGGGCACACTCGACGTGAATTTTCTTGAATTGCAAGTGGTTGCTGAAACCAAACCCCACAAGCCCGACACGGCTAGGGCTAGGGGTTCATTGGCTTGTTACGTACCACCTGAGGGGTGGTACGCGCTAGTGGGGAAAGGGAAAGAAAAATTTTATAGAATAAAGGGTCGCTGCAGGTAGAGTGGTGAGCGGTCGGAGGGGGAGCTGCTGCATCCCGTACGGGCCCGGCCTACTCGAACCGCTGCGAGACCGTTAGAGCCAGTAAGTAAAAGTAGCCGAAGAGATTATTGTGAAATAATATAAGATAGTTCATTCAATAAAGATAGGGAGGGGCTCTACGTGTATGCTTACAAGGTGGAACATACATATATCCGCTGGTAGATAGATGTATGCTCGTGTAATATGAGGAAGAATTAAGTGTGGGGAAAATTGGAGAATTTATATAATTAATCGTTTCAGACTTACAGTCGGTGTACGGTGATATCCACTTTAGCGCCAACGCGCAAGTCGGTTTAATGTCACTAAGATTAGACAATTAATGGAAAAAGCTGAACGCAATCAGAGTCCCTATCTATCGGTTGAATTGACGCAAACGGAATTTAGAAGAAAATATTAAAATAACGCGAACGGGATTTAGAAAAAAATATTAAAATAACGCAGACGGAATTTAGAAGAAAATGTTGAACGCAATGATTTGAAAACACTCTGTATCTATAACTAATATTGGCAAAAATATAAGCACTTAATGTTGAATTTCTGTCGTTGACCAAGCACTCAGTCCATAAACCATTGTACTAGGGCCCCGACATAGAATGGGGCGAGCTCTGTCTTGTTCCCAGTCTGGATTCCGACGTGGTCCGTCAGGTGCCGCACGAGTCGGTCAGCTGTAGTCGTGGTTCGCACGTCCTACACTGGTACCATCCCGTACGCTTCACCACGGTATCACCAACAGCCGAGCGCCAGAGGCCAGGTCCGGGGCCCTGATCACAGTCGCGCCAAAGGCCCGCGAGGTGTCCGCACCTGACGGGCGGCTCGCTTTCGGGCTAGCGGACCCGAAAGTTTGCCGCCGTGTCCAGTGCCGCCAGCTCACGCGGTCCCAAGCGCTCCCAAGACTGAGCCCCTGTCGACTTGTCTCAAGTCCCTTGTGCGGTGGCCCGCCAGATGTCGCGACAGACGCCCCAGCTGTAGTCGTGGTTTCGCACGTCCCACACGCTGTGCCGCCCGCGCATACACCCGCGTATGCCACGACCCGCCAAGCTGAGCCCTCGTAGACATGCTCTGCAGTCTTTCGGTTTTTAGCCAGGCAATGCAATGTATCCCGTTAGTCCTACTGTTTTACGTGGGATCCGAACCACGGTGTTTACACAATTGGAAGCACTATGCACTTTCCCAGCACCACGCTCCGAAAACGAACCCCGGGTTCTCGAAAGAACCGGTCCTCGCTCTGGAACCCGCCGAAAAATTTCATGGTACTGACCGGGAATCGAACCCGGGTCCGCGGCGTGTCAGCCCTGCTGCTGATCCACCGGACCATTGCTCCGCACAGCACTTAATGTTACTAATTATTAATAAAAACGGCGGAAAAATGAAAGCACTTAATGTCACTAAATTTTAATAATTGGCGAATATCGAAGCACTTAATGTCACTAAATTTAATAAAAACGGTGGAAAAATAAAAGCACTTAAAGTCACTAATAAATTTAATGAAAACGGTGGAAGAATTAAAAACACTAAGGTCACTGATGATTATTATGAAAACGGAGCACTGAAAGTCATTGTGGTTATTATCATCGGTTCACTATTGTTTATTTATATTTAAAATGAAAAAGACGAAATTGTAGTCGGTTAATTGTGTTTTAATTATGGTTGATTAATAACTGGTTTTAATTACGGTTGATGGTTGAACTTTTGAGGGTTGAGGAACACTTAGACTGACGGGATGACGGGTTGCCGTTTGTATTTTCCGGCACCGTCACAGGGTGGAAAATATTAAGGTGCAAGTACTCTACGAGGGACTTATGCTTGCTCTGCCCGTCGGTATCGGCCAAGCGACCGAGTTGGTTAAGAAACACGCAGACTGACGGGATGACGGGTTGCCGCACGCGTTTCCCGGTATCACCACAGGGTGGACAATATTAAGGAGACTGAGTCACCTGAGGGGTATAAACAATCGATTTTCTTTTAAATTTTTTTCTTCGAATCTCCATATGATTTTCTACCTAGGTACCAAATTTTAGACCGCGATCTTCAAAGATAAAAAAGTTATAAGCATTTGAATAGAGTCGTAAATTTGAAAAAATTATTATATATTCACATCTGTACTCAAGTACTCATGACTTCTTCAGTTGTGAAGATTTCGATCTCAAATTTGTTCCGTAGGTAGTAATCAGTGTAAGATTCGAAAAAATAAATTATACATTTTTTTAAAGTAAAGAATTTTTTGTTTATAATATTTTTTTTTTCGTAATAATCCTCTGCCTAAATTCATGGAGAATCGTGCTCGTGTCTCGATACTCTATTTGAAAAAACGGTGTTGCTTTCGTTTTTTCGAGTTTGACCGCGACCTCGCAATACCGAACGATATGGCGAAGCCAGCGCTGGCGACCGAGATGTGTACGACAACGCTGCGGCACTTAGGGGGGTGAATGCCTTACCGCCCGTACGATCGATACTTCTAAGAAATATAGTGCAGATTGTGGCCGCTACCGATCGACGCTCCATCGCGTAAGCACGGTCGATTGCGAATGCACGAATGCATTCGCATCGGCATGAAATATCTCGAAAACGTTACAACAACACCGGTCACCGTGAACTGTTTGTTATTTTTGAATGTGAAATGGATACAGTTTTTGTGTGCCACCAAAATCAAAAATATACTTTGGGAAGTTGTCATTCACTGTCCTACATCAACGAGGATATGGAAATTTCATTGTGGGATACATAACCTCGAACTTTGACATCATCTAGTGGAAGCTATTTTTTTAGTTTTAGGAGTAGGAATTTGATAACGAATTTCCATTCTCTGGATATTCATCAATTTTTTTTCTTAATTTTCATGGTATTTTTTCAGATTTTAATTTCTTTGCTTGTTTTCGGGTCATTTTTTCTCTGAAAATAGGAGAAAGATCCCCCAAGATCAAGTAAATCAAAAAACGGGAAAGAAGTATCATAAATAGTGCAGCGAAGTGAATTTTTCTGAACTTTACCTTTGAAATTCGTTTCTCGACACTACATTTTTCTTCGCTTGTCGTAGCTTCTGGACCGCAGTACTGAACGGATTTTGGATTCCATCGCCTCATTTTGTTCGTAATCAAGAGACGCGGTAGCGTCTCGAGACAAGTACATTCACCTATTCAGTTACCTACCTTACCGGCCTTCTCTCGGTACGCGACTGCACTCTTTTATTCTGTGAACCGAGCGAACTCTAACCCCACTTTAAAATATTTTTATAGATACACCGCGCTATTCATAAATGTTCAATTGCAGTTACATGCGTAATTTTTTTATATTTCGATTAGAACCAACACCAGTACTGTAGGTGCTGTTTTGCGGGAGATATCGAATTTTTTTCATGATTAAAATCATGCTTCCGACGTTTTTCGCCAAAATCGTTTTCAGAGCTGTCGCACACTTTCCAGTAGTCATAGCCTGTGAGATCAGACGCGTCTATTCGCTGACATATCGCTGTCATCGCAGTCTTCACAGGTTACAATCACTGAGGACTAGCCAGCCTGCCTGACAAGATCAGCTGACATGAGAGCGCTACAGATAGAGAACGAGCTCCAAAATAAAAACGATCGAATATGACAATCCGCGGTGTTTTTGAAGAATTAACCAAAAACCACTTATGATATATGAAACTGATAACGAATTATTCAAAACGTATTCATTTGCGGGGAGAAGTAAGATGAAACGTTTCTGACAAGTTTATATATTATTTTTGCAAAAAGTAGTTAAATCCCAAGAGAAAGCCCAATGGGTGAAAAAATAGAGACAAGTACATTTACGCCAGCGCGCTCCAACAAAAAGGTGTGAGATCAACTGGAAACATTGAACGCATGTATTCGCATCAAGTACATATTGCTTTGAAAGATGATTTTTAAATCTATAAATTCCAATTTTTTTGAAAATCCCAGCAGTACTTGGCGAGTTTTTTTTTTAAATCAAGACAGATATGCAATTGTTCAATACTAATGTAAAGATATAGTCTGTCTATTTTTACGAAATAAAGTTACATCTTCTATCATTGAATAGTAGCTGTAACATATGAACTCGCCAAGTACTGCTGTGATTTTCAAAAAAATTGGAATTTATAAATTTAAAAATCATCTTTCAAAGCAATATGTACTTGATGCGAACACATGCGTTCAATGTTTCCAGTTGATCTCACACCTTTTTGTTGGAGCGCGCTCGCGTAAATGTACTTGTCTCAATTTTTTCACCCATTGGGCTTTTTGTTGGGTGGAGCTTCCTCTCAGATGAGTATGGGAGTTTTGGATGCGAGGTAAAACGAATTTACGGTATTATTCAACCGTTTTTCAAAAAGTTACAAAAAAATTGTTTTTTTTTCACATTGTTGACACAATCCGTGTCTGACGATCTTAAAATTAATTAGGATTGTCTGGTTGAAAATGATTATACACGCCACAATATAACGTATAAAAAATGATTTATTAATAATGAAAAGAAATGTAAAAATGATGATGTTGCTTCTGTGGTGTTCGAGACGAGACTGACGCTAAGTGGTGCGTCGTTTTTGGTATCGTAAGAGGGGGAACCGAGGAACCGAGAAGCGGTCTCTCGGCGCTTCGACGGTTGGCTGCGAAGCCGCTATTACACGCTAGATGGCGCGACGTCCCTCATATCCTCAACATTCTCCCCGCCTTGAACTATTTGTTCAATACAAGGAGGTTCGGTATCGTAAATGGGAAGTGGCGACATTTTCTTCACTCCTCGTAGGAAATCGACAGCAGCTGTCTTGACCTTGACAACTCGAGTCACTCCGTCGTTGCCAAGTTGAGTGCTTATGATTCGTCCAAGTTTCCATCGCATCGGTGGCAATAGGTCGTCCCTAAGTACTACAAGAGTACCCGGTTTGATGGTTGGTTGCACATTATTAAGGTGCCACTTTGCTCGTACATTCATTTCGTTGAGGTATTCTTTATACCAACGACTCCAAAATCGTTGTTTGACCTTCTGAATATGTTGCCATGAATTCAATCGGTTGATCAGCGTGTCAGTATAGTCGCGTTCGGGTATAGTCATTAAAGAATCGCCAATGAGGAAGTGACCAGGGCTTAAAGGATGGAGATCGTTGGGATCAGACGACATGGGCGTAAGCGGGCGCGAATTTAATATGGCCTCGATTTCGGTAACGTATGTATGTAATTCTTCCTGAGTAAATAACGTATCGGAGATTGTTCGTAGCAGGTGATGCTTACAAGACTTCACCGCGGATTCCCAAAGACCCCCAAAGTGAGGAGTTCTAGGAAGTGAAAATCGCCATTCAATTCCATGATCGGCAAGGAATCTTTGCGTCTGCTCGTTATGTGTCGTAGAATTGATCAACTCGTGAAGTTCTTTCAATTTGTTGTTGGCTCCTATGAAATTCGTAGCGTTATCGGAATGGATAACTCGCGCCTTTCCTCTTCCAGCAAAAAATCGTCGTAAGCATGCTATGAACGCGTCAGTTGTGAGGTCACCTACGACGTCGATGTGCACTGCCTTTACCGAGAAACAGACGAATATTGCTATCCAAACCTTAACCTTATTTCGATTGCGTAAGCGTTTCTCCTTTACGAAAAAAGGACTGCAGTAATCTACGCCGACGTTCTCAAAAGGTCTAGCGGCAGTAACTCTCAAAGTCGGTAAATTGCCCATTTGATATTGCATTTCTGGTGGCTTAACGCGAAAGCATTTCACACAACCGCGAATAATCCTACCAACATTACTTCGCGCATCGATGGGGCAAAAACGTTCTCTGATGCTGTACAGAGTTCCATTGATTCCTGCATGTTTATACTCTTCGTGAGTATGTCGAACGATTAAATCTGTCACGTGACTTTTTCGTGGCAGCAGAATCGGATGTTTTACGTCATAACCTGCGTTCGAATTTTGAATTCTACCACCTACACGAACTAATCCGTCAGTGCCGATGAACGTATTAAGAGACGAGATTTTGCTTTGCTTATCCAACAGTTCTCCTCGCTGCAGTCGGATAATTTCGGGATGAAAATGCTCTTCCTGTATCGTTTTGAGAATGATCACCTCGGCATCGTTGATTTCTTTTGAAGTAAGATGCCCTCGACGTTTATCATGCCTCGATGCGTTGTGAACGAATCGCAAACAGTATGCCGTGATTCTTTTCAATTTATTGTACGACGAAAATGTCGAGAATAGATGTGGGGTTGTTGAAACCGATAGCACCTTGATCGAACGCTGCTCGGTAGTTTCGATTGTCGTTAATGGATTATTTGACCAATGGCTTTCGTCTTCGATCAACCATGGCGGTCCGCATTTCCACATCGTATTTTTTATAAATTCCGTAGGAGTTTGTCCCCTCGAAACGAAGTCAGCGGGGTTGTCATGCGTTGAAACGTGTTTCTAATCTTCGGGGCGAGTCGACTGTTGAACTTCAGCAACTCTGTTTGCTACGAAAACGCTCAAGAGATGTGACGATGTTCTTATCCAGTGCAGCGTGATCATGGAATCTGACCAGAAACGAATCATGTCGAATTCGATTTTTAACGAATCAATTACTGAGTGATATAATTTCGTGAGCAACAACGCGGCACACAATTCAAGACGAGGCAAGCTCGTTGTCTTCAGTGTGGCGACTCGAGATTTTGCAGCTACCAGTCTACTTTCGCGGGTTCCATCCTCCAAAGTGCTTCGTACGTAAATGCAAGCACCGTAGGCTTTCTGACTAGCATCAGCGAATCCGTGCAATTCGCTTCTTACCGGTCTTGCGCCGACGATTCGTCGTGGTACGTTCCAAGTATTCAGACAGGGCAGCTGTTCTCGCCAATTTTGCCACTCAGTGTTGAATTGTACCGAAACTGATTCATCCCAGTCAATCTTATTTGCCCAGAGCTGTTGCATCATTATTTTTGCCGCAATGATAATTGGACCCAGTAAACCGAGGGGATCAAATAGCTGAGCTATTTGCGACAGTACATCCCTTTTCGTGACGCGTGCTTGCTGCGAGCTTACGTGAACGGCGTATCCAAGTGTATCGTAGGTGGAATTCCAATATACACCTAATGTTTTCGGAGTTGTGCCCGTTTCGAGGCGAAGAATTTGTTGTTCGGAGCAATCAGCCATCCCTTCCAAGATCTCAGGTCGATTGGACGACCATTTTCGTAGTTGGAATCCTCCACGATTCGTAAGTTTGATTAGTTCGTCGCGAAGACGTACGGCGTTGTCAATATCGGTTGTTCCAGTCAATAAGTCGTCGACATAAAAGTCGCGTTGTGTTACCCTTGAAGCAGATGGAAGGTCATTGGACTCGTCACGAGCCAACTGATGCAAACAACGTATTGCGAGGAACGAAGCTGAGGACGTACCATACGTGACCGTGTTCAAAACGAAAGTTTTCAATGGCTCATGTTCGTTTTCTCGCCACAGAATTTTTTGGTACATTCGATCGTCGGGATCTACCAAAATCTGACGGTACATCTTCTCTGCATCCGCAGTTAATACGACCGAATGGGTTCTGAATCGAGTTATCAACGAGAAAATATTATCTTGAATGGTCGGACCCACGAGCGGAGTATCATTCAAGGAAATACCAGGAGTAGTGCGAGCTGAGCCATCGAACACGACCCTCGTTTTTGTGGTTAAACTCGATTCCTTCACGACGGCGTGATGAGGTAAGTAATAACCGCTCTCGAATGAATTATCATCGTCGATCTCGGTCATGTGGCCTAATTCGCGATATTCTCTCATAAAATTAACGTACTGTGTTTTGAGAGCCGGATCTTTCTTAAGCTTCTTCTCAAGCATGAGGAATCGTTTGTGTGCTGCGTTGTATGACGCTCCGAGTTCGTTCTTTTTTTTGTTGAATGGTAGTTTGACACAATACCGCCCGTTTTCATGTCGGAGAGTATTTTCACGAAAATGATTCTCGCATGTTGCTTCCTCTTTCGAAAGATGTTTTTGAAGAATGGGTTCGTTAATTTCCCAGAATTTCTCGATTTGTCGATCGAGCGTGCTTCGCGCAAAGCAGCAAGTTGTCGTTCGTTGCTGTTTTTTACCCTCATTGATTTTTCCCGAAATGACCCATCCGAGTTTGGTCTTCTGGAGAACTCTAGTACCCTTTCGCAAGGTGATTTGACCGATACATAGCAAGTTATAAAAAATTTTCGCTCCGATCAGTGCTTGTACCTCCGAAGGTTTGAAAAACTCGGGATCAGCTAGCTTTATGTTACGCGGAATTTCGAGTGACGATTTATCAATTTGATACGACGGTAGTTGTTCAGCAATTTTGGGGATTATCAAAAATGATAGAGTGCTCTCGTAATCATTTACCCGTGATTTCAGCGTCGCGCTGACTAAATGATGCGCTCGCGTTTTCACCTCATTGAGACATCCAACTGGAACATCGACTCTCTTCCGGTCGAGATTCAATTGCGATGCGAGGTTCTCGGTCATGAAATTGGATTGCGCGCCGTTATCGAGCACGATTTTACATCGATGTAAACGTTCCCTTTGATCGCGAATATCTACGAGCGCAGTCGAAAGTAGCACCTGAGAATAAACGAATGTTTGGAGATTGGTGGTCGACCTCGCGGTAGCCTCGGTATTTTCAGCTGTTGCTTCGTTTGGATGCAAAAGCGTGTTGTGACGTCGGTGGCATTTTCGACAATCGCCCGATTTGCACTCATTGACGAGGTGATTTGCTCTGAGACAGTTGTAACAAAGTCCTGCTTTTTTCACAGTTTGGTTTCGATCGCGTATGGATAATTTTAGAAATTCATCGCACGCTTGAATGTGATGGCCTGCTTTACAAATCGGACATGCAGATTTTGATTCGGTTCCAATGAACGACTGACTGCGTACCTTACTGCTATGAGGTTGATCACGACCAGAACCTTTTGAATTCGACTGGGATTGAGACCCTATTTTTGAAACGAACGGCGTTTCCGATTGCATGTTTTCGAGTATATGACAACGTTCGCGTAAGAATTTTGTGAGTTGAGCGAACGTGGGCATTTCAGCGGTCGTGTGCGATTTTTCCCATTCCCTACGCGTCTCTTTGTCGAGTTTCGTCGTTACGAGATGAACCAGCGGCGTGTCCCATTGGTCAGTCGGCTGATCGAGCGCTGCGAGCGCACGGAGATGTCTCAACACGTTGTCGAGCAATGCGCGCAAATCGGATTGTGGCTCTTTACCGACCGTCGGTATTTCGAATAATAGACGCATATGATTCTGTATTATAATTCGTTTATTGCCGTACCTTTCCTTCAATAAATCCCATGCGACTTGAAAGTTTTCGGCAGACGTTTCGAGTGAGAGAATAACACGTGCGGCTTGGATCTTTGAGGCACGACCGAAGGTAATACAGTTTCTGAATATTTGCAATTCTGTCATTATTGATAACGATAGATTCGAAAGAATCCCGAAATCCGAGCCATCTGTCGTAACCACCCGAGAATTGAGGAAGCTCGAGCGTTGGCAATTTAATGTGATTCATGATATCGAGCATGCCGAGTTGATTTTGTATACCGACCGCCGGGTTAGCAGCGACACCTGGTGGGTCGAGATGCAAGGCGTTGAGTTGAACGCGTACCGGTTCAGGCTCAGCTGCGTTGACGAGTGCGCGCGCGCGCGAGTCTTCGATAGTACGAATCTTCAAAATTTGTACGTTCCTCTGACGCCGCGTCACTGTCATCTAACATTTCTATTTCTGATTGTACTTTATCAAATTGCTGCCACGCCCATTCAATTTTTTCGATTCGTAATTTAAGTTGCATCAAATCTTCCGCAGGGCGAAAAGTTTCTAAAAAAGTGTTGAACTTCGTAATTTGTCCCTTTATCACGCCTCGACGTTTCCTAGAAGCTGCTAGCAACTCTGCGCATGTCGCCATTGTGGAGAGGAAAGGAAGGGGATTGGACAAAGATAATTCTAATGACTAACCTGTTTTACCGACTAAGTGTTGGCCTTTGTCGATCCGTATTCTCATGGCATTGTTATGATCCCGTCTTGCAAAGCAGATCCCGTAATTGTTTTTTGACCGTTCGTATCACGAAGGCCCCGCTGCGTACGTCGAGCTGGCGTCGTAGTAGCAGTCGTACCCGTGTGTCTCGAGTTCCTTTGTCTGTCGTTGTGTATCAAGATGGCGTCGCTTCGTACGCTCGTATCTTGCCCGTCGAATATTCGAGTATACCGCCCGTTGTATGCGGCACTGAATATATGTGTTTCGTAGCAGTCTCGTCTCACGTTTTCACTGTTAGACTGAATTTTCACGTGATCACTATTGCCAATGTCTTTGTGATACGTGATTCGTCTCCAAGTCAGCACTGCACTTGTCCGTTCGCGCGATTTATTTTTTACTTTCTATCGCACGAAATATCCGGCTCGAAGGACCAAAATGTTGACACAATCCGTGTCTGACGATCTTAAAATTAATTAGGATTGTCTGGTTGAAAATGATTATACACGCCACAATATAACGTATAAAAAATGATTTATTAATAATGAAAAAAAATGTAAAAATGATGAGACGAGACTGACGCTAAGTGGTGCGTCGTTTTTGGTATCGTAAGAGGGGGAACCGAGGAACCGAGAAGCGGTCTCTCGGCGCTTCGACGGTTGGCTGCGAAGCCGCTATTGCGCGCTAGATGGCGCGACGTGTCTCATATCCTCAACACACATTATAGGTCGCCATAATTTCCAGATAGCAGATAAAAATCTGAGAATTAGGTCTGTTACGAAGAAAATGAAACGTCAGAATTAAAAATCCATTGAGTCGCATGGTCCGAAAGCTACGACAAGTAAGAAATTTTGTGAAAAATCTCACAGTATTTAGATAACTCATATGGCTATGGAAAAAATTGGAATCATAGCTGAGTATACATGGGTACTTTATGAGCGTAAAATCGATTTTCAATTTCGATTGGCCGTGTCACGAAAAAAAAAATTTGTTTTCCCAATTTTTTAGGTGACTTAGTCACCAAAGATTCAAGTACTTCGCGGCGGACTTACGCTTGTCCTGCCCATCGGTACCGGCTGCGCGACCGAGTCTTTTTCCCAACGAACGGTTAGCTGTCGATTGGGGACTGACTGATTTTTCGCGTCCGGGTCCCGCTTTTCGACTTGCGAACCGTCAAGCGGGGGGGTCTCGGTCAGCGTTTTGCCGTCGGCACGTGGTCGACCTCGAATGAGTTCCGTTGGCACGTGAGACATCAAACCGTTGGCATCCGTTCGCACCATGTCTATTCGGTACTTCCCCGTCACGCGGAGAATATCCAATCCGCAAGCCGTGCGATCTAATAACCGTGAACTTCGCGCGAACCGTCGTCGTTCGGTTGCTTAAAAACGATTTGCAGTGTTAACTATATCTCAGTTCGGTGCTAACCGCCAGTGAGAACGGACGTGTTTGTGCCTAGCTTAGCCAGTGTTATTATTAATACTACACGAAATACAAAGTAATCAAGTGGTCATTCGTGAGGTGAATTCGTGTCACCAACGTCGGTGCCATGGGGGAAAAAAGTGGTGGACACAACTTCACCCAGGACATCACAATGGAGGAAAACCAAAGTCAGGACCTTATAACACCACATAGCAACCAACTTCATTCCAGCCAGAGTGCCACTTCTTTTCGCTCCGACGAAAACATCGGTATAACCCTAAGACGGGCAACAAACGAGTCGTCAACCAAATTACCGGCGTGGCACATAGTCCATCCCAAAAAAAGACGTAGAAGAAACTCGAAAGATGATAATGAAAGCGAGAGCGAGCCGTTACATTTCACAAACGGAAACCGATACTCTCCTCTAGCTCACACCATAAGAACGGAGTACAACGATCGGGAAGTAAGCACGCAGGATGACCAGACGGCAAATACGAACTCTAGCGAACCAAAACCCCCCTCGATCATCATACCAGGAGTCCACTCGATAAGCGATCTGGCAACAACAGTAAGACAAGCAACGACAAACGATGAGTATACATATAAATCAATCAACAGCAGCGGACAGGTTAAAGACATGCCCAAGACTGCAAACGCGTACAGAAAAATAGTACATAAGATAGATGAAATAGGAGCCTCGTACCATACATTCCAATTAAAGCAACAACGAGCCTTCAGAGTTGTTATCAAATACCTTCACCCTACGACAGACCCTATAGACATCAAAATAGAAATCGAACTACATGGCCACCAAGTGCGCAACGTAATAAATATGAGACAGTACAGGACTAAAAAACCACTACCACTGTTCTTCCTTGACCTCGAACCCAACAAGAACAACAAAGATATCTACAAACTAGATTTATTGCTCAATGCCAAAATTGAAATCGAACCCCCACGGAAAAAAACAGACATAGTTCAATGCACGAGATGTCAACGATTCGGCCACACAAAAACGTACTGTCGCCGGCAGCATAGATGTGTAAAATGTGGAGATAAACATGATACAAAAAACTGCAAAAAACCGAAAGACACCCCAGCCACATGCGCTCATTGCGAGGGAAATCATACTGCCAACTACAAAGGGTGTACAGTATACAGAGAGATAATTAAAAAAAGAAATAAACATCAACAAAAACCCCATTGGCACAGATCAATGACAACCGAAAACACAATCCCGACCAGACAATTTACGAGTCCATCACGCGACAGGCCACAGGAAAAAAGAAAAGGCAGACGCGGTCAGACACAACAATAACACAGACACAAACAACAACAATTGAAACGACTCCAACATTTCACATTTCCTGGAAAAATCGTCTAATGAATTTAAATCCGCACTGAGCCAACAAAACGAGCTGCTCAATACCATGTTGAAACTACTAACAACACTAATAACCAAGTTCACCAATTAAACATGCATCGGTACTACAATATAGTATTATGGAATGCCAACGGGCTAGCACAACACCAACGAGAATTATCCGTCTACCCACACATAAACAGAATAGATGTCATGCTCGTCACAGAAACACACTTTACAGACAGAAACTTCTTCAAAATAAAAAACTACGACATCTACGATACGAAACACCCCGACGGCACAGCCCATGGTGGCACAGCTATTATAATAAAAAAACAATAAAACACCACGAGTTCACCAAATATGAAACAGAACATATACAATCAATATCCATAGTAGTTGAAGACTGGAAACACGGACCAATAACACTAGCTGCAGTATACTGTCCTCCTAAACATCGAATTAAAAGAGATATGTTTACAATCTTCTTCGAAACACTCGGGCCGAGGTTTATCGCTGGCGGAGATTACAACGCGAAACACCTCCTTTGGGGATCCAGACTCTCAACCACAAGAGGCAGGGAATTATACGAATGTATACAAACAAAGAATTACGCACAATTATCGTCGAGACAGCCTACCTATTGGCCAACCGACATGAACAAAATCCCTGACATTCTCGACTTCTTTGTAACAAAAGGCATAGCTAAAGTTCTCACACGCGTCGAACACAGCCTAGATCTCTCCTCCGACCATACACCTGTTTTACTCACAATCAGCACCGGAGTCATCGTAAAACAAAAGTCACCATTCTTGCACAATAAAGAAACGAACTGGGAAGCATTGAAGGAAAAAATGCAGAGCAACATCAATCTGAATATACCACTCAAAAACAACGACGAAATAGATGCTGCGGCCAAACAGTTTACCGAAATAATACAAGACACGACACGATCAGTCACCCCCCAGGTAGAAACCAAAGCAACGGACATATACTATGCCAAAGAGATAAAAGATAAATTAACTATAAAAAGAGGGCTAAAGAGAAGATGGCAACTTACCAAACACCCAACAGACAAAACCAACCTCAACGGAGCCACTCGAGAAC
The DNA here is from genome assembly GCA_963662125.1 of Diplazon laetatorius. Classification (NCBI taxonomy): domain Eukaryota; kingdom Metazoa; phylum Arthropoda; class Insecta; order Hymenoptera; family Ichneumonidae; genus Diplazon; species Diplazon laetatorius. The sequence continues at coordinate 19,939,209 of OY759154.1, read as the reverse complement.
TCAAAAAACTTATCCGAGACTTCCAAAATGATTCGATCCAAGAGAGTCTCCAAAACCTTACAAACACATCGACAACGGACTACTCGCTATGGAAGGTAACAAAGCGACTAAAACAACCGCAACAACAAAGTCCTCCAATGCGTAACGCGGACAATACCTGGGCAAGAAGTGACGCAGAAAAGGTAGAGACTTTTGCCAACCACCTAAAAAATGTATCTCAACCCATCCCAACCAACCTGGACAACGAGGAAATACTGGAATACCTGGAGAGCCCTCTACCCATGACGCTACCAATCAAACACATCTCACCAACAGAAGTGCATAGCACGATAATCAAGGAACTAAATAGCAAAAAAGCGCCAGGGTATGATCTCATCGACGGGAAAATCCTTAAAGAACTACCGAAAAAAGCCATCGTCTTTCTAACAACACTATTCAACGCAATAATCAGAAAATCACATATCCCAACGCAGTGGAAAATAGCACATATAATCCTCATTCCAAAACCAGGCAAACCCCCCAATGAAGTTTCGTCATACAGGCCAATTAGCCTCCTGCCAACCCTGTCAAAATTGTTCGAGAAAATACTGTTAAAAAGAATGAAAATCTTGTTAGATGAAAACGTAATAATCCCCCACCACCAATTCGGATTTAGAAATGCACACTCGACGATCGAACAAGTAAACAGGATATACAATTGTATATCAAACGCAATTGAGGAGAAACAATACTGCTCCGCCGTCTTCCTCGACGTGAAACAGGCGTTTGACAAGGTTTGGCACGAGGGTTTCCTTTACAAGATAAAACACACACTACCACAGTACTTCCTTCTTCTCAAATCGTACCTCAACAGTAGGCAATTTCAAGTACGCCAGGGCCAAGCCCTGTCATCATTTCTCCCCATCATGTCAGGGGTACCACGAGGCAGCGTCCTTGGACCTGTGCTATACACCATCTTTACAGCGGACTTACCCTCAGACCGAGACACAACTATAGCCACGTTTGCCGACGACACAGCCGTCCTAGCGGTTCACGAGAACCGAGACACGGCAAGCTCCAATCTACAAAGACACCTAAATATCATCGAGCAATGGCTTGACAAGTGGCGAATCAAAGCCAGTGAGACTAAATCAGTCCACATTACGTTTGCCACCAGAAGAGGAGACTGCCCGGACGCATCTCTTTACAACCAACCGCTACCAAACGTAGCAGAGGTCAAATACTTAGGTATCTACCTTGACAGAAGGCTAACATGGGCCAAACACGTCAAAACCAAAAGAAAAGAACTAGACCTCAAAGTAAAAAAAATATACTGGTTAATCGGAAAAAAATCAAAACTGTCACTAAATAACAAGCTATCCATATACAAAACAATTATTAAGCCAGTATGGACTTACGGCATACAGCTATGGGGCACAACGAGCATCTCCAACATCGACATCTTACAAAGGCTACAATCAAAAACACTACGCATAATAACCAATGCCCCTTGGTACGTGTCCAACAAAATCATACACCGTGACCTCCAAATGAACACAATTAAAGAAAAAATTCATAAACACAGCCAACGGTATGAAACAAGGATTGTGAATCATCCCAACGAACTTGCATCATGCCTTCTAGAAGAGCAGGCAACCACAAGACGGCTCGAAAAATTTAAACCGCGAGACCTCCAAAATCGGTTTACGACATAAAACAATATACAATAAATAAACACCCAAGATCGACATGAATAGTGTTTCACTGGAAACCCTTCATGAACTGGTCAAAAAAAAAAAAAAGAAAACAACCTCAACCGTATTGCCGAATGTTTAATTTTATAAATATAACAAATTGCAATAAAGAGCTTTAAAAAAAAAAACTATATCTCAGCTGAAAATTATCTGAAATCAAAGACCATTCAAATGTAGTCAAAATATCATGAAATCCTCCCCCTACGTTCTCTGATTATTATTTTTTCATTTTTAAATTCTTGGTGGTCATTGAAAGTGAGAACTGCTATTTTTCATGAAAAATGACCACGAAATTTTCACTTTAAATGACCACCGAAAATTAAAGAATGAAAAAAAATCAGAGACTGTAAAGGGGAGGATTTGATGATACTTCGACTAAATTTAGATGATCGTTGATTTGAGATAATTTTCAGCTGAGATACAGTTATTACCGCAAATAGTTTTTATCCAAAGACTTTGTTGGAAAAGCTTTGTCACCGGCTTGTTCTTCGATATTTTCGCATAAAACAATCACAGAATGAAATCGGAATCGAAATAATACTTAATAATGGGTAAAAGGTTTAAATGAATTATCTCTAATCATTTATTTATGAAAAAAATCGCAGAAGTGTTTTTTTTACGCTCCAGCGAGAAAATTCGAATTTTTTCATTTCTATTTTTCTTCGAATTCTGTTACTGCAATCTCTTCCGAATATTTCAATGCAAAGCAGACTAAAACATTCGCAAAATTGAGCTCAGCAGAGGAAAAACACTCCGTACACGTCTGGTGCGCCGCGCCTAGCCGAGCACGTAGGCCGTAGCGGCGCCAAAACTTTAAATGCGTTTATCTCGAAACAGCATTTTCTCGAAACATGCGCTAGCTTAAACACGATAACTCAAGAACGGTTAAAGATATCACCTTGTTTTTTTAAATATAAAGCTATCAATGTTCTCTACCAAGTGAACCGAACTCTATGAAAAAAATTAATTTTTGCTTCCTCATAGAGGAAGCTTTGTTTTCGTGAAATTTTTTTTTTTTCGAGATGTTCATGAAAACGTGTTCAGTATGTCTCAAAACACCTAAAAAACACATTTAGAAAAAATGTCCGGATGTATGTGTGTGTGTGTGTGTGTGTGTGTGTGTGTGTGTGTGTGTGTGTGTGTGTGTGTGTGTGTGTGTGTGTGTGTGTGTGTGTGTGTGTGTGTGTGTGTAGTAATGGTTAACCGCTCACAACTTGAGAACGGCTCGAGATATCAAGCTGAAATTTGTTACACATGTGAAGGGTTCACGGCGCATAGCACAATTTAATTTTTGGAAAAATCTATCAAGTTATTTTGTTTTCACAGCATTTTTTCAAAATTCAAAAAATTATTTTTGGTCTCTAGCTCCCACAATTTTAGAGATATCGAGCTCAAATTCAGTATAATGTTGTACGAGTACAGGGAGATGCTCGATACCGAATTTGGAAAAAATCCACGCTTTGCTTTACTTTTAAAGCATTTTTTAATGTGAAAAAAACGATCTTTACATCTAACTGGAGCAATTTTTGAGATATCGGACTCAAATTTGCTACGAAGTTGCGCAATTATCCAAAGAGAAACCCGATTAAATTTGGGCGAAATCCATCAAGCCATTCATATTTTATGGCGTTTTGAAATTTTTCCAAAAATCAATGTAACTGCTCCAGCTTCCATAATTTTTGAGATATCTGGCTGGAATTTAGTACGAAGTTGCACTACCATCGAAAGAGGTTTCGTATTGAATTTGGACAAAATCCAACAAGACGTTCAGATTTGATGGCATTTTGAAATTTTCCCAAAATTCAATGTAAGTGCTCCAGCTTCCATAATTTTCTAGATATCCGGCTGAAATTTAGTACGAAGTTGCACTATCATCCAAAGGGATTTCCTATTGAATTTGGATAAAATCTAACAAGGAGTTCAGATTTTATGCGAATTATAATTTTTCAAATTTCACATGAATTGCCCCATGTATATTGATTTCGACTTACATCACACTCACAAGGAGCCCTCAACGTCACGAAAGTGAACAAGGGTGCAAAGTAGAACCTTGCACATTGCTTCCTCATAGTCTTGTACCGTTTTTAAATTATTGAGATGTAAAGTAGAACCTTGCTTATGGCTTCCTTATCTTCTTACACATTTGCCAAAGCTTCCTCTATGAGGAAGCCAAAATTGATCGACACATGGTTCCTTATAGAGGAAGCTTTGGCAAATGTGTAAGAAGATAAGGAAGCCATAAGCAAGGTTCTACTTTACATCTCAATAATTTAAAAACTGTACAAGACTATGAGGAAGCAATGTGCAAGGTTCTACTTTTTTATTATTGTTATTACAACATTTGTCAAAAAATATCGTCCGTTTTTTGATTTTTTTCGAATTTTCCTCCGCCATTTGCGTAATTTTCATGGTTATTCAAAAATTTTACGTTTAGTTAGTGGAGTAACATGTTCCGAAGAGAATGGCGTTTGAAAATTCGCCGAAACTCAAATCTGCCACCCGGAATCGTGGTTAAGCGGAAGCAATGCGTTAAACGCCATCTTTATCAGCCCGTATCTCCTTTGAATATTCATATTTTTCGAGTTGCAACCTGCGAATTTGATAGCCGAAATGTCAATGAAAACATTGCGAAAAAGAAAATTTATGTACATTGTTTCGTTTCTTCACAAATGCCATTTAAATTTTGTCGCATTTTTTGCCTATTCTCGCTTTCTAGTCCCCTTAAGAGGATCCCGAACGTTTGGGCCACGTTCTCTCTCGCTCCGCCGCGAGCGCCCATAGCGCTATCTCTCTCGCACGAGGTCTCTCCGTACTAACACATTGATACTCCAGGTATACTGCCAATGACGAGGCACGCGATCCTGCCCCCTCTCTGCATTGACTCGCTCGCTCTCACTCGCATACCCACGGCTCACGCATCATTCTCTTCCCCTCTCTCTCTTCTTTCATTCCTTGATTCTCTTGTCCCGTCCTACAACGCGCTGACTGGCGAGCCCTGTTCGAGATCCTGTGTCGTTTAAGAAGTATTCACTTCAAAAAAGATTTGGTTCCCAACAGGCTTATTCGGGGACCTAGGGGCGTGACCAGGGGGTGGAAACTCCAGCAAGAAAAGCTGGGCCAGTGTTTGAGCGCCCTCGCAGCTGACAAACCTTGTTGGAACCACGGTCGCATACACAGGTCTGGAAACGAGCGTGGTGGGCGTAGTTTCTTTATTGACGCCAACATTATTTCAGCGGCACAGCACGGCACCGGTGGCGCATGGATCGCCTGTACCCGTGGTTACGTTCCTAACAACGGTGATCGCACCTAACCAAATTCACACACATACGCACTCATTCCTCCAAAATATTATTTCATCGGATCGGGGCAGAACCAGATATGGAAGACAGCAAATGAAATAAATATACTGTTATCCGTCTTAATAACGAATGAATAACTCCCGGTAAATAAAAAAAAGCTTAGCATGTATTTTTCTAGGTTTCTTGCGATTACGGTAAGGCAAATATGACATATGCTGCCTTACAGCTTTAATAATATATGTTAACCAAACCGTGACGGATTGCAGCCTGCCATTTTTTATAGTTTTCATTATTTGCCGGTACTTTGGAAAGTAAATATTTTTTAATTCCGTCCGGCGTGCAATTGGGTACTACGCACTTCCGCGGCATGGTACCATCTAACCTAAATAAGTGTTGGAAATATAGCTTAAAACCCGTTTGGGCTGACATGCCGGTAGAGCGCGCCACATGCACGCGTTCGAAATAAAACACGCGATGGTACGTCTCCGTATCAGTTTTACCCCTGTCGGGTAATTTCCGCTTTTGTAAGACTTGTAATTTTTCGATCTCTCGACACAGGCGTGTCTATTATATATGGGGGATTCCACCGGAACTCAATCAGGTTTGACCTTTGGGTCAAAATTTTTGGCTCCTAATTTTTTACATGAATATATGTTGAAAACAAAGAGACCCGTGTTTCAGGGTTTTTCATTTTGAGGCCCCGTTTTTAAGATACATTTGAATGAAGCTTTTCACCCATTGACCGTATTTGATCATTCGAATCGATATATCTCAGCAATGGTTAGTGATAAACGGAAAAACCGCAGGTGTTTTTTTTCTGTTTTCGCACGGTCTATACGATGAAAATATTCATGATTATGTTGCGCCGATGTAACTATTATTTATTAACAATTGAAAATTGAAAATGAAATAAAACAAAAAATGCTTAGTTTATTTTTTTTATTTTTTTTTATTAAATTCCTTGATTTAAAACGAAAATTTTAAGACATCAGAGGAAATGGGCATCGACTTGGTTCGGAAGTTACAGCTTTTCAAAGGGGTTCACCGGTTAAACAAATCGATGTATCTCAGCAACGGTTAGTGATAAATTGAAAAACTATTGGTGTTTTTTTCGGGTTTTTGCACTCTTTATATGATGAAGTTATTCATAATTATGTTGCATCTATGAAGCGATTGTTATTAACAATTGTATCGTTTAAAATTGTATAAAACTTAAAATACTCATTTTATTTTTACAAATTATTTTTTTATGGATTCTTTGAACAAAAACAAAAATTTTGAGACTTTACAAAGCTTGATCCGACATTTCGTTCGGAAGTTATGGTTTTTTTTCTCATGAAGAACACGTTTGATGTGAAATAAACACATTAAAGCTATAACTACCGAACGAAACGTCGCATCAAGCTTTGTAAGGTCTCAACATTTTTGTTTTCGTTCAAAGAATCTATAAAAAAATAATTTGTGAAAGGAAATGAGTATTTTAAGTTTTATACCATTTTAAATGATTTAATTGTTAATAACAATTGCTTCATAATTATGAATAACTTCATCATATAGAGAGTGCAAAAACGGAAAAAAAATACAATATTTTTTCAATTTTTCACTAATCGTTTCTGAGATACATCGATTTGTTTAACCGTTGAATTATTCCTTCGAAGTCGTTTCGCTAACGCTCGTCCGCTAAGCGGAACGCAGAAACAGCATTGCTTTATACCAGTCAATCACAGAATAATGCGAACAAAACGTTATTCATTTGCGCAAGATTCAAAATTACACAAAATGTTTTAAAATCAAATTATTTGTTGTGTACTCATTATACACATCATAATTATATTGTTTTCCCGTAATTATAAAATATTCACTGACTCTTAATATCGTTAATCGCTTATCGAGACTAGACAAATAAGAACAAAGAAATTTTTGCGAAAATAAATAAGTTATAACAATACTTATGACAATCGTAGTAGTACTCGACCATGTTGAACATGTAATTGACAGTGCAATACGAATTTAGATATATCACCGGAATTGGGCATCGACTTAGTTCAGAAGTTACAGATTTTCAAAGGTGTTCAACGGTTAAACAAATCGATGTATCTCAGAAACGATTAGTGAAAAATTAAAAAATATTGTATTTTTTTCCCGTTTTTGCACTCTCTATATGATGAAGTTATTCATAATTATGAAGCAATTGTTATTAACAATTAAATCATTTAAAATGGTATAAAACTTAAAATACTCATTTCCTTTCACAAATTATTTTTTTATAGATTCTTTGAACGAAAACAAAAATGTTGAGACCTTACAAAGCTTGATGCGACGTTTCGTTCGGTAGTTATAGCTTTAATGTGTTTATTTCACATCAAACGTGTTCTTCATGAGAAAAAAAACCATAACTTCCGAACGAAATGTCGGATCAAGCTTTGTAAAGTCTCAAAATTTTTGTTTTTGTTCAAAGAATCCATAAAAAAATAATTTGTAAAAATAAAATGAGTATTTTAAGTTTTATACAATTTTAAACGATACAATTGTTAATAACAATCGCTTCATAGATGCAACATAATTATGAATAACTTCATCATATAAAGAGTGCAAAAACCCGAAAAAAACACCAATAGTTTTTCAATTTATCACTAACCGTTGCTGAGATACATCGATTTGTTTAACCGGTGAACCCCTTTGAAAAGCTGTAACTTCCGAACCAAGTCGATGCCCATTTCCTCTGATGTCTTAAAATTTTCGTTTTAAATCAAGGAATTTAATAAAAAAAAATAAAAAAAATAAACTAAGCATTTTTTGTTTTATTTCATTTTCAATTTTCAATTGTTAATAAATAATAGTTACATCGGCGCAACATAATCATGAATATTTTCATCGTATAGACCGTGCGAAAACAGAAAAAAAACACCTGCGGTTTTTCCGTTTATCACTAACCATTGCTGAGATATATCGATTCGAATGATCAAATACGGTCAATGGGTGAAAAGCTTCATTCAAATGTATCTTAAAAACGGGGCCTCAAAATGAAAAACCCTGAAACACGGGTCTCTTTGTTTTCAACATATATTCATGTAAAAAATTAGGAGCCAAAAATTTTGACCCAAAGGTCAAACCTGATTGAGTTCCGGTGGAATCCCCCATATAAACTATTATATACGTTTTTTCATATCCGCTGATTATCTTTTTCTAAAACCTGCCATCCTGCTCCAAACATAATAAAACGATAATAAGACCGTGGCCAAATGAAAACTTCTCCTAACACTGCGTACAGGCGATAGCAGCGCCGCCCTGAATGGTGGCCAGCGACGGAATAAGAAATGGCGTCAATAAGGAGACCATGGCCAACCATTGAAATCCGGCTTCGTTTCCAGACCTGTATATACGACCGTGGTTGGAACTAAGATTCAATATGGCGACGGGTGCCGGGAAAATTCAAATACTTCAAGTTTAAGCGTACTACTAGGGGAAATGATCTCAGAAAAAATGGAAGTACGGGTCAATAAATAACACAGAATTTCAATGAAATATATTCTTTGTATTTATAATATTGCCGATTGCATTTGAATGAAAAATAAAATGTTTTTGTAGATAATAACTAGGAGAATTCGCGATGACTTACGGAGTTTAAGTTAATCAACCAATTCCGAATCGACTGTTTTTTCAATAACGTCGATTGCTTTCCATGTAGCCGGTGAGCTGTGGGTGTTAAGCTCTTTACCCTTGTTATCGACCCAAGGATTGGTCTCTTTCCTTTCAAGGTTGGTGGAGTGACGCAGTCCATATTTTTGGATAACGGACCCGAAGGAATAACATCCAATGAAATTTTCATGCTGGACGGATCTGTAAATTGAATAAGTACATCAGATACTGTTTTGCACCCTGCAATTGTATTTTTACACCGATCTATCCATACCTTCAATCAGACACCCACGATCCTCATTTTGAATGAATTCATTATTGACTTCATCATCCAACCTCAATTCCGGTATGGCATCTTCTTTCAAAATCCTCCGGACTGCTGTAATTTTGTACGCACTCTGTCGAAAGTGCAAATGACAGACCCTATAGTTTCGCGGATCATTAAAGTCAAGCCCATCCAAGTCTTGGTTGTTGATTGCAGTCTGCTTATCATTCGATTTTTTGTAAAACTGTGCTTTGGCACATGCTTGTTGGAGTGACAGCCCGGCACGACGCACCGCCAATACACCTTCGGTTTTTCCACGAGGTCTAATTATGGAAGGACGAAAAGAAACTACATATAGTGATAGTTTATAGTTTTATAGTTTCACGGAATAGTACAGTTTTATAATTTCATCGTTTTTGAGAACTATAAAACTTTTCCGTTATCGTGTCCGGGCAACCTAACCTCAATCAAGTAGATTGAACAATATATTTTATGTCACGCTGTCCGTAAAAGTGCGGTTTTACGCTCACTACGTTCGCTTCAAACCGCATTTACGGACCTTGTGACATAAAAATTCGTACGACACTCGTACGAAAAATGTTTTCTGGACTCGTGTAATTGCAATACTCGCCTTCAGCTCGTTCTGCAAACTCACACTCGTCAGAAAAAAATTGTTCGTACTAGTGTCATAATATACTATTTCTCACCTTGGAAATTTGCGAATCGTATTACTGAATCTCTATATTCAAAGTTATAATCGTGAACAATAAGTCCATCCAACATTGTAAATATTGAAATAAGCGAAAGAGTATAATAAGCAACAAAAAAATTTCTCACCTCCGTGTTATGTCCCCGAAATTAACACGCGTCTCAGAAAGGATGCGGGTTGGAGGGGATGTATGTTTTGTAGGGATCGTTTACCGAATCAAGAGTTTAACTCAATAAATTAACAATGGGTTTTGAATTTATTTTACGATGGTGAGAATGAACTGTTCTTTCGATTGTACAAGCTCGTGATATCGCTTTACAGGTGTAGCGATGTCGCGTTAATAATAGACTTTATCTTGAGGGAATCGTATTCGCCCGTCGCGTGGTGCGAGTTATCTACTTGTCGGCGCGCGTCGGGTTATCTCCTCACGTCGTGTCGCGAGCCGTGATACATGTAAGAAATACAAGTCCAGCGGATCGCGTCGCGAGAGTCTTTTGGAGGAGATCTTTTCGATTTGATGTTTCAGTTCAGACTGACAATCGATGCTTCGGATCGATCGTCGCGATCGTCGTTCAACGATCGCGTGATTCTATGTCAGCAATTTTGACGGTCACTCGCGGCGCGTGTGCACTTCGAAAATGCATTTTTGACGGTCACTCGCGGCCCGTGTGCACTCGAAATTGCGTGGTTAGATCGGTGCAATGACCTTCGGGTCATTGCGCGATTTAACGTCAGCTTTCTGTCGAAAGAAAGTGTCGAAATGATTTTGCGCGGAATTCCGAAGTGTTGAAATAAGTTCGCGAGGAATTCCGTTCGAAATAGTATTTCAAAATAATATTTCCCAATAATATTTCCCAATAATATTTCCCAAGTAAAGTATGATTAATTATGACAATAGGTTATAATTAATTTAGTTTAACAATTTTGAATTTTTCGGGGCACAACATCCGACTCTCCGTGCTGTCGCTATTTTGTTTTGCTGATCCATGTTCAACTGAAATTTAAAACTCGAGTTATCTTCATATATAATAACGGAACAAACTCAATACCAAATAAAATAACTAATCATACGTTTCCAATTCTTAAAATTCCTGATCGATATATTCACCAATATTTACTAATATCCACTGACATTCACCGGATTCCTCTGGCGTACTTCTTAAAAGTGTGAGAATGTGTGTAACTTAACTGCCGATGACAGCTGTATACAGAAACGAACCAACACAACTAAACCTCGACCGTAGCGCCCTCATACCTATGAAACCGGATGCTGGAACTAGTCCGAACACTATTCCGGAAGTCCCTATCTCAGTTTCCAACCACTGGGCGTGACCTCCGCCATCAGCGGGTCCGCTAATAGAAAAGTCAGAGAGTGGATCATCACTTTTTTTACGACAGTCTCACACGACAGTTCAAAATTCAAAGAGATCTTCAATTTCGTCACTTTGTACTTTGAAAACTTTCGATTTTCGAAGGACGTTGTTGAGTTCATAATAAATGAATATAACAAAATATTAGATTACGCGTTTTGTTTATTTCAAGCGAACTTCATTCCCCAAGGTGAGCTTCGCTCTTCGTAGCGCAACGAACTATTTAATTTCTTGTTTCACATAAAATATTTGGTGACACGACATAATATTACAGTGAAAATATCACACGACTAAATATCACACAGACAAAATATCACATTGAAAAATATCACACAGACAAAATATCATATGGAAATATATCACACAGACAAAATATCATATAGAAATGTATCACAATAATAAATATCACATGGAAAAATATCACAATATCAAATATCACACTGGCATAATATCACATGAAAAAATATCATATCGGCAAAAAATACTTATTTTCAATCGTAAAACCTTCAGCCACCCAGTTGATTCTATTCAAAGCAGTAGTGTAATTGTATTAACTAAAGTTTCGCGTTGGAAATTGTGATATTATATGACATCCTGCATCCTATATTCTTAAATGTGTAGTATGACAAAAATACGAAAATTATACAAGAGTGAAGATGATTGCTAACGTTGAGGGTCTAATGTCTGTTCATCGCCGATATGATTTAGTATCGATTAGGTAGCCGAACGACGGCCATAATAACATGCCGTTGGAGTTTACCAACTCCTAGAAAGGGAAGCCGCTCTTAGTGGAAGATGGCTATGTATACTCGCGACATCGTGAAGCTAATGATATAATTCCTTGATAATTATTGTTTTATAACTAATTGAGGTGAAATTATTGATGATAAGTTCGATCCTAATCATTCTCCGAAACTATCGCGATTACGATGCGTGACTGAAACGTGTAGTTATGGGATACGTTTACGAGAATGCATTGGAGTAAATATCGCATAATAAAAAAAGTCGCATATAGTTTGTCATTGTAAATGATTACCTCGGAGTCGATTGATTTGATGTATTTTCGATATTTATCTTCATATATCATCTGCAAAAATTAGGAAAATAAACTATTTTCGAAAAGTGATAATATTTCGTGGTTGTTATACTTTTTAATGTGATATACTGTCTATGTGATATTTTTTCCGTGTGATATTTGGTCTGTGTGATATTTTATTGTGTAATGTAGTGTCGATGTTCCTTTGCCGTGTTATATAACGTGGAACCGAAAAGGATGTTTCAACACTCCTCCTCAATTTACATCAAAGACATATCAAAACAAACAAAAAAAACAGCTCATACATAACGTCGTTGCAATTATAACTCAGCGTATTTTTTTAAATAAAAAATCAATCTTCATCGAAAACGAAATAAAATGACAAGCTTACGAATAGTGAAAATTCTTCATTGCCTGTTCACAGTTTAAACAACTCATAGTCAGCCCTGGATAAGAACTCTCACTGCACGTTCAATTCCGAGTTTTCTGCAGAGATTTTCGTATTGATCCTTTGGAAGTCCTTTCGTGAAAATATCTGTGACTTGTTCCTTGGTGTTTATATAATTTACGTCGATTTTCTTTTTCTTTGCCAGATCCCGTACGAAATTGTATTTCCCGTCGATATGCTTGAGACGTTTGTGTTCCCACTTGAAGAGCAGGCTGATGATGCACGCCTGATTATCTTCGAAGATGACGAGTGGTCCGGTTTGCTTGACCCCAAGGTCAATGAGAAGCGTTTCGATCCACAGGAGTTCCGCAGCTGCCATGGCGAGAGCAACATATTCGGCTTCGGTTGAGGATAACGATACCGAGTTTTGTCGTCGTGTCGTCCACAAAACAGGATTTCCATGAACTTTGACCAAGTACCCAGATGTGGATTTCCGATCCTTCTCGCTTCCGTAATTCGCATCAGCGTAACAGCTGACAACTGGACCTTGATGTTTCCTGAAGACGAGGCAGAGACCGAGAGTACCTTTAATGTACCGTTAAACTCTTTTCAAACTTTTCCACAAAATCTCCGTGTATTGACTCTGATATCGTCTCAAGAAGTTCACCGTTGCACTGAGGTCTGGTCTTGTCGTCGTTGACACGTACATTAAACTTCCGATTAATTCCTCGTATGGTTTTTCTTGTTTCATTTCCTCCAGCTTAAGGCTTTCTTCCAGGAGTTCGAGATTGGCTTCCATCGGAGTGGCGACTGGGTTACGATGGTCCATTTGAAATTTGGTAGAGAGTTTTTCGAGGTAACTTCTTTGACTTAAATCCAAAGTTCTAGCTTTGGGCCTTGATATCTTGATTCCCAAAAATGAACTGAGTTCTCCTAGATCTTTTATATTGAATTTTTGTTCCAGAGCGTTTTTCACGAACATCAGCCTCGTTTTGTCGGTTCCTGCTAGAATTATGTCGTCCACGTCGAGAAACGAGAACAGTTTGTCTTTTCCACGATGATTCGTATAAAGGTATCGATCAGCTGTTGAGTTCTTGAGGTTTAGTTCTCGTGCGAATTTCTGGAACGTCTCATTCCAGGCTCTAGGTGTCTGCTTGAGCTTATATAAGGCTTTCTTGAGTTTGAAGACTTGTCCAACTTCTGCTTTGAGTCCTGGAGGAGGATTCACATAAATTTCTTCGTGCAAATCACCATGTAAACGAGCATTTTTTACATCCAGCTGACTTGTGTGCATATTCTCTCCATTTATTACTGAGAGGAAAGCTCGTAAGGTAGTAGGTCGTGCAACAGGAGCGTAGGTTTCCCCATAATCCACGTCGCTGAGCACATCCTTCGATCATCAACCTGGCTTTGTGACGCTTAATATTTCCATCAACGCCTCGTTTGACCTTGAAGACCCATTTACTATCGATTGCACGTTTTCCTCATGGTAGATCAACCACTTCCCAGGTTTGGTTCTCCTTCAAAGACTTTATTTCTTCTTCGACTGCATATTTCCATTCTTCCTTGTCGTTCCGAGTTTTTATTTTCTCGTAACACTCTGGTACTTCATCGACAAAGGCCTCTGCGTTCATCGCTACGATGTAATCTTCTAGTCGCAAAGGTAGACGTCTTGTCCTGGTGCTTTGTCGTGGTGTTTCAGTGATTTGCACATTTTCTTCGACTTCTTCCTCTGGTGGGTAACAATTTTTCTCAGGTTTTTCGGTTTTTTTCAGTTTATTGTCTTCTTCTGTTTCAGGATCTTGTTCCAATGGATTTTTCTCAACCTCGTCAACTTCCTGGTTCAACCATCCAGCTGAAGGTGACACGACTGTTCAACCGCGGACAAAATAACCGCGACTACAAAATAACCGCGACGACAATATAACCAGACGGCAACATAACCGCGACAAAATAATCGCGACCAAATTACCGTGGAACAAACAACCGGACGACAAAATAACTGGATCATAAGATAACCAAAAGATGACATGAAACCAGATAACCGCGACTCAATGTCCAACGACAAAATAACCGGACGTCAGAATAACCGAAAATATATGAAATAACCTAAAATATTTTTGATTTTCCGCAATTCGACTGATGGTGGTGTCAGCCGCTGTTCGAGATATCGTTGTGGAATTGTCACGATGCGGTTACGAATGATATGATGCGCACCAACAACGCTGTTGAAGGGTGGTGTCATAATTCCTTTAACCGTAAAGTTCGAGTGAATCATGCCTCTGCGACGAAATTTTTACAAGTAATCGTTGCCGAGCAAGGATCAACCGAGTTGATAATCACCCAGATAAACATCGGTTTAGGTGCTATTAAAAAAAGCCGACAGGCATACCGTGATATTGATGAACGAATAAGTCGGGTGGTTAGTGATTATAGGGCCGACAATATTCTGGATTATTTAAATAATATTGCCTGCGTTTTGAAATTATAAATTATTCTTTGTCGATGCCTTCTTGAAATTGTGAATCATTATTATTGATTAATGTTAATTTGTTGTTGAAATTAATTTATAATTCTATAATGCACTGTGTTACGAATTGAGTTTTGAAATTGTCAATTATAATTTGTCGATGATAACGTATTATTGTTATTAATTATCAAATCATTGTTATTTATTATTAATTCAATATTGCAATATATTGTAGAATGCGTTTTGAAATTTAAAATTATTGTGTCATTGTTATTCATTATTAATACGATAATTATGGATGAACTTAATCGATGTCCATTTATCGTTGTTATTCATTATTAAATCGCAATATTATATGAAAATAAACTTTTTTTACGATATTTCATTCCGATCATTGATTTTTATTTTAGGTTCTCTGCGGTTGTTTGGTCTGTCGGTTGTTTAATCGTTTGGTTATTTTGTCTTGCGGTTTTGGTTATTGTGTCGCGGTTATTTTGTCGCAGTTTGTTCAAGCACGAACCTGGTTGGTGAGACGGGTAGGCAAAAAAAAACAAACGAAAAAAACCTCGGTTGCCCACGGAAACGTGGTTTCACAATTGCGCGATCAACGCAAAACTTTATTATTAATTTTTATAACTCGCGCTCTTGCGCACAAACGTCCGTTAACGTTACGATTTAGTATAAAAAAAAGAAGGCGAATCCGAACGATCCGATGAGAATCACGAGCTCACGAGACTAATCGAGACAAAAATTCAGAGAGATGACTGATAATTTTGGAAATTTTGACTGGCGTTGAGCACGTGTTTCGAAGGAGTGAGAGCGCGGAAGTCCCACCCAGCAGCGAGCTTGCCTCGTGGTTTTTCAGAAAAACCCAGGGGGCGCTGCGGAGAGCCACGCATGCGCGGGTCTACGCAGGGCCCCCGTTCCACCTGTTGAGCGCTGCGACATCCGGGGTTAGCCGGAACATACTCCCCCGCCGTCAGCGAGAGTCGCTGGCAGAGTCGGAGTAGGTGTTTGCGCTGGTCTTGAGTGGGTCGACGGGGAGAAGGACGAGCCGTGAGATCGGTCTGACGAGCGTCGCGGTTGGAGTTCGGATTGTGACCACCCGTGTCAATCCGTCCTTGCCCGGGTGGAGCTCGAGGACTCGAGCGAGAGGCCACTTTGTCGGTGGAAATCGTTCGTCGCTGAGGAGGACGATGGAGCCGATCTTGATGTCATGTGACGGATGGTGCCATTTCGAGATGGACTGGAGCCGCTGGAGGTAGCTCGTCGACCACCGATTCCAGAAATACTGTAACTTGCTCTGGATGAGCTGCCAGCGAGCGTGAGGTGGTACAACGGTTGAGTCCAGCGAGGGCTCGGGGACGGTCGTCAGAGCGTGTCCGACGAGGAAGTGCCCTGGTGTGAGGACGGCGAGGTCGTCGGAGTCTTCGGAGAGGGGCTCGAGCGGCCGCGAGTTCAAAACTGCTTCGATTTGTGACAGCAGGGTTGTGAGCTCTTCGAACGTGAGGAGTGAGTCACCGATGGTCCGCTTGAGATGGTATTTGACCGACTTCACGGCCGCTTCCCATTTTCCACCGAAGTGAGGGGCTGCGGGTGGGTTGAACGACCACCGGGTACCGTCGGTGAGAAGGAGCTGGGCGAGCTGATGAGAGTCTCGAGATGCAGCGGAGAACAGTTTTTTGAGCGTGGCGTCGGCTCCCAGGAAGTTCGTGCCGCAGTCGGAGTAGAGGTGTTGGCAGAGCCCTCGTCGAGAGACGAATCGACGGTAAGCGGCGAGAAAGCCATCGGCGGAGTAGTCGGAGACTACTTCGAGATGGACTGCGGAGGTGGCCATGAAGACGAAGATGGCGAGCCAACCCTTGTAGGACTTGTGTCCGCGCCCCTTCCAGGAGCGTAGAGATACTGGGCCGGCGTAGTCGACTCCAGTATTCAAAAAAGCCCGAGCTGGAGTCACTCGAACCGTCGGAAGCTGGCCCATGAGCTGTTGAGCGCGGATCCCTCGTTGTCGGGTGCAGGGCACGCACTTGAGGATGTAAGAGCGCACTGGGGCTCGGCCGCCAATGACCCAGTAAGCCTGTCGCAGATGGGAGAGCGTCAGCTGGTTTCCTCCATGGAGGGTGCGCAGATGTGCGTCCTTGATGACGAGATGGGCGAGTCGCGACGCTCGTGGGAGAATTGCCTGGTGCTTGGTTCCTGGGTCGAGCTGTGAAAAGGCCAACCGACCTCCCACACGGAGCACGCCTTGGCGATCGACGAAGGCAGTGAGACGAGCCATGGAGTGCGAGGGGCTCAACGCCTTGCCCTGCGCGAGAATGTTGAGTTCAGCCGCGAAGTGGGCGGTCTGGGTGGCCTTCATCCAGAAAATCCGGGCCACTTCGATGTCGCTGGGCCTGAGAGGGTAAGCCAGCGATGAGCGAGGCGTGCAGCGGAAGCGGGCGATGGCGCGTTGGCAGACGGCAGTGACCCTGAGCAGCGTGGTAACCGACGAGAATTTTTCGATGAGGTCCCAAATCTGGGGGGAAGAGGTGGTCGTGGCGAGAACCGTTCCTGGTTTTTCCTCGAGGTTGATGGCAGGGTCAACCGTCGCTTCCAGAGCTGGCCAGGCGGCTGAGTCTCGAGAGAGCCAATGAGGCCCCTGCCACCACAGGTGGTGAGAGACAAGCTGAGACGTCGAGATGCCTCGAGAGGCACAATCAGCTGGGTTTTCCTTCCCCGGAACCAAGCGCCAATCGGCTTTCGTATTCTCCTGGATGAGCTGGACTCGATTGCGCACGTACTCCTTCCATCGTGACGGGTGTGAGCTGATCCATGCGAGGGTCACGGACGAGTCGGTCCAAAGGTAGGTGGTGGCGGCGGAGAGGTTCAGTTGAGCCTTGACGTACTTCACGAGCCGTGTGAGCAGGACCGCAGCGGAGAGCTCGAGTCGCGGTATAGTTAGACGTTTCAGCGGGGCGAC
Organism: Diplazon laetatorius; assembly: GCA_963662125.1. Taxonomy (NCBI): domain Eukaryota; kingdom Metazoa; phylum Arthropoda; class Insecta; order Hymenoptera; family Ichneumonidae; genus Diplazon; species Diplazon laetatorius. The sequence goes on along the minus strand of OY759154.1, from coordinate 19,921,341 downwards.
GCGGGTTTTTGAGCAGACCAGAGTGATTCGTGGGTCTTCCTCAGCGTTTGTCACCTTGAGGTAGACCACTGCGGCCATGGCTACTTGCGAGGCATCTGCGAAGCCATGAATTTCGACGGTCGAGGTTGCGAGAGTGCCGAGCCACCGGGGTATACCAATTGCGGTGAGCCTGTCGAGGTCGTCATGGAATTGGATCTACCGTCGCGCCAGGTGCGGGGGTACGACGTCGTCCCAATCGAGCCGTTCCAACCAGAGCTCTTGGAGCAGAGTCTTGCCCCGTATCACGACCGGCGCGAGAAAGCCGAGAGGGTCGTAGAGCTGAGCGATCTCGGAAAGGACCTGTCGCTTGGAAATAGCGGCACTGGTTGATGGTTGGGCCGAGAAGGTGAACTGGTCGGCGCCAGGTTGCCACCGAAGGCCGAGAATCTTGATGCTGGACGAGTCGACTGTGCGTTGGTCGGTGGTGGCGCCGTCGACGGCGAGCGAAGCCAGAAGTTGCGGGTGGTTTGTGTGCCACTTCGCGAGGGGGAACCCCCCTGACAGACAGAGACCACGAACTTGGTCACCGACCTTGAGGAGCTGGTCGAGCGTGTCAGCACCCCCGCAGATATCGTCGACGTACCGACCGCGGAGCATGGGCTGAATGGCGAGTGGGAAACGATGTCCCTCATCTTGGACGAGCTGGAGCAACGTCCGAACCGCGAGAAAAGGAGCAGGCCGAGTTCCGTAGGTCACCGTCGTGAGCTGGTAGGACGCAGGCTGACCTTCAGGGTTCAGCCAAAGCAGTTGTTGAAGTGGCCAGTCGTCTTCGTGTACGCGGATTTGGCGGAACATTTTCGTTATGTCCGCCATGAAGATGAACCGGTGTTGACGAGTCTAGAGCAGCACGTCGGAGATGTCCTGTTGGAGTTTAGCACCGGTGTGGAGCAGGTCGTTGAGAGAGAGTCCAGAGTCGGTTTTCGCTGAGCCGTTGAAGACGACCCGGAGCTTGGTCGTTTCGCTGTCCTCTCGTAGGACCCCGTGATGGGGGAGGTAGTAGCTTACACGCGAGCCACCCTGCTCCTCCCGTGGACCTTCAGAGACCCTCAACCCTCCTGGTGATTGCTCACCATGTGCTAAGGTCATCTCCTCGGACCAACGGGCGGAGACAGGGACGCGAGCGTGAGCTGCCGGATGACAAGGTGGTATCGGTCGCATGTGTCCGAGCGACTCGTATTCCCGGAGAAAATCGTGGTAAAGCTGGCGGAAACGAGGGTCCTTGTCGAGACGTGCTGTCATTCGACGTAGGCACGAGAGCGCAGTTCGGTATGAGCGGCCGAGAGAAACACCTGGAGCAGAAAGAGGTAAACGGACAATATATCGGCCTGAGCTGTCGCGCGTATGGGTTGATTGAAAGTGCTGTTCGCACTCGAGCTCTGCGGGCGATAGGTTGCACGAGGATCGATCGAGTACGTCCTCCTGACTCCAAAACCTGGTGAGGAGGGCGTCGAGCTGGTCGTTGGAGACTGTGGTGGCGAGCGATGTCGCCTGAGCGAGCTGAGACGAGCCTGTGGGTCCGTAAACGATCCACCCGAGATGTGTGAGCTGTGCCACGGGTGCCTCAGGCCCAGCCTTGATGACGTCAGGCTGGACGAGCTGGCCGAAGTAGTCGGCGCCCACGAGAAGGTCGACCGGTGCCGGTGTTCGATATTCCGGATCGGCGAGTTGGAGGTGGTCGAGGTGGTCCCATCTGAGGTGATCTGCTGAGAAAGTCGGGAGAGCGGTTAAGAGACGGTCAATGACATGTGCGATGAGAACGGTGGAGAAGGTCGAGTGGGTAGACTTTAGGGTGACGTCGATGGAGCCAGTGGTCTTCCCGGAGGATGAATCTCCAACACCGGAAAGACGCACTGAGGTCTGCGTCCTCTGCAGGTTAAGTTTTCGGACGAGTTTGACGGTGATAAGGGAGATTTCGGATCCAGGGTCGAGAAGGAGCCGTACGGTGAGAGAGGTGTGGGGAGTAACGAGTAGGGCTGAGCTCGTGGCGAGGAGAACCCCCGAGCGGACAGTTTGAGACTTTCGAGCGATTGAGCTCGGCTGAGGCGCCTCGCATCAGTGTGGCGAATGCCCTGATGAGGAGCTGTGCTCGGAGTCGTCGATCGGTGTCGGAGTTGAGGTTGCTATGGCAGCCTGAGCTGTCGGTGGAGCTGGTCGAGCCGTGTCGCTTGGCCTTGACTGTCTCATGCCGAGATGAAGCAATGTGTGGTGTCGCTCGTGACAGGTCAAGCACGTGCGGGTTGTGTTGCAGGCTCGCACGCTGTGTTTTCCGAGACAGTTGAAACAGAGGTACTCCCGGTCGACAAACTGCTTCCGTGAGACGGGAGGCAGGTTGCGGAACTCGTTACATGCTGCAATAAAATGATCCTGTTGGCAAAAAGAACACGGATAGCGATTTGCAATTGGCCATTTGACCGAAGAAGTGGACTGTATGCGTTCGGTGGTCGTTACGGCGTTGACCTTCGCCGTCTGTCGCGCTGGGTGCCGCGTGCCTGAGGTCGAGGCATAAGCGCCCGAGCTGGTCGAGCGAGAGCCACTCTCGATGCTTTCCATGGCGCGCGAGCGCCCCTCGAGAAAGCTCATGAGGTCGGCGAGAGATGCGGGATCGGTGGTAGAGCCCACCCTGTTTTCCCAGGCTTCTCGGAGCTTGGGGCTGAGACGTCGAACGACCGAGTGTACGACGATCAGATCCCATCGCTCGGTGGGAGCCCCCAGGGCCTTGAGAGCGTGGAGAGCCTCGGTGACGGTTGCGCTGATCTTGTTTAAGTCAGCGGCGGAGTGAGATGCCATTGGAGCTGGGCAAAGAAGGCGGTCGAGCTGAGCCGAGACTAAGAGACGCTTGTTCTCATAGCGCGCATTCAGAAGGTCCCAAGCGGTAGAGAACGAGTCGTCCGAAATTGTCAGGTTTGAAACGAGCTGGGCAGCCTCGTCCGCCAAGCTGGTACGGAGGTAGTGCATTCGTTCGACTTTGGTGAGATCCGGGTTCGTCGAGACGAGTGAGATAAACAGGTCTCGGAAGGACCTCCACTCCGAGTAGACCCCAGAGAAGCGGGGCAGCGTGATCTCAGGCAAGGCCCGACGAACCGTGCGTATGGGCTGACTGACCCCGACCGATGGTCGCCGTGTGCTGGAGAACGCCAAGGTGTTGGCCTGGTCGATGCGGTTTGTCAGGAGCGCTATTGCGGACGAGTAGTCCGCCAGAGCCTTGTCGAAGAAGCCGTCTGCGAAGTACGGCAGAGCGAGAGCATCTTCGACATTGGAGCTGGTACTTACGATATCCTCGTGTGTGGATTCGAGCTTGCCCCAAGTGATTGCCATGATGTGGAGCAAGGACTCGAGCGCCTGCACACCAAGAGCTGGCGGTTTGTCGCTCTGGTGCTTCTCGAGAATGGACGTGAATAGAGAGGCCCGAGACTTTTGGAGGGCAACCGTGGCGTCGAGGTTCGCCATCGTTGCAACGAGCGTAGGTCGAAAAACGACGCGCGAAGCGAGCAGCAATCGACCAAAAAAAAAACACAAACAAAACCCTGGACAGCCCCGGCAGCTGAAAGTTCACTGGCGCTCGCGGAACGATAAAAAAAGAAAAACACAAAAGTCCGAGTGAGCGTGCACGGTGGCGGGACGTCGCACGAGCGATGCGCACGGCGAAAGCGAGCGACGAACGACGGGAGCAATAAACCCAAAAAAAAAACACAAGAGAGTTTCGCAAAGACTGCACGCACGTGTATTGTTAATTGTTTTAGCTCGTCTTTGAGAGAAACTGAGCGTCACTGATCGCTGAAACGTTCACGAAGTACCGTGAAAAAAAAGCGCGCACAACGTTCAAGATGGCCGACACTGAAAATCACGCGTCGCGTCCGCTGTACGAGCTGCCGGTGCACGATGGCGGGACGTCGCACGAGCGATGCGCACGGCGAAAGCGAGCGACGAACGACGGGAGCAATAAACCCAAAAAAAAAACACAAGAGAGTTTCGCAAAGACTGCACGCACGTGTATTGTTTATTGTTTTGGCTCGTCTTTGAGAGAAACTGAGCGTCACTGATCGCTGAAACGTTCACGAAGTACCGTGAAAAAAAAGCGCGCACAACGTTCAAGATGGCCGACACTGAAAATCACGCGTCGCGTCGGCTGTACGAGCTGCCGGTGCACGAGCTAACCACGGCGCGAGCACTGAGCTGACGTCACACGAGCTATGCGCCACTTGGGTGTGAGAGGGACGACCCCCGCGCACAACGTTCAAGATGGCCGACACTGAAAATCACGCGTCGCGTCGGCGAAACGAAAGAGCGTGAAGCACAGGGGGATAGAGATGCCCGACACGCGGAAGGCCGCAACACTTCTTCTTTTCAGACACCACCACACTTGCCGAACCCGTATCTCGAGATCCGGCTCGAAGGACCAAATGTTCAAGCACGAACCTGGTTGGTGAGACGGGTAGGCAAAAAAAAACAAACGAAAAAAACCTCGGTTGCCCACGGAAACGTGGTTTCACAATTGCGCGATCAACGCAAAACTTTATTATTAATTTTTATAACTCGCGCTCTTGCGCACAAACGTCCGTTAACGTTACGATTTAGTATAAAAAAAAGAAGGCGAATCCGAACGATCCGATGAGAATCACGAGCTCACGAGACTAATCGAGACAAAAATTCAGAGAGATGACTGATAATTTTGGAAATTTTGACTGGCGTTGAGCACGTGTTTCGAAGGAGTGAGAGCGCGGAAGTCCCACCCAGCAGCGAGCTTGCCTCGTGGTTTTTCAGAAAAACCCAGGGGGCGCTGCGGAGAGCCACGCATGCGCGGGTCTACGCAGGGCCCCCGTTCCACCTGTTGAGCGCTGCGACATCCGGCGTTAGCCGGAACACAGTTATTTTGCCCCTGGTTGAACAGTCAGGAAACCCCATCTGAGTTAGTTTCTTGAAAATTCAATCCAAATTCGGTTTATGCCCATACGATAGAGTTGCTGGGACATCTCCTCCTGACGCTGAGGTAAGGCTATTGATCAGGTATACCGCTGCGAGTGCTGCTTCAGTCCAGAGAGTTTTCCCGAGCTTGGAGCTCAACAACATGCATCTTGCTCGTTCCACGATGGTCCGGTCCATTCTTTCGGCTACCCCATTCTGTTCAGGTGTGTAGCGTATCGTGTATTCTAGTTGTATGCCTTTTTCTTCACAGAATGTTTTGATATCTCTTGAAATATATTTTCGACCGTTGTCACATCGAAGTCTACTCATCCTGACACCAAAATGCGCCGTCGCCATTGCTTCATAGGCCTTGAAGTGTCGAAAGGTTTCAGCCTTGGTTTCCATTGAATATGCAACCGTGAAATGAGTGAAGTCATCAATGAAGGTTAGAAGATATCGTTTTCCTACATTCGCTGTCGGTGAAATTGGTCCGAGAAGATCACTATGAACCATTTGTAAAGGCTGCTCGATTCCTCTTTTGTTGATAAGAAAGTTTTGTTTGCTTTCCTTCGATGCCGGTTTCGCACGTCATCTGTTCTTCAAGAGTTCCGACAACTTGGATATCATCTACCGGATTTGACAGACGTTTGATGCTCTCGTAGTTTAAATGTCCGAGACGCTTGTGCCAAATTTCCATCGTATCTTTCTTCTGACAGAGTTTTGCGAATGCCTCACTTCTCCTGAAATTCAGGACATATAGCTGTGATTCCTTTGGTTCGGCTATTGCTGCGACTTTTCCGCTTTCATGGATAATTCCAACGCCCTGCTTGAGAGTAATTTCACAGCCATTTATTTCCAGTCTTCTCACAGATAGGAGGTTATGACTCAGTCCAGGGACAGCCAGGACACGTTCGATGTGAATCCGATTTTCTTTATTTTCGACGACACTTATGACCTCCAGATCTCCAACGTGAGTGGCCTTCAGCGAAGTCTCCGACTTGGCAACGTTTATTGTGATTGGCGTATCCAGCTTCTGGAGATTCGTCAGTTCCTTCTCGCCTCGAACCATATGGTCAGATGCTCCGGGGTCCAGGATGAAGTTCGCGCCGAGGGAACATTCCGTCGAAGGAGCTAGAAAACAATAATGGTTTTGATTTTTGTTCGCTAAATTTGCATTTGCTTTCCTTTTCAATTCCGGACACTCAGAACGGTTATGTCCAACTTGAGAGCAATTATGACATCTAAATATAAATTATGGTTTGTGACCCCCTTTTTCCTTGTTCGGAAAATTTCCCCCTCGATTTCCAAGTCGCTTCCCGACAGGGCCTCTGCCAGCTGCAAATGCTGTTGATTCGGGTTCTTCGTTCTTGGACGTCTTCCGAGCATGGAGATCTCGTCTTTTAGATTCTTTGTCCAGTAGAGATTTTTCACAAAGGCAGTCGTCACATCGTTGGCGGCACGTGTTTCAATCGTTGTCACGACGGAGTCGAACTCAGTGGGCATCGTATGGAGAAGGTGGCACGCCACGTCATTTTCCGCCTGGGTGGCACCACTTTTTTGCAATTCCCTCACAAGTTATGTCAAATTCGATAAAAAATGTTGCGAGTTGTTCTCGGGCCGGTTGAAATTTCAAGGTTTGGAGCGCTTTACGAATCAGGAGTTGACTGGCTATTTCTTTTCCCTCAAAAGTTTCCGAAAGATCAGTCCAGAGCTCATTCGCGGTGTCTTTATCCTTCGCATATTCTAAATGACTATCGGCAATTTTTTGGATTATCTGAGATTTGCATTTTCTGTCCGCTCGGCTCAACTTCGCTTTTTCCTCGAGTAAATCTTCCAAAGGTACTCGCGTGAAATTGTAATAAATCGCGTTCTTTAAGCAACATTTCCATTCGAAACTTCCAGTTCCTAAAATTACTCCCGTCAAATAAGGGAATTCGGTATTTGGGTTGTAACCCTTCCTCTATCATTTTCCGAGATTTTAAGTACGCATTATACCGAAAAATAAAAAAATATACCTCTGTTCCGCGTTTTTAGATTTTCCAAATCCGTTTACCACTGTCTTTTCCGCTGGGGGCCGTCGATTCCACCCTCAAAAACGGATTCCAGTGGATGAAGTTCCGGATATTTTAATCCGCGCGTGGTCCAGGCAATCGCCTAATTTTCCGGCTTACTTTTTCGTTGGTCTGGGCCCATAACCTAAAGAGTTATGCAGGTGGGCGTCAGCACTGAAAAATCACTTTAACAGAGAAACACTTTATTGAAAAGTAACGCGTGTTTAATAATTCGAGTAGAAATCATAATGCATTTCGTGTGTCTGCATTTTCGATGACTAGCGTGAGATAAGGAGATACGTTCAATACGCAGAGCCTCCGCCTGAGGGCGCCACATGCCACATGTAAATTGTAATACCAACAATGTTCAGATTCGGTCTTACAAGTGAAATAATATTTCTACCCAACGCTAAATTTTAAACGAGATAGATTCTCGATTTTCGGCTCCGAACTGAACGTCAACAAAACGTTTGACCAACAGTTTTCTGTAGACTGTTAAACCCCTTCGCCCCGCTTTCCGAAGATCCTGAACGTTGAATTCACGCGTAACGCGAGTTAGTTATATCGGAACTACCGAACCGACCTCTCGCAGCTCGCGCGTCGCGACGAAGGGTCCGAATAAGCGTATCATTCAAATCGTCCGTGTGATCCACGACCACGATTAATAAAACTATTAATTAAAACGTTCAATTTAATTGTGTGAAGTTCTTCATTGCCGTCGCATCAACCGCACTCTTTCTCTTGCTAAAATTTATATTAAATATGGTTCGACGCAAATCGAAGGGCGGTCGCAATCAAACACAAAAGCATGTTTCAATAGTAATTGTATCAACATCAATTTCGTATCTCACTTAGTGACGTCATTGTACTTGTTTTTAAGGATTTGCCCTGGAGAAGACGCATTCAATAGATAAAAATAATAATCAACGACGATCAGTAATATACGAAAATATGCTATCGTGTGTTGTCGTTTTCCATAACAGGTTGACAAATGTGGTCGTTATCAGGTCAAATGGAATGAAATTAGGATACTTGGCTAACAATGATAACTAAGACTTTTGTACTTCTCATGCATCGTACGCAAAGGAATTGATAGTTACGCTGGAAATTCAATCATCGATGCATGAATAAGTGCGCTCCGAATTACATGCTCTTATGGATGCAGACATCCAGGGAGGCATGAACCATTTTTGCTTCCTCATAGAGGAAGCTTTGTTTTCGTGAAATTTTTTTTTTTCGAGATGTTCATGAAAACGTGTTCAGTATGTCTCAAAACATCTAAAATACACATTTAGAAAAAAGGTCCGGATGTATGTGTGTGTGTGTGTGTGTGTGTGTGTGTGTGTGTGTGTGTGTGTGTGTGTGTGTGTGTGTGTGTGTGTGTGTGTGTGTGTGTGTGTGTGTGTGTGTGTGTGTGTGTGTGTGTGTGTGTGTGTGTGTGTGTGTGTGTGTGTGTGTGTGTGTGTGTGTGTGTGCGTGTATGTATGTGTGTAACATTGGTTGAACGCTTACAACTTAAGAACGGCTCGAGATATCAAGCTGAAACTTGTCACACATGTACATGGTCCACGGCGCATAGCACGATTAAATTTTGAGAAAATTCCATGGTCTTCTTTTGTTTTTACAGAATTTTTAAAAAATTCATTTCCGGTCTCTAGCTCCCACAATTTTAGAGATATCGAGCTCAAATTCAGTATAATGTTGTACAGGGAGATGCTTGATACCTAATTCGGAAAAAATCCACGCATTGCTTTTGTTTTAAAGCATTTTCAAATGTGAAAAAAACGGTGTTTACACTCTAGCTGGCGCAATTTCTAAGATATCGGACTCAAATTTGGTATGAAGTTGCGCTATTATCCGAAGAGATACCGTATTGAATTTGGGCGAAATCCATCGAGCCATTCAGATTTTATCGCGTTTTGAAATTTTTCCGAAAATCAATGTAGGTGCTTTAGCTTTCATAATTTTTCAGATATCCGACTGAAATTCAGTACGAAGTTGCACTATCATCGGAAGAGATTTCGTATTTAATTCAGACAAAATCCAACAAGACGTTCAGATTTTATGCGAACTAGAATTTTTCAAATTGCACAGGAATTGCTCTATGCACATTGATTTCGACTTACATCACACTCACAAGGAACCCTCAACACCACAAAAGTAAAGAAGGGTGAAAAGTAGAACCTCGCACGTTGCTTCCTTATAATTTTGTACCGTTTTTAAATTATTGAGATGTAAAGTAGAACTTCGCTCATGGCTTTCTTATCATTTTACACATTTGCCAAAGCTTCCTCTATGAGGAAGCCATAATTGATCGACACGTAGTTCCTCATAGAGGAATCTTTGGCAAATGTGTAAAATGATAAGGAAGCCATGAGCAAGGTTCTACTTTACATCTGAATAATTTACAAACGGTGCAAAATTATGAGGAAGCAATGTGCGAGGTTCTACTTTTAGAACCTTTTATGTACTCAAGACTTATCATTTCTGTGGTTCTAGAATGCGTAATCCACAATAAATGTGGAGAATTAATAGATAAAAATTACGTGTATCAATACTTTTTCAATATCTTGGGTAATATTATTTTGTTCGTGATGTAGCTCCTCATGCCACATAAACATATCGATTCAAAACTTCATGCGACTCTTATGTAAATAGCCAGGTGTATTTTCTCACAGCTACCCATCGTTAAAATCATTATATTTCTAAAAATTGCATGGTATGCTTCGAAACAGTTTTCCTTGAGAAAGGCCACTTCCTGATCCTGAAGCTGCTGCTTATGGTGCTACACGTTCTAAAGGATTGTAAGCAGGTGCCTGATTACGATAACATATATTTTGACATGCGTAGCTCTGAAGGAATTATTTACTTACTCACCGTGTTACTAATATTGGTAATTAATAATCCGAATGCAATTCTGAATGGAGCCAGGTTAACGTAACCTTGAACGGTGTCACAGAATTTTAGTACGGCTCACCTCCCATTCCAATAAATGTACGTAGAAATATTTAGAGTTTCTCTAGAGGATATAAAATCGTCCCATCAAAAAAATATATTGAAAACTTTTCATCTCACATTACCACACAAACGATACGTTTCGAATGTTTCATTATTGATAATTTAATTTTATATCATATAGGGTTTTTGGTTAATTCTTTAACAGCACCGCAAACTGCCAGATTCAATCGTTTTTATTCCCGTGCTCGTTCTCTATCTGTATCGCTCTAAACTGATCTCGTCAGGCAGGCTGGCTGGTCCTCGATGACCGTCACCACTACCGGTGAGAAATACTCGGAAAACATGGGAGAATGTAAAGACTGCGATGACAGCGAATAGTCGCGTCTGATCTGACAAGTTATGACTACTAATGTGTGCGACAGCTCGAAATCGTTTTCGACGAAAAAAAGCAGAAACACGATTTTGATTATATTTAATCATATAAATAATTCGATATCTTTCGCACAATAACACCTACAGCATTGGTTTTGGTCTCAATCGAAATATAAAAAAATAACGCTTTTAACTGTAATCAAACATGTATAAATGACGCTCTAAATCTCAAAAAACCTGTGCGAAGAGGGGTTGAAGCGATTCTGTTTTCTGTAAATAAGACTGCGGTCGCATCTCGAGGAGAGGCCGGTAAGGTAGGTAAATGTACTTGTCTTGAGTCGCTACCGCGTCTCTTGATATATGAAGATGACTCTATTGTTTTAAATTTCAGTTGAACATAGATCAGCAAAACAAATTAGCGACAGCAGAGAGAGTCGGTGGTGAAAAATTTTCATGTTTTGCTTATTTAAATATTTCACTTATTTCAATACTTACGGTGTTCAATGGACTATTATTCACAATTAGAACTTCGAATATACAGATTCAGCAATCCGATTTGCAGATTAAAAGGGTGGAAATAATATATTTTCCAATCTACTTGGTTGACGTTAGGTTGCACAGACACGATAACGGAAAGTTTCATAGTTTTCAAAAACTATGAATTTAAAAAACTATACTATTTTGAAACAATAAAACTATAAACTATCGCTATATGTAATTTTTGTCTTTCCATAATTAGACCTTGTGGAAAAACCGAAGGTGTATTGGCGGTGCGTCGTGCCGGGCTGTCACTCCAGCAAACATTTGTCAAAGCACAGTTTTCCGAAAAATCCGATAAGCAAATGCCAGTGTGCAATTAACAACCGAGACTTGGATGGGCTTGACTCTGATGACTTGCGAAACTATATGGTCTGTCATTTGCACTTTCGACAGAGTGCGTACAAAATAACAGCAGTTCGGAGGATTTTGAAAGATAATCTCATACCGCAATTGTGGTTGGATGATGAAATCAATAATGAATTCATTTAAAACGAGGATCGTAGGTGTCTGATCGAAGGCGTGGATAGATCGGTGTAAAACATACAATTGTACGGTGGAAACCAGTATGTAATTTAATCATTCAATTAACAGATCCGTCCAGCATGAAAAAATCATTGAATGTCATCCCTTCGTCTGGAGCTTCTTCGAGTCCGATAACCAAAAATATGGACTGCGTCACTCCGGCAACCTCAAAAGGAAAGGGACTAAATCCTTGGGTCAATCACAAGGGTAAAGAGCTTAACACCCACAGCTCACCGCCTACATGAAATGGTATCAACGTTATTGAAAAAACAATCGACTCAGAATTGTTTGATTAACTTACATGGTTTGTAGTCATCGCAAATGCTCCTAGTCATTGTCTATAAAAACATTTTATTTTCCATTTCAATGTCATCGGCAATATGGTAAATACAAACAATATATTTTATTAAAAATTTGTGTTATTTATTGACTCGTACTTCCATTTTTTCTAAGATCTTTTTCCTTTAAAGTACGCTTAAACTCGAAGTATTTGAATTTTTCCGGCACCCGTCGCCATATTGAATTTTAGTTCCAAACAGGAGGCTTCATACCTGCGAGGGCCCTTGCGGCACAAACTATTGCAGCAGTATTGCAGAAATGTTTCTAGATTACAGTTGCAGTGTTATACTGCAGCAGCGTTGCAGCGATATTTTTATGTTCAATGATTATAATGTTGCACTGCAACATTGCAGTTGCGTCGCAGCAACATTTTGATGTTCAATCATTATAATGTGGCACTGCAACATCGCAGCAGTATTGCAGCGGCATTTCTATGTTCAATGATTACAATGTAATCGAAAAAATTTTCATATGAGAGTTGTTGGTATTGACGAGAACTATTTTTTTAAGAATCTTCAAAAATATGGTTTCCATATTTTTGGAAAATCGTCAAAGTTCTTACCTGCCTATGATCAATTTTCCCATTACATTAAGTCGGAAAATTTTTTATACAAAAGTTGTTAGTATTGGCGAGGACTATTCTAACATTTTTTCAAAAAATATGATTTCTACTCTTTCAAAAAAACATGTTGTGCACTATAGTGCCGCCATTTTCTAATGTTTTATAATTTTTTTAAACTTTTTTCGGATGTCCTCCTGCAAACCCTACAAACTCTACTTGAATTATTTCTCGATTGGACCTTGTTTTTTCATAGAAATCTAAAGTATAGATAAATATGTATTGTAACGTGGTGCTTTTTCACCACCCCGTTACTTCGCTGTCGCGTCAACAACATCCTCAGCTGTCGTCGTCCACCACCGACCCTCCCTCTAGGAGTCAGATAAAAGAGTAGTAGAAATTAGAATTGCAATGGAATTAGGTCGTATTTAGTGACGTACGTTTTTCTTTGTTGTCCTTGGATTTTTATTTGACGAATTTCGGGCCGCTGGCACTGCGATGCCCCACGTACGGACGGGAAAAGGTCGTCTTCCACACCAAACAACCAGCACGACGTCCCTCACTCACCAGGGATCGTCGTTAGCCCCTCGGAAATTGAGGAGTCCGAGGTGGTTTGCAGTCAGCCTCATCGTTTGACGGAGGGATGCCGCAACCGATTGGGACTCACGGCCCGCATCCCTCGGGCCGAAACTTTGAGGGCCCACCCACTGCCTCACGCCGACCGAGTCGCTGCACCGTCGACGGATCGTTCGGTAAATTTTGGTGAGCAAATTAATCGCCCCGGAGCAGCCCCTGGATCACCGGGAGATTCATTACATCGACGAATCTAGGACCCACTTCCGGAGCCAGGACGCTGGCGGCCAATCACGATTTGGCTACATGGATTGGAGCCAGCGTGGGCCTAATGCGCATCGCACTGCAGGCTGAGGCGGGGCCAACATTTTACCGACAACGCTGCTGGGAGGCAAGTATCGAAAAACCTTGTTCATCAGAACGGCGGGTCATCTGCCGATAGGAGCGAGACCGTAAATTCCTGAAATCAGCGCTGTCGGTATTTTAATTCAGTCAGATTGGGTTGTGAGGTGTTGCGGAGTCACAAACTCGCTTGCGGATAGTCCAACTGAGGCCCCCGGAGACGAACGTCAAGTCGCTCTCTTCACGCTCAGCTTTCGTCGGAGGTGGTCGACCTCATCAGCTCTCCAACACCATACTCCCTGGAAAGGACGTGGACATCGGCGAGAACCAGTACCAGTGGGTCCGTGAGTACCGTATCCCGGGCCTGGCCACGTTGTCGAAAATCTGTGTAAAATTTGAGTAATATCGAGAGGTCGTAAGTTGACAAAAGAGCTGTATGAGAACCACGCCACGTGGTGCCTGAAAACTCTTGGTGGTGATCGTATTCAAAATGCTATCGAAACGGGCAAGCCCGGTGGTTATGGTGCTGTCGAAATTCAGTAGGTTGAATTCAAAGTAAATTCATGTAGAGTAATTTTTCGGAAATTTGATTTGTAAGCTTCTGAATGAGAGTCTGCTGGCGTGAAGGGCCCACTCCGTTTTTTGTGAGTGGTAATTTATCAGGAACTTTCCGTATCGAAATGTATTAGAGAAAAATATTTTGGTGTTTTGTTCAGATTTTCATTATTCGTCATATTGTTTGTCACGTTAGTCTCATGGAGCCTAGACAGAAGGAGCCCCAATTGCGGGTATCAGAATCGGAACAAAATTCCCGACTAGCAAAAGTTCCTAATAATGCCACGTAGCGGCGCTTGCAATTGCCGGGTCTCGACCGAGCAATACCTCTGCTGCATTCATGTTACGTGACTGACAACTTTGGCGATTAACAGTAGTTGAAAGCGTTTTTAACCTACTGAATCGACAAAATGTAGAACCTACTGCAGTGATAAGATTGAATAATCATGCGGAATTTTTGCAATTTGCACCTGTCATTGACGTAAATAATTTCGGAAGACTTTTGTCTCACAATTAATGTAAATATCTTATATAAGTCATTACCCATCAATATCATATTAGATTTGTTACATTAAATTACTACATTTCCAATCTCTACTATCGTTAACCTATGAAAATCCGGAAATGTCCAACTCGTCTCATAATTTTCAAGCTTCACAATGAATATGATCTAATATGAGTTCATCATCTACATAGATGCAAGAATTTTAAACGACAGGTTGACTCGTGCGATTCCCGACGGTATTCAGCGCCACTCGTGGCGAATCTTACTTGTCGGGATTTTGGTTCCGTTTTTTTCAATGACTTGTCACTGGAGTTGAGGCTCCTTCTGTCTAGGCTCCATGGTTAGTCCGTCCGTCAGTACATCGTTAGATTTGTGAGAAGTACCCTCGTGTTGATCGTTGTCGGAAAGTTCTCCGCCATTAGAGTCCGACAGTTTAGTATTGCTATCGTAAAAGGAGGGGCCCGAGACGGCGGGTTTCGTAGATTCAATGTTTGTTCAGTTTAATTATTGTTAGCATTATGTAACGTGAATGAAATGTTTGTCAAATGAAAACCACGAACAACCGAAAGCGAAATATTATTTGTTATATTATTGTTGGCTTGATCCCGTTTAAATTATTTGAAATTGTAATTCCGTCGCTCAATGCTGAGAAGTTTTGCTGTCGAAAATATTTCAGCAGCAAATAAACGTATGAAATTTGACTCGTCGCCTTTTCTGTTTATTTTTTCTTCGTGTCGTATCGGCCCACGCCTCTCTACCCGCGAGAAAAGGCCGAGTCTCCCCACTGCTGCCCCCAAAATTATAGTCGGTCCCGAGTCGTATCGTGAATTGTTTTCCAGGGTCGTCTTTTGGCGGCTGGCGCCCAGGGCATGCAGTGGAGGAGCGGCGAAGGTGCGTGGGGGTAAAAGCCCGTGTTACAGTACAAATAAACATCCTCCATAGATAAAGTATAAATAAACATCCTCCCATTGCCTTTCATTTAGGGAGAATAGAGGAAAGGAGACCGAACTTGCCCAGATTTGGATTCAAAAATATGTCATGGAAATCTAGCCGACCTCTTTAGTTCCAGAGCGGCCGGGAGCAGCGCTGGCTTCGAATTGAGCCCGCTGTTCCAGCTACCCTGGCTACGTCACAGCACCCTGGGGATACGTCACTGCACCGTAGTTCGAAAATCCACCGATAGGAACGCTACCGCCGAATTGGTCCCTTCGGTTGCCAGGTCGCGTGACCAAGGACAAATTTTGTTAATATCTTTGTATCTATAGTTCGGTCTCCTGGGTTCTATTCTCCCCGCTCTCATTACCTCATAACTTTAGCACAATGCTGCCGGAATATTGCCATAATGCCGAAAGTAATATTTCTGCAACGTTATGCAATATAACTGTAATGTTCTGAAGCGCGGGCATAGAGACATTTCAGTAATCTTGCGAAAATATTGCGATCTTGCCATGCAATGAAGCTACAATGTTTCTGAAATCTTTTGTGCTGTAGGGGGGTGCTCGAACACTACCTCCTCGTCGTTTGCTCTAGTTTCCGCCTACTGATGACACCGGTCACCGTAAGCTGTTTGTTTTTCTTTTATGTGAAACTGATACAGTTTTTGTGTGCCACCGAAATAGGAAATATATTTTAGGACGATACAGTGAAACGATCATTCACTGTTTTACATTGACGAGGATTTGCAAATTCCATCTTGAGATACATAACCTCGATTTTTGATATTCTGCAGTAAAAGGTAGTTTTAAGAATAAGAATATCCCAAAAAATTGTTCCTTATTTTTATTTCATTTTTTCGAATTTTTTTTTATTTTCGTCTTGTTTTGGGATCGTTTGTCCCCCAAAGATGGAAAACATATCCCACACGATCAAACAAAACGATAAAAGCAAATAATCAGATACTTCTTTGCTCAGCGAGCTAAGTTTGCGTAATTTTCCGATGCTCGGCATGTAATGCTCAACAACCTGACACTCGATACCATAGTCAAAGATCAAAGAGAGGGTGGGAAAAACCCTATGCACTAATCGCAATCGACCGTCGGAAGGCGTTCGACTCCGTATCGCATTGCTCCATAACTAGGGCAATGAAACGATTTAGGGTCGACGATCGTGTTCAAAAATGTATCATGGAGGGATGTACCGACTGCAGCACCAACTTACAACTTGGTGAAAATCAGTCGGAACCACTCATCATAACTCGCGTGGTAAAACAAGGCGACCCGTTATCCTCGTACTTATTCAATTTTGTAATGGACGAGCTGATCTGCAAACTCCAGGACGGAGAAAGAGGGATTGTTAGCGGGGGAAATAAAATCCCAACAAAAAGCTCAATGGGTAAAAAAATTGAGACAAGTACATTTACGCGAGCGCGAACCAACAAAAACGTGTGAGATCAACTGGAAACATTGAAAGCATGTATTCGCATCAAGTACATATTGCTTTGCAAGATGATTTTTAAATTTATAAATTCCAATTTTTTTGAAAATCACAGCAGTACTTGGCGAGTTAATATGTTACAGCTACTATTCAATGATAGAGAAGATATAACTTTACTTAGTAAAAATAGACAGACTATATCTTTACATTATTATTGAATAATTGCATATCTGTCTTGATTTTAAAAAAAAACTCGCCAAGTACTGCTGGGATTTTCAAAAAAATTGGAATTTATAGATTTAAAAATCATCTTTCAAAGCAATATGTACTTGATGCGAATACATGCGTTCAATGTTTCCAATTGATCTCACACGTTTTTGTTGGAGCGCGCTCGCGTAAATGTACTTGTCTCAATTCTTTTACCCGTTGGGTTTTTTGTTGGGATTTAACTACTTTTTGCAAAGATAATATATAAACTTGTTAAAAACGTTTCATCTTACTTCACCCCACAAACAAATACGGTTCGAGTAATTCGTTATCAGTTTCATATATCATACGTGTTTTTTGGTTAATTCTTCAAAAACACCGCGAAATGTCATATTCGATCGTTTTTATTCCGGAGCTCATTCTCTATCTGTATCGCTCTCATGTCAGGTGATCTCGTCAGGCAGGCTGGCTGGTCCTCAGTGATTGTAACCTGTGAAGACTGCGATGACAGCGATATGTCAGCGAATAGACGCGTCTGATCTGACAAGCTATGACTACTGAAAAGTGTGCAAGAGCTCTGAAAACGATTTTGGCGAAAAACGTCGGAAACATGATTTTAATCATGAAAATAATTCGACATCTCCCGCATAACAGCACCTACAGCACTGGTGTTGGTCCCAATCGAAATATAAAAAAATAACGCATGTAACTACAATCAAACATTTATGAATAGCACGGTGTATCTATAAAAATATTCAGAAGTGGGGTTACAGTTAGCTCGGTTCACAGAATAAGAGACCGCAGTCGCGTCTCGAGAGAAGGCTGGTAAGGTAGGTAACTGAATAGGTAAATGTACTTGTCTCGAGACGCTACCGCGTCTCTTGATTGCATGCTTGGGCTAGGCTGACGATCTCATCATCATGGGCAACATGACCAAAGGAACCCAAGAATCGTTAAATATTGCATCGCGTTTCTTCCGCGAACGTGGACTTCAAGCCAATCCCGCTAAACGTGCAGCCACGGCTGTATACAGGAATCGTCCCTGGAAAGAAAATCCTATATACGATAACTCGGAACATCTTTCACATATGCGGCTCTCTGATCCCCCAGAACGGACCCGGCGAATTCTGGAAATATTTAGGACTTATAGTTAATGCAATGGGCGTATCCACCCCTTACATAGATAACACAAAACTTCAGCTCGCCAGAATAGAAAAATCACCCCTAAAACCCGATCAAAAACTTACTTTAATAAAAGGCTATTTGATACCAAGAATCGCACATCTATTACAAACCCGCGACTTACATTAAAACTACTAAAAGAATCCGATATAATCATCCGTGTGTCAGTCAGGAAAATTCTCCACCTCAATCGTACCTGCTCAGACGCTTATATACATGCACCATTGCGAAAATGAGGCCTTGGGGTACTCTCCATGAAAACCCTATTCCCGATCGTACTACTCGGCCGAATGTTCAACATGGCCTTATCGGGCGACCCTTACGCCGAAAACCTCTCGCAACTCGACCACTTCAGACGTCTTCGAAGCAAATTCCAATCATGGTCCATCTTAACCGGGTAATCCTCTGCGATTGCGGGGCGAAAATGGGGCGAACAACAAGAAGCCTCATACTCGGGCAACGGTCTGCGACAGGGTGAGTCTAACACTCACAGCAGTCGGTGGATCGATTACCCACCACCAATTTGATCTGGCGGCGATTAAGTGCGCTCAATACAACTACGCGAAAACCGTCTTCTAACAAAAGGCATACCGTCTAATCCCCCAGAACAAAGAAAATGCCGAATGGGCTGGGACCGAACCAAGTCACTCTCTCATGTGCTCCAACGATGCCCCGTTACACACTCGCCCCGAATCCACAGACACGATCGCATTGTTGACTGCCTGAAGGAAGAGGTACGGAAAAAAGGGTGGGAAACCGAAGTTGAGCCTCACATACGAGCATCCAATGGAATACTCAAAAAACCCGACTTAAGGGGACCAGGCAGCGAGAATAGGCCAAAAATGCGATAAAATTCAAATGGCATTTGTGAAGAAACGGAACAACGTACATAAATTTTCTTTTTTGCAATGTGTCTATTGACATTTCAGCTATTAAATGAGCAGGTCGCAACTTGAAAAATATAAATGTTCAAAGGAGATACGGGGTGATAAAGATGGCGACGCGTTTCACGCATTGCTTCAGCTTAACCACGATTCCGGGTGGCCGATTCAAGTTTCGTCTAATTTTTAAACGCCATTTTCTTCGGAACATGTTCCTCCACTAATTGAACCAAAATTTTTCGAAAAACCATGAAAATTACGGAAACGCGTCGAAAATTCGAAAAAAATTGAAAAACGGGCAAAATTTTTTGACATTTGTTGTAATAACAATAATAGAAAATTATTTTTTTAGCATAGAGTTTGGTTCACTTGGTAGAGAACATTGATAGCTTTCTTGAAAAAAAAAAAACAAGGTGATATCTTTAACCGTTCTCGAGTTATCGTGGTTAAGCTAGCGTTTATTTCGAAAAATGCTGTTTCGAGATAAACGCGTTTAAAGTTTTGATGCCGCTACGGACTACGTGCTCGGCTAGGCGAGGCGCGCCAGCCGTGTGCTGAGTGTTTTTTCTCTCCTGAGTTTAATTTTGCGAATTTTTTAGTCTGCTTCGTACCAAAATATTCGGAAGAGATTGCAGTAACAGAATACGACAAAAAATAAAAAGCTGCAAGTTGAAACTTGCAAATCGCTTCCTCATAATTAAAGGCAAGCTGCAAGTTGAATCTTGCAATTTGCTTCCTCTGAATTGTAAGTAGTGAACGAAGATTCCTTTATTAGGAAGCAAGAATGAGGGAGCTATGAGGGAGCATTTATCTTCCGGCTTCCTCATAAAGGAATCTTCGTTCACTACTTACAATTCGGAGGAAGCAAATTGCAAGATTCAACTTGCAGCTTGCCTTTAATTATGAGGAAGCGATTTGCAAGTTTCAACTTGCAGCTTTTTCCATTTCTAATCGATCATCGATATTCGAATATCGATCAAACTGAAAAACTGTTCAGGAACTAAAAAAGTGTTCAGAATCGGCAGGGGCTTATAATCGCAAAACTTGCGTTCTTATCAAATCCGAACCATTTAACCGATCTCCGTCAAATTTGATATACATCACGGCTGAATGATGTTCTATACTTTTGTAAAGTTGGAGCTCGATTGGTCAAAGGTAACGAATGTTATAGCAACAAATTTGATTTTTGGAAATATTCAAAATATCATAAAATCAAAACTTATTGATGGATTTGGCCCAAATGCAATACCAAACAACCTCAGGTACATATCTCTTTGTCAACAACTATTTAGACAAGTATCTCAAAATTTGCGATCTCTAGAGTGATAACGCCCTTTTTTTGGGAATTTGAAAACGACATAAAATCCGAGTCGCAGCTCGAATCATCGCGAAAATTATAGTCAAAGAAGGGATTGCGGAGATGCACATGTCTGCAGAATTTGGGGGCTGTAGCTCAAACCGTTCTCGAGTTATGCAAGTTTGAATTTTGGGAGGCCACATACACACACACACACATACATACATCCGGACATTTTCTCCAAATGTGTTTTCTCGATGTTTTGGCACATTCTGAACATGGTGACATGAAGATCTCGAAAAAAAAATTTCCCACCGTCACAAAGCTTCCTTTATGAGGAAGCAAAATGAAAAAATTCGAATTTTCTCGCTGCCTAGTCCCCTTGATCTTGAAGAAAAATGAGCTGGTTCTGGTCTGTGACGTGGCCATTGCGTGGGAGGGACCGGCATCCCTCAATGTCGCGTATTTACACAAAGTATCGACATACAGTGACCAACCTTTCCTTGAAGCACTAGGTGCACGCTATCCTGGATGTACAATCCAAACGGAAGCGCTCGACATCGGCGCCCGCGGCACTTGGTGCGAGAGGAACAATTTAACGTTCAACATACTGGGACTCACAGATAGATGCGCACAATCAATCATCTGCGATGTGATCAACGGAGGTATGCTCGTTCACAAAGAGTTCATGCGATCCACCTTCAGTCACTGAAAATCGAACGTACGTCGACCCAACAACTAAAAAACATGCCCACACTTGAATACTAGGCCTCCAATGAAGGGAAAAACGGACGATTATTAAACTAAAATAAAATATATGCCAATGGGCGGCAAAAAACAGCCCAAAATAAATGTGCACTCCGAAGGGCTGGACACAAATATCAAATTGCCAAATGTCTCGTCATTGGTTTGGCGACGTGCGTGAATGGATTAACGTGAATCCCACTGTCCCTGACTTTTTTTTCATTTATTATTATTATTATTATTATTATTATTATTATTATTATTATTATTATTATTATTATTATTATTATTATTATTATTATTATTATTATTATTATTATTATTATTATTATTATTATTATTATTATTATTATTATTATTATTATTATTATTATTATTATTATTATTATTATTATTATTCAACATAACATAGCTATGTCCGTGCCGAAGACGAAAAAGAACGATGAGAATCGTGCTCATCTTCGCATGGGCTCCGATCCTCTTTCGTTCTTATTGTAAATGTACCGGTGAGTGCTTTCGCACTAAGATGCGAACCAAATTCAAGAACGGCTATACTCGATCGGTCTACGGGCCATTCCCGATCGGTCTACGGGTCATCTTCGATCGGTTTACGGGTCGACCCGATCGGTCTACGGGTCGTCCCGATCGGTCTACGGGTCGTCCCGATCGGTCTACAGGCCGTTTCGTCCGATCAATGCGCTTGGAAGAGCGAAACTAATGAAACGGATTTCCAAGGAGGATAGTCAGGAGTTTGCGTAATTTTCCGATTCTCGCGTCAATTGCGTTTCAAGCGAGATTTCAGCAAGTGCCGGTAAATGGCGGGAGTGCCTGTGACTCTCTTAGGCGGGAGTAACTATGACTCTCTTGATCGACATTAGAGAGAGTCGTAGACGTGCCAAGAGACCACCTCCACGATGGGTGCCCGCTGGAAACGCTTGTGTCAATCGCATGAGAGACACAAACGGTTAACGGTCTCGGGCTTCACGGGCCTTGAGGGGTTGCCAGCCCCTCTCGGCCCTATTTGTCGGCCCAATAAACAGAAACCAAGCCTCGGATAGATTAAACAATGCTGGAGGGCCCTCAGGCCCTACTGGCCCGACAACGAACGATCCTGAGATGATCGAGTGCAGAATGCAAGGGTGCGGAAGAATTTTCGAAACAGCGAGAGGACGAGGTGTGCACGAGCAAAAGGCACACAAAAATTGGTACGATGAGAGACAAGTGGCGAGTATTCGAGTCACGAAAGCGCAATGGAGCGAGGAAGAATCGGCAATGCTTGCTAGACAAGAGGCCAAACTTATCTTTGCTGGCGCAAAGGCGAGGATAAACGAGGCATTACAGCCCCTCTTCCCTAACAGAACCATCGAGAGCATAAAAGGCCATAGACGCCCTGAAAAACACAAACAAATGGTGCGCCAATACCTAGTCGAGCAAGAGGAAGAGTCTCGTGGTACAGAGAACCCACAACTAGTACCTACAGTGGTACAAGATGAGCAAGCAACTAAGATTGCTAGCCTGAGAACGGCAATTGTGGAAGAGCTCTCAAAGCAAAACCCGCTCAGAGGTCCCGAGTTTCAAATGGAGACCCTAAATCGAATATGCGAACGAATTGCTTCGGACCCACCTGAAAGGATATTCGAACAACTAGAAATATACATTTTGGAGATCCTACCACCTCCGGCGAGGCTTCCAAGGAGGACCTCAACGAACTCCCGGATGGACGCTCAAATAACTACGAGGCAAGCCCGTAGGGCAGAATATGCGTTAACGCAACGAGCATGGAAGAAGAACCCATGCAACTGCCTTAGAGCGATCCTAAGAGATAAGACGACCTCTCAGACTCCAAAAGAAGACGTTATGGTCCCATTCTGGTAGACCCTAATGACAGAGAAGAACGACCAAACGCCGGGGGTTCTACCCAATCGAGATACAACAAGCGATCACTTGTGGAAGCCAATAGGCCCTACCGAGATTAAAAACTCCTTTCCATCAATGACGACGGCACCCGGACCTGACGGGCTCACAGCTCGCCAACTACGGGCTATGCCTATGAACGTTCTAACTGGAATATTCAATCTATTCCTGTTATGCGGAAGGATACCTAGACACCTGCTAGAATCACGAACAACGTTGATTCCGAAAAAGAATGAAGCCTCCCTCCCAGGAGACTTCAGACCGATAACAATTTCCTCGGTGATGACAAGAACGTATCACAAGATATTAGCCAACAGATTCGCGAAGCACATAAACCTTGATAAACGGCAACGGGCGTTCCTCCCAGTGGATGGAACCGCCGAAAGCATATTCGACTTAGACATGATCATACGCTATCATAGACAAAACTTCAAACCGTTGTATATGGCATCTACTGATGTGGCGGAAGCATTCGATGCAGTGACCGACAATACCATCAGGGACACACTGACCACTAAAGGCATACCACCACACTTTATCAGCTATATAATGGACACTTACGCTAAAAGCGTAACGAGACTATCGTGCGACGGTTGGGAGTCCGAACCTATAACGCCACTGTGCGGAGTCAAACAAGGAGACCCGTTATCCCCCATTATCTTCAACATGATAATGGACGGGCTCCTCCACCGTATACCACCTGAAATTGGGACGAACCTTGATGGCAAGCGCTATAATGCACTCGCCTTCGCAGACGATCTTGTTTTCACGGCTACTACCCCAAAAGGGCTCCAAACTACTTTGGACATAGCGACGGACTACTTGCGGAAATGCGGTCTTTCCATTAATAATGGAAAGTCGTTTACCGTTGCAATTCGAAGCGTACCACACATGAAAAGATCGGTGGTGGACGGAGGAACTCGGTTTAAGTGCTCTGGACAGGTATTACCAGCGCTCAAAAGGGAGGACGAGTGGCGGTATCTGGGAGTACCATTCACCCCAGAAGGACGCACACGAGGCGTGGAAACCGAGCGGCTGGAAACTATGCTGCAAAAGCTGACAAAAGCACCACTCAAACCGCAACAGAGACTATTTGCGTTAAGAGTCATGGTCCTACCTGGCCTCTATCACCTATTAACTTTCGGAAATACCACACTAAGTCGACTCAAGAAGATTGACACTATGGTTCGAACGGCGATTCGTAAATGGCTCGATTTACCACACGATACGCCAAACGCTTACTTTCATGCGGATGTCAAAGACGGTGGCTTATCGGTACCCTCTATGAGATGGCTGATGCCACTACATAGATGGATGCGCCTGAAAAAGTGCAGAACCGAAGAGGAAACACACCCCTCAACGTATTTCTCAGTTGAAATAGGACGACAGGAAAGGCGATTGCGAGACGGGAGAGAGGACATTAATTCCCCCAAACTGTTACACCACAGGTGGGCCAAACTGCTCCACGCCTCAATCGACGGTAGAGCCCTAAAAGAGTCTAGCAAGGTGCCACAACAACATCAGTGGATCACCGAGGGTACACGATTCTTATCTGGCCGAGACTTTGTCAACGCCACAAAAATAAGGATCAACGCTATGCCCACGAAATCCCGGACAGCTAGATGCAGACTCAAGGACCGAACGTGTAGAGCGGGCTGCAACGCAGTAGAGACGCTAGACCACGTCCTACAGAAATGCCATCGAACACACAGAGCCCGCATCGATAGACATAACGCAATCGCTACCTACGTTAAACGGGCAATGGAGAGGACTTTCGAAAACGTGGATGAGGAACCCCGCTTCCAAACAGAAGTGGGTCTCCGTAAGCCTGACCTTATCGCGAAAAAGGGCGACCTAGCGCTCGTAGTAGACGCGCAGGTTGTAGGTGAACACGTCGACCTCGAAAAAGCTCATGAAAAGAAAGCCGCTAAATATCGATCTTTGACAGAAGAAATAAAGAAACGTTACGGAACACGCCACGTGTCTTTCACCACAATAACCTTATCGTACCGGGGGATCTGGAGCGCAACATCTGCCCGATTCCTGGTAGAAAACAACATCGTAAAGAAGAAGGAAATCAAGATCCTATCCACTCGTGTCCTAGTAGGAGGACTCTCAGGCTTTTGGAAATTCAACCGGGCAACTGGAACTGCCTACCCTAGACCAAGAACAACGCAACGCACCGGCATCGGATGACACCTAGCAGGATTTTGAAACATCGTGCTGCCTACGGATTTAGGCATAATGGAATGAGGAGGGGTTTTAGTGGGTGTAAGTGGGATCGAGGTGGGAATTTGTAAATAGACCCGATGCCGGTGACTGCCGGATATAAACTGATTTATTGCGTAGTCCGTCTCAATCCGAGTGGCGCTGTAGCGCCCTCTACTTACATCTCTTTTCCTTTAATTATGTTAATTGTTGTAATATAATTCAAATCGCTTGCTACTATTAGATATAACCGATGAGTGCGATTCGTACACTTTTTTTTTTTTTTTTTTTTGTGGTCGAGTGTGTATTTTCGAATCTGAGTTTATGGACTGATTAACGTTGTTGATAGTTCAGTTTATTTGGAGGCTTGCTGGTTCTTCCACTCGACGTGATTACAATATTACTTGGAAGTTCACCTGCCGCTTCGTTTAACTCATTATCGGTAGTTTGGTCCAAGTTTGTGTGTCCATCTATAATGGTGATGTCAGATCCGTCGCTATCTCTATCGCTAGTATCACTGTTTTCTTCACAAGTGTCACTGTCGGAATCGTCGCTCGCAATCGCTATAAAAACTTTATTTGTATTTTCTTTCTTTGTTATCAGGTGTGACGATTGGGCGTTTGGTACAATTTTTTGCGGTTTCGTTCGATTAACATGTTTTATAAATCTTCTATTTCTGGTTAGAACAGAACCGTTTTCAAACTTTAGCACATATGAACGATCTCCTGACTGACGTAAAACTAGTGCAGGTTCCCAAATCGATTTTAATTTTCTTTGCGCATAAACATTCGTGTTGTTTGGAATTTTTGGCAATTCTCTCGCGTTTTTTGCGTTGTAGTACTTTTGTTGTTCATTTTGTAATCTTATAATAGTTTTCCTCATGCTTTCCGTTTTTACTTTAGGTTTCAACATTTCATCTGTGCATGGCAATTTAGATCTTAATTTCCTCGACATTAATGCTTCGGCGGGAGAGATATTACCAAGAATTGGTGTGTTTCTGTAGTGTAGTAGGGCTAAGTCGATGTCGGTTTTTTCCTCGAAAACTTTTTTAAACATCGCTTTCGCAGTTTGAATATTCCGCTCGGCTAACCCGTTTGACTGAGCATATGTTGGGGACGATGTTATGTGATGGAATTCATAGTCTTTGGCAAACTTTTCAAAGTCTGCGGAAGTGAATTGGGTTCCTCCATCAGATATCAACGTCCTTGGAATACCGTGTCGGGCGAAGACTGATTTCATTTTTCTAATTACTGTGGTACTTGTCATATTTTCTAATTCAATAATTTCGGGGTATTTGGAAAAGTAATCAATTATCATTAAATATCTTTTTCCGTTCAATTCGAAGATATCGCAGCCTAATTTATTCCATGGCAAGCTTGGAATTTCATGAGACTTTAATGTTTCTTTGTTCTGAGATTTTGCGTGTTTCAAGCATAGCGTACAGTTTTCTGTTTTTTGTTTTATGTCGTTGTTGATGTCTGGCCAAAAGATTGACTCTTTTGCTAAGCTGATGCATTTCACAGATCCCAAGTGTGTGTAATGTACTCTATTTACCATTTCTCGTCGCAAACTAGTCGGAATTACTACGCTTTGACCTTTGAAAATCAAATCGTTCGCGATAGTTAATTCGTCTTTGTATTGATTATACGGTTTTACACAGTCTGGCAGTTTTTTATTATTTTTAGGCCAACCGGTTTCAATAATTTTTCTTAGGGCGATTAATTCGGGATCTTTTTTCGTTTCAAGTTTTAATTCTTGCATACGCTCTGGCGTCGCATTTATTTGACTGGTGATTAGACAGACTTGAGCCTCTATGTCTTCTTCCCAGTCTTTTACTTTGCTTTCTTTGATATACGCTCGTGATAACGCGTTTGCTAATACTAGTTCTTTGCCTGGTTTGTATCTTAAATCTATGTCCCATTTCTGCAACTGTAACATCATTCTTTGCAAGCGTGCAGGACATTTATTTAGCGGCTTTTTGAATATCGAAATCAGGGGCTGGTGATCAGTTTCTACAATTACTTTTTTGCCATAAACAAATTCATTAAACTTTGTTAGGCCAAAAACTATTGCTAGTAATTCTTTTTCTATTTGGGCGTATCTGCTTTGAGTTTCCGTCAACGCTTTGGATGCGTATACGCATGGTAGTTTGTTTTGTAGTAGAACTGCACCAAGCCCTGATTTTGAGGCATCAACTGAGACTGTCGTTTCTTTTGTTGTGTCAAAAAATTGCAATACAGGCTGACTGCTTAGTACGTTTTTTATTTCTCTCAATGCTCGTGCATGCTCTTCAGTCCAAATGAACTCTGCATTTT
This sequence comes from Diplazon laetatorius, assembly GCA_963662125.1. Classification (NCBI taxonomy): domain Eukaryota; kingdom Metazoa; phylum Arthropoda; class Insecta; order Hymenoptera; family Ichneumonidae; genus Diplazon; species Diplazon laetatorius. The sequence goes on along the minus strand of OY759154.1, from coordinate 19,893,963 downwards.
CTTTCAACAGGCTTCTTAGCGGAGCCGTTTTGTCAGAAAAATTTGTAATAAATTTACTCATGTACGTAAGCATCCCAATTAATCTTTGCACACTTGTTTTGTCTGATGGTTGTTGAAAGTCTCTTATGGCTTTCACTTTGTCGTCATTTGGATAGATCCCCTCGTCAGAAATTACGTGGCCCAGGTAATTTATTTTCTGTTTACCGAACTTGCATTTACTTAAATTAAATTTCACGTTATTTTCCTCTGCAAGTTTGAATACTTTCGCGAGTCTACTGTCATGTTCCTCTTTTGTTTTACCCCATACAATTATATCGTCTATGTACACATCGGAACCCTCGGTTTGAAAAATCTCTTTGAATCTCGACTGAAAAACTTCAGGTGCTGAGACAATCCCGTATGGTAAGCGTAGAAATTTATATCTACCGAAGGGTGTTCCGAACGTGCATAATTTTGAACTTTCTTCACTTAATTTTATTTGGTAAAACCCATTTGTTGCATCAAGTGTACTAAAGAATTTAGAACCTGATAATCGACTTGTAATTTGTTCTAGCGTGGGAATTTGACAGTACTCCCGTTTAATAGCTTTATTTAGATCCTTTGGGTCAAGACAAATACGTAAACTTCCGTTGGGTTTTCTGACAATGACGAGAGCATTTACCCAATCCGTAGTGCCTTCTACTTTTGCAATGATTTTTTCTTTCTCTAATTGTATTAGATTTTCTTTTAATTTGTCTCTAATATTCAAGGGTACTTTCCGCGTCGCGTGCACGACCGGGATTGCATTTTCTTTCAACTCAATTTTGTACGGTTTATTTATGCATCCTGTCCCTTCAAATAATTTTTTGTTCTCGCTTATCAATCTGTAGTAATTTGAACCGTTAGTATCGATTGCGTCTACTCTTTGTATTAAATTTAACGCGACCAACGACAATAGTCCGAGCAACGGTTTCTTATCTGTGTTTACAACGAAGAAGTGTAGCGTGTGATGTTTTGAATTGACAACGCACGGCAGTTCACATTCTCCCAGTACAGAAAGATTTTTTCCCGAATATGCTGACAGAGTCATCCTTGAATTTTTAATTTCGGACTTTTCAAAACCTAACTTTGCATAAATTCTGTATGGTAAAATGTTTACGAGCGAACCAGTGTCCATTTTGAAATTAATTGGCTGATTTTTAAATTCTAAGTCTTGTGACCATTCTAGCTCTACTTTATCGACACTGATCGTATCCGCGTTTAGATATTTGTCAATTTCTCGTATCATTATGCTTACATTAATTGAATCAACGTTTAGACAATTAAAATCAATCGAACCGATATCTAACTCGTAATCGTCTTTTAATTCCACTTCGTGAATTTTGCTTTGTTTTTTAGATTTAGAATACTTTCTTTTGCACTGATTCGCGAAATGATTTTTCGTTTGACATAAATTACAAATTTTTCCATACGCAGGACAGTTATTTATCGCATGTGTCCTGCCACACTTTGTGCAATCTTCGATGACTCTCTTGTTGCTCGAGTCGCCGCCAGGTGTCGTGTAGTCGTGATGACGTCCTCCTACTGCTTGTCCGCCATATTGGCTGCCACGTTGGCCGCCACGAGGACTGAATTTGTTCCAGGAAATGGCGTCTACGCCGCTTCCGCCTGGGCTGGCTCGTTCTATTTCGTCACTGCGTTCCTTGGACATCTCGATTATGTAACACTGCTCGATCGCCTGATCAAGCGTCAATTCGTCTTTCTGGAGCAACTTTTCACGAATTGTTGAATTGTTAACTCCACAGATTATCATCGTCTTCACGAGGTCGTTTTGGAGGTTACCCAGCTTGCAGACTTTTGCCCTCTTTTTTAGCTCTGTGATGAATTGCTCCATCGTCTCTCCCGGTTTTTGTCTGTACGAGAGGAATTGGTGTCTGTCGTACGACAAATTTTCTTTGGGCTTGAAGTGTGCGTCGTACAAATCGAGAAGCTCCTTTGTTTGATTTTTCTTAGCATCCGGAATGGTGAAGGTGTCGTAAATTTGAAACCCTTCTTCTCCAATGTAATGCAGAAGTTGAGCACACTGCGTTGCTTCGGACTTTTTATTTAATTCAGTCGCCACTAAGTAATTTTCGAAGCGCGATCGCCACGTTTTCCAATTCGCGGCGAGATTTCCGGTCATTTGCATCGGGGCGATGCCTCTGTGGTCGTTTGATGTCATTATATTGCGTCAAACTTTGTTCCGTTGGTTCTATTTCACCATCCACTCAACTTTTATTGTATTCCATTTTTTTTTTTTTTTTTTCCGTTCGAGTTTACTATACTTGTACCGACTGCGCCATGTAAGTGGGATCGAGGTGGGAATTTGTAAATAGACCCGATGCCGGTGACTGCCGGATATAAACTGATTTATTGCGTAGTCCGTCTCAATCCGAGTGGCGCTGTAGCGCCCTCTACTTACAGTGGGTATACCCAATACAGGGTGAGCCCCACACACGGCGAAAAATCGTCATGGTGCAGTAATGCATTTCCCCTCCTCATTAAAAAAAAAAAAAAAAAAAAAAAAAAAAAAAAAAATAGCCAAATGCCTCGTCATGGATCTTGTGACGCGCGTGAATTGATCAACGAGAATCGCACTGTCCCTAACTTTTTTCTTTATAATCATTTGTTTTTTATTTTTAAAACCTTTTTTTCCCCTCAAACCAACGAGATATGTCCGTGCCGATGACGAAAAATAACGATTAGGATCGTGCTCATCCTACCTGGGCTCCGATTCTCTTTCGATGGTAATGTAAGTGTACGGGCGAGTTCTTGCGCACGGAAATTCGGACCAAATTTACGAACGGCTATTCCCGATCCGTCTACGGGCCATCGCCGCTCGGTCTACGGGTCGAACCGATCGGTGTACGGGTCATCTTCGATTGATCTACGGGTCACCCCCGATCGGTCTATAGCTCAACCCGATCGGTCTACCGGTCGGACTCATATCTTCGCCGATGGTATATCGCTCTAATTTTTCGATAGAAGAACTCGAAGTTTTTTTTCTTCGGATTTTCGATAATTTTCGATCGGTCTATCGGTCAACGAAATTTCATTGCGACGGCTATAATATCTGTGGCAAGTTAGAAAAACCGAATAAGTCCATTTTTTTGGAAATTGAGATTAGGTCAGATTCTTGTAGTTTAGACTATAAGCAACGTTTTAAGACACGGGGATGTGGAAAATTTCCCATACAACAAGAAATAATCGAGATAGACCTAACCAAATAAGTCCAGTTTTGCGGCAAAACCAAATAAGTCCAACGTTTTTGGTTGAAGGCAAAACTACAGGACTGACATTATAGCTTTTTTTTTGCAAGTTTTCCTCAAACCTCTCCATTGGTGAAATCGGATTTCGTTATTTGCCAATGTAAATCGATTATTCATTATCGTCCATCGGTCGTTTGCAGGCAAAACCAAATAAGTCCACTCTCTTTTCGGTAAAATTGATCATTACAGAAAAAATCAACATTATCATCGTTTATAAGATAAGAGAGAACGTTTTAAAACATATAAGTCTTAATCTACGCGATAATGTTTACGAATTGAAACTAAAGTTATTCATATTCATATACATTTCTTAATATTTTCCATAGTTTTTAGAATATTGAGTGAATCCATTTTGTGAATATTATTTTGTCAGAGTAAGGGTAATGGAATATGCAAATGAAAGATATAAGGGGATGTTCCAATAATTTCACGAGATTTAATGTTTAATTATGAATTTGTATTTCCAAAAAATGAAGAAAAAAAATGTCACCCTCCAGCAAACATCCGCCAATAGAAAAAAAATATCTTCCCGAAAATATCATAAGTTTAAGAAAAGGAAAAAAAGAAAGAGTTAAATCAATACAAGTACGAGAGGCTGGCTGGGGCCTGGCGATGGTGTTGGGCTGGAAAGCTAAACTTATAACTCGCAATAATTTTGCTTTGGCTTCGCTGCAATCCTTTTGCTCTTTTTGGTGGGTGGTTTCCCAATAATATTTGAGTGAAGAGCAGCCTTGTTGCCATTACTTTTTTGGGTGGGGCTCGAAGTTCAGAATGAGCAATGTTCAGGAAGACCAAAATTTCGAACGCGCCATTCTTCGAACGACAATGTTACGAACGCCTACCTTTCGAGCCTTCCCACGCGTAAATTATGAAAGTTAGATGTATGCCATCGCGGACTTTTCCATAGGAAATTTATTGGTCGTCGTCGCGGACTTTTTTATAGGAAATTTATTTCCCGTTGTGCCCCGTAAATTTCATTTAAAACATTTCTTAAACAAATGGAATAATGAAGCAATTCCACATGCTCGTAGAATTGCTTCACGACATTCCGATGCAGCAACGATCGCACGCGCGATCTGATTCGAATATCGCAAACGCAGATATTCGATTGCGAAACATTTCTCAACTGGAAATCGAATTTTGAAATAAATCGACAACTCGAGGGCGAACCGTCAGGTAATGCTGACCGAATCAGGTCGATAATTGCAAAAACCTTAATCATCAACTTTCGGTTGAGAGTCGATAATTGTAAGGACTCACTACCGAAAGTCAGTCTTTGACGAATCTCGAAACCAGACGGTTCACCCCGAGAAGAGACTCTCGTATCGCGATACTTGTACTCAAGTTCTCGTAGCGTTACCAAACGATCAGGCAGCAGCGAAGACACATCGCGGTACGATAATTCGTGGTTCCAGCGACAATCCCAATTGTAATATCGCGAAACGGACGGTATCTGCGGTGTCAGCAGATACCCGAACATATCTTTCAATAAACTTAAAACTACATTGTACTACGTGAGTTCCAACCCTTCATTGGCAACCAATCCCAACAACAAATAATTAAATAAATATATTATTTCCTTCGTGACTCGATCTCGTACGAGACACTCGTCATTCGGGAACATAACACAACGCTATATAGACAAAAAGTTCACATAAACAATGTTGTAGAGAAATAAATTTCCTTTTAAAAAGTCCGCGATGGCATACATCCAACTTTCATAATTAACGCGTGGGAAAGCTCGAAAGGTAGGCGTTCGGAAGGCTACAATGCGATTCGAAATTTTGACCCTTCGAAACAATTTCATTCTGCGCCGCGACCGTTCGTAACATTGTCGTTTGAAGCATTGCGCGTTCGAAATTTTGGCCTTTCTGAACATTGCTCATTCTGAACTTCGAGCCCCACCCCCTTTTTTTTCCTGCATTTTTTTTCTTTCTCGTATCTTTCGATGAGACCTCGATGACAGAAGAAACATTAGGTTGCAATTCCATCTTGATATCATCTTCGGTATTATCCATGACATCCAGATCAGGATCGAGATTTTTTTCATTTCCCGGTGCCGTTGACTCAGAAGTCAACTTATAATAAAAATCTCGTGCGTCTGGTCTCAGAAATTTAACCATACTTATCAAATGTTGTTTTTTAGCTTTTGATATTGGATTTGGCTGCGTATAAATTTGTTGCGCGTAGCTTCCTGTTTCGGAAATGTTGGTTTCACATCTGAAATCGATGAGTCTAAATTCACCATCATCAGTCAAATTCTTTTTTGCCAAAACAACTCCTTGCACTGATCCATATCTGAGCCACTTTACATTTCTCCAATCAATTTTATCATCTTGTTTCTCATTTTGTCGAATGATAAAGGTCCATAAAGCAGCTTTTCAAAATCTTCAAACTTTACTCTCATTTCTGTAACTTCGAAAGGTTTTTCACGGCGAACACCACGAACTAAATTATACCAGTCATTGGGGTGATGGATTTCATCTGCTAATTGTTTCTTTTTCTTTCAACTAAAGCATGGTCGGTGTCACATTCCATATGCGTATGACCTGAGTCCAAAAACTTGTGATCCAACGTCTCAATAGTTGCATGATTGGCGACTGCAGCTGCAAACATTGCGGCAACTATTTTGTTTTTGTTCTGACCACAACAATTATCCGAGTATGATATCACGTGATTTATCGCTGGATCAAGATCACACAATTATTTATACAAGCAACTGGCAATTTCGTTTCCTCCTCTCTTCCCTTCTCCTTCGTGCCACATTTATTACGACATAAAGTCAAACGGATCATTTTTCTGGCCGCAACTGCTCTTTGGTTTAGAGTGATATAAAATTGACTACTGTTTCGTGCCTTTTTTTCACTTTGTCGTCTATTTTTTGTCAAGCTCAATGAACTTATTCCTGCTTGGAGATCTGGAAAAAAAAGTATTTTATGAGTTCTATGTAACGACTTCAATTAAAGTAAAAAATATACAAACCTATTATTCCCACCATTTTCCGTGTTTGATTCTGGACATTCAAATTCCGGTTGATTCGTTGCTCCCGGAGCATCATTATTTCCGCACTAGGTTTCGATACTGGGAATTTCCTGAGAAGTCCTTGATGCTGGAAGAGTAAACGATAATTGAATATTTTTCAATGGGTCTTAACAAAAAAATAAATCTTCATCTTCCATTTTACTAGACATGTACGCCTTTATCAACTACATCGCTATTCAATCACCACGCGGTTCAAAATAGATATTGCGCTATAACATCGATTGAACAAATTTTTTAGGTAAACACGAGGATTGAAATCTGAAAGAAAACTTCAGTAAGATGAATGATAATCTTCATCGAGAAATTTTCACTATTATCATTTTATACAGTCCTAAAAATCTGCAACTTGCTTTCTAAATTGATTTGAGATATTTAAACGAAAACTTAACACACAAAAAGGATATAATTCTCCACCACAAATCTCCACTATCTAATGTGATTTATAGGAAGATGTCTTCGCAAGACTAAACATATTACTTACCTGGATACCACTGGGATTTTTCCACTTTCATTGGTAATTTTTTATGGATATTGAATTTTTTCTGCCGCGTAGATTGCTTCGTGAAGAAGTATTCTATTCAACTGCCGCGAGCGCGGCAAGGAAGCACGCGAACAGGCAGACCATCGCTCGTGGGGGGGGGAGGCTTTGGCTGTGGCCGTGTTTGTAAACATAAGCTATTAAATTGTGTGTTTACCATTTTCGAACGATCTCAGAACACGTGACCAAATGCAGGGCCGGAGAAACATCGTTCCGGGTGGGTATCCAATCGCTTTCGAGGGGCAGGAAGGGGAGGGGGGTCCCGTAATTATTCATTGTTTTTAGGGATATTTTAGGTGTGTTTTACCACCACCTCTTGCGCTGGCCCTGATCGATCAAGTCCATATCTGTGGTTTGGTGGCAAAACCGAATCAGTCCATGTCAAAGGCAAAACCAGATGAATCCACGTGTTGCAGGAAAAACCAAATAAGTCAAACGATGTTTTTTATTCTAGTCAATAAGTTACAGACTATTGAAATCGTACCGGATGCTACCGATAATAGTGCCAAAAACAAAGTATAACCTGACGATTTTTTTTTGGAAATCAATTTATCCGGTGTGTCAGAGCGTTCGCAACGAAAAATCGTTATTATCTCGGAAACACATTTTTGGACTTATTCGGTTTTTCCAACTTGCCACAGATATATCATCCTCATCTATTCGTTGTGTTTTTTCTTTTCAATAGAAATAATGTTACGCGTATCTGTTATTAATCTTCAACGTGATAAATTTTGAAGAAAAAAAAAACAAAAAACAAAAAATGTGTGCGTGGAAACCACGCGCGACTGAAGTGAAACTTCGCGCCTGTTAGTAGTGTACATAATCCCCCATATTTTATGAGTATAGGATGCAGGTATGATCTTAACCCTTCGACTGCACACTTCCGCCACCGATCTAGAACTGCATACAGGGTCAAAACGACCCTACGCGATTTTCAAACCGTCATATCTCCGTAAATATGCATTTTTTCGTTTTTTTGTAGTCTTTTTTAGTAGCCAATGATGTATACTTTATGGCCCAAAACTTGATTTTGGCCGAAAACGATCATTAAATGCGAAAAAATGATGAAACTTGGTGGGTCATAATGACCCCATATGCAGTCTAAGGGTTAAATGAATTTAAAAAAGACAATTTAGGATTCATTTTTGTGGATATATATTTTACATGAATTGGTGATTACATTGAAAAATGTATGGAAATGACATTAATCCATGATTGATTAGCGAATTTTTGCATTTACAACTCTCGAAGATTTAGTATTGATCATTGAGTTCTGCATTTCGAATGAGACTTATACAAAATTTGTAATTATATTTAAAAATAATTCTCGTGATTTATGGAAATTCTACCCTGATTTTTATGATTCGATTTCTATGTCTCCATTCTAACTATCGGGCTCTATCATTGTCACAATTGGTTTGTGATAACTAAAATAGGACACAAATGTCTGTGACTTGATATTCGTCAAATGCCCGCTGAATACAGCATCAATCGTTGTACCCGACCTGGTTGTTGGAGAACTAACACTACTATTGATTTTTTCCTTCAAATTTCGTCAGCACCTATACCCAAATCACTCTTACATGAGAATGTTTCATACTGAATGAACTTTTTTATACAAAAATTAAAAGTGTAATGTAAGAAATTTGCTTATTTTGTATTTTTCCTTAATTCTAACTAACTTACAGTACAAAAATAATAGTTAAATTTTTATGGCGTTCATTCTTTTTTATATCGCACTTTATTTTTTCTTACAATCACGTGACCTTTCAATCTTGCTCCAAAGTTCCGCAGGAGCCCGGATGATATTCATCGTAAAAGCAAGGAAAACAAAACGTTTTACTAAAGTGCAATAAAAAAGAATGAACGCCATACATTTAACTATTATTTTTGTACTGTAAGTTAGTTAGAATTCAAGGAAGAATATAAAATAAGCAAATTTCTTACATTACACTCTTTATTTTTGTATACAAAAGTTCATTCAATATAAACATTCTTATGTAAGAGTGATTTGGGGGTATAGGCGCTGAAAAAGATTTGAAGGAAAAAAAATGTTATCTGTTTGGGGCCTGAACCCGCGATCTCATGAATACCTGTCTAGTACGCTATCCACCGACCCGCGATCGGCATTTGAAAGTACCATCACTTCAGCGGATTTCCGTCGCTCTCCTTATCAGTCAGACTCAATCTTTACTTGTCAATGATTTCTTGTTTTATTGCAATATTCTTTAGTTTGTGTTATTGAAACAGAAAAGTTATAGTGTTCAATTGTATTCTCAATGATAAATATTTATTGTGTATTTTAAGTACATTCATATTGACTATTCATCGAAAATGAAAAGTTCTAATCTAGTACATATATATGTGGAATTGGATATAATAAATATCTATGTAATAAATACATAAATATTGTTTTATTTCCAAAATAAATCAAGTACCCTGTAACATGTCGTACTTATGCCATTGAGGTTGATTCGTGACGTCACTGGGCGCTAGTGTGAGAGAGAGAGAAAGAGCTATCTCTCTCTCTCTCACACACACTAGTGTGCGAGTGAGACAGAGTATGCTCAGCAGAGCCACCCGTTTGCCACCCTGTTTATTTTTTTTTTTTTGCCTGGGTTTGCTCGTCCACATCTAGGGGCCTGTGCCACTCTCTTCTGCCCCCGCCCCCCCTGTTTTTCCTACTGCCTGATACGCGCCATGCCATTTCCCGCCCCTGCCCTTCTCTTCGCTACGCCGTCCAACGTATCCCCGACTAAGCGCTACGACGAGCAGCTGCTACAGTATGCGTTCCGAGCGCCATAGTATGCGTGCAAGAGGTGTCGCTGCCGGGTCCGACTCCCCAGTCTCGCCGTCCCCCCCACCACGTATCGGCCTATTCCCCTCACGGGATCTTAATTTTCGTAACGCTCTGAAAATCCCAGACCCTCGCTAAAGAAGTTTCACTTCAAAAATTCATACTTACCTATGTAAAATTATTGACGACTCAATTGATATTTCACCATACATTATCCGTTTTGTTTAATGTAAAACGTCACGGACATTTTTTTTTGTTCGAGTCGGTTTCCACTCCAAGTCCGAGCACGCGAGTCTCGCCCGGACCGTTCATCGCTAGTACGGCCGCCTTAAGCCCCGTGTATAAGCCGTAGGGCGCCGAACAGCAGGCGCGCCAGCTCGGTACTATAAGAGGAGTCGCCCGTCGACTCGACAAAATAACCATCGTATAACGCATCATTACCACGAGTCGGTGTCTATGACCGAATGGCTCTTATGTGGTAGACTACGTGATTCACGAGTTTTTTTGACACTGAGCATCGACTTCCCGAACTCCCGGCGAGAACAAATATAATACAAAAGTACAAAATGTACGAACGAAAACACGTGCCACAATATATAGAGGCACGTCAGGACGCTGAGAATAAAAATATTCAAATGTCTGCCTTATCAACTGTCGACGGTAGTTTCTGCGCCTACCGTGGTTGTAACGGGTAACGGGGAATCAGGGTTCGATTCCGGAGAGGGAGCCTGAGAAACGGCTACCACATCCAAGGAAGGCAGCAGGCGCGCAAATTACCCACTCCCGGCACAGGGAGGTAGAGACGAAAAATAACGATACGGGACTCATCCGAGGCCCCGTCATCGGAATGAGTACATTTTAAATCCTTTAACGAGGATCCATTGGAAGGCAAGTCTGGTGCCAGCAGCCGCGGTGATGCCAGCTCCAATAGCGTATATTAAAGTTGTTGCGGTTAAAAAGCTCGTAGTTGAATCTGTGTGTCACGATGTTGGTTTACCGCTCGCGGTGTTTAACTAGCATGCCGTGAGACGTCCTACCGGTGGGCTTAGCTCCTCACGGGGCGGTCCAACTAATATCCCATCGCGCTGCTTCATTGAGTGTCGAGGTGGGCCGGTACCTTTACTTTGAACAAATAAGAATGCTTAAAGCAGGCTAACTTTGCCTGAATACTGTGTGCATAGAATAATGGAATAGGACCTCGGTTTTATTTTGTTGGTTTTCGGAACCCCGAGGTAATGATTAATAGGGACAGATGGGGGCATTCGTATTGCGACGTTAGAGGTGAAATTCTTGGATCGTCGCAAGACGGACAGAAGCGAAAGCATTTGCCAAAAATGTTTTCATTAATCAAGAACGAAAGTTAGAGGTTCGAAGGCGATCAGATACCGCCATAGTTCTAACCATAAACGATGCCAGCTAGCGATCCGCCGAAGTTCCTCCGATGACTCGGCGGGCAGCTTCCGGGAAACCAAAGCTTCTGGCTTCCGGGGGAAGTATGGTTGCAAAGCTGAAACTTAAAGGAATTGACGGAAGGGCACCACCAGAAGTGGAGCCTGCGGCTTAATTTGACTCAGCACGGGACACCTCACCAGGCCCGGACACCGGAAGGATTGACAGATTGATAGCTCTTTCTTGATTCGGTGGGTGGTGGTGCATGGCCGTTCTTAGTTGGTGGAGCGATTTGTCTGGTTAATTCCGATAACGAACGAGACTCTAGGCTGCCAAATAGGCGTACTTTCTGGCATCTCGAAGGCCCCCGACCTAGAGCCGGGTGGTTTCTACTACTGACGTGCAAACAAATCTTCTTAGAGGGACAGGCGGCTTCTAGCCGCACGAGATTGAGCAATCAACAGGTCTGTGATGCCCTTAGATGTTCAGGGCCGCACGCGCGCTACACTGAAGGAATTAGCGTGACTTCCCTGGCCGAAAGGCCCGGGTAACCCGCTGAACCTCCTTCGTGCTAGGGATTGGGGCTTGCAATTATTCCCCATGAACGAGGAATTCCCAGTAAGCGCGAGTCATAATCTCGCGTTGATGACGTCCCTGCCCTTTGTACACACCGCCCGTCGCTACTACCGATTAAATGATTTAGTGAGGTCTTCGGACTGGTACGCGGCAATGTTTCGGCATTGCCGATGTTGGTGGGAAGATGACCAAACTTGATCATTTACAGGAAGTAAAAGTCCTGCCCTGCGATTATCGTCCCAACGTTTTCGTGGCAACCTTTATCCCGCACGGGGAAGTGATACCATTGTCGAGCATATCCGTTTGCGAACAGAATAGCTTCGTTACAATGAAGGATCTCCGGGCGTGCGAGGGAGGTCGAGCGATTCGATCGCCCGACCGAGGTTTTTAAATGAAACAACGCCCGAATATGAACGTTGATCGAGTCTTTCGAGAGTCGGTTATGTTGACGATCTATCGATGTCGTTGAACAATTAAAAAACATTTGTTTATATACAAACTTATCGATTTCTTCTGTGAAACGACTCGCAAGCCGCGATGCTTGGGGCGCGGGTTGCGGTTGGGCTCGCGAAACATCCTGTCGCGACGATGCTCGATGTCTTATGTGTAATCGAGCGTCTCCGTCGAGTTTGTTGAGATGAGCGAACACTGAAACCAATTTTTTTTAAAATGATTGCCCTAAACGGTGGATCACTTGGCTCGTTGGTCGATGAAGAACGCAGCTAATTGCGCGTCAACTTGTGAACTGCAGGACAAATGAACATCGACATTTCGAACGCACATTGCGGTCCACGGATACAATTCCCGGACCACGCCTGGCTGAGGTTCGTTTTGCATAAAACAAACTGCTTATTACGAGCGATATGTGAACGTTCGTCGACGATAAAACACACACGGGTTTCGGCCCGCGTTTGCGTCGGCGTCTTTTGAAATGACAATTCGGTGCTTCGCTTAAGACCGTACGCAAAATCTAATGAGAGTCGTCGACAGGGTTCGAAAGAGACGGATTTTTTTTTACTCTTTGGCTAGCCCCGTAGAGCGGTGTTGACATGACGAGCCTCCGGATTATGAGGACGCGCGTTGCAACATCACATTGATTGATGTCGAACGTGCCCACGGTTGCGTCTCGTTGTCACGGATTATCACTGTAAAGTGAAATCGATACCGCGATATACGATTCTGTCGCGATAAAAGCGTCGATCGAGCGTATGACGGAAAGTCATTCAGAACCGGATATTCAATCACGACGCGTGTTTATTTTATATCACGGATCGTTTTCTCGAAATTCCACATGGCCGGTCGATCGAGTCCACGGGCTACTTGTAATTTGAACGGACGGATACGACTGGGCAGCCATGCGCGATAAGCGAAGAAAAACGGTTATCATATAAGACACATAACACGCGTGTAAGATGACTGTCGAACGATCAATATCCAAGGTTCTCATCCGTTCAATCACAGCAGTACTTGGCGATCTACTATGTTGATGCTACAATTCAATGATAGAAGATTCAACTTCATTTCGTAAGAGTAGACAGACTATATCTTTACATCATTTTTGAATAATTAAGTGTCTGTGTGTGAGTTTGAAAAAAATTCGCCAAGTACTGCTGTGATTTAAAAAAAAATCGAATTTATAAATTTAAAAATAATTTTTCAAAGCAATATGTACTTGATGCAAATACATGCGTTCAATGTTTCCAGTTGATCTCACACCTTTTTGTTGGAGCGCGCTCGCGTAAATGTACTTGTCTCAATTTTTTTACCCATTGGGCTTTTTGTTGGCATTTAAGGGGACTAGGCAGCGAGAAAATTCGAATTTTTTCATTTTTATTCTTTGTCATATGCTGTTACTGCAATCTCTTCCGAATATTCTGGTACAAAGCAGACTAAAAAATTCGCAAAATTGAGCTCAGGAGAGTAAAAACACTCTGTACACGTCTGGTGCGCCGCGCCTAGCCGAGCACGTAGTCCGTAGCGGCGCCAGAACTTTAAACGCGTTTATCTCGAAACAGCATTTTTCGAAATAAACGCTAGCTTAACCACGATAACTCGAGAACGGTTTGAGATATCACCTTGTTTTTTTTCCCAAAATAAAGCTATAAATGTTCTCTACCAAGTGAACCAAACTCTATGCAACAAAATTAATTTGTTATTATTGTTATTACAACAAATGTAAAAAAAAATCTTCCGTTTTTTTATGTTTTTCGAATTTTTGCCGCCATTTCCGTAATTTTTATGGTTTCTTTTAAATTTTTGGTTCAAGTGGTGGGGAAACATGTTGCGAAGAGAATGGCGCTTGAAAATTTGCCGAAACTTGGATCGATCACCCGGAATCGTGGTTAAGCGGAAGCAATCCGTGAGATGCGTCGCCATCTTTGTCAGCCCGTATCTCCTTTAATTATTTATATTTTTTAAGCTGCAAGCTGCTAATTCAATAGCCGAAATGTCAATAAAAACATTGCAAAAAAGAAAATTTATGTACGTTGTTTCGTTTCTTCACAAATGCCATTTGAATTTTATAGCGTTTTTGGACTATTCTCACTGCCTAGTCCCCTTAACTACTTTTTGCAAAGATGATATATAAACTTTGTAATGTAAGGTCGGGGTGGAGCAGGCACAATTATTGAGGCTCAACATTACTTTTTTAACGATTAATTTTTTGCGAATTCAGGTATCTAGAATTGTGGGTTCATTGCAACAATGAAATTCAGTGGATATTTTATTGAATATGACGCTGTTTAATATTAACGTAGAAGGCAATGCCATGTTTTTGTTTTGGTTGGCAACCGTCTGCGTTTTCGTTACTATTGATTCCTACCGACATGGGAACTGACGTGTTAATCAAAGTCTTGCAATAAGCTATCATTCGTTTTTGTATATTATATTCCGAACTGTAATTCGTACAATAAACTTTATCATATTTGGATCAATCATTGATTCTGTCACTCAGTGCGTGATTTTCTAAAAATATTCACGCGTTGAGTGCCGCATCAAATACGCTATACGTCTCTTGCTTCACGACCTGTACCACGATTACGACCGTTCGAGTGATCTGAAAATGAAAAACCAGGCATAGTGAAAACGAAAAGACGAGTCTCTATCATCGAAACTACGGTCATTTTATTTAAACCGTAGTGAAAATGTTTGAAAGTACCCTGATTTTCACTTTTTCAAAGTCGTATTATTTCCATACAATTCATAATTTCTTTATTTTGAATTTGTACGTTATTTAGATAATTGTTACCGTCACTGATTTCCTACATGCTTTTACACGTTATGTTCATTATTCTTGAGGTATGATTGAGTACACTACAAATTGCATGTTTTTTTAGATGCATACATAGGGGGCATGATACAACTCTATCTGTACTATATTGCCTCAAAAATGTTTGTAGCATCAGAAAAAGTAAAATACACCGTGAATAAGTGATATTAGTCGATAGACGTTACATATAGCAATGTTTTTTTCATTACCTTTGGTAATAACACTATTTTTCTGATGATGTCTTTCATGCGGCATAAAAATTTGGGTCGAAAACTTAATGGGCTATTGTTTTGGGATGATGTGTTGGCTTTTATCCAAAGAGCGAGGTTGTTTTATTACAGCAACCAATAGTAAAAACGATTATATTTTCACAAGTGGCACGTTATGCTTCGAAGCAGTTTTCCTTGAGAAAGGCTACTTCTGATCCTGACGCTGCTGCTTATGTTGCTACAAGTTCTAAGGTATCGTCAGCAGGTTCATGATTACGAGGTAATATAATTTGACACATGTTGCTATGAAGAAATTATACTTAACATGTTATTTATAGTGGTCATTAATAACCTGAATGCAATTCTGAATGAAGCCAGGTTTCCGTAACCTTCAACGGTATCACAGGATTACGATACGATTCACTTCTTCTTTCAATAACTGTTTGTTGAAATATGTTCATTTTATCGATAGGATAAGAAATCGTTTAAAAAAAATGTTAAAAACTTTTAATCTCACTTGACCCCACAAACGATACGTTCCGAACAATTCGTTATCAGTTTCATCATATAAGGTAAATGGCCCAGTTACTGACACTTCAAGAGCATCGATATCGGATTTTTCATATTCATTGACGCGTGATATAGCTAAAACAGAAGGTTAAGGTTTTAACACTTGCGTTAAAGACCTCTAAATGAGATTCACCTATTGAACAAGTGAAAAATTAATATTTATTAATATAATAATTTATTTGATATCGCTTCTCTGCTGCCGGGGTTCCTGACACTAGAAAAACATCCATGTCGTAGTTTGTGACCCCGATGTATACCTTCATGACCCCCTTGACGCAGCTTATAACCCCTGCGTGTACCCGATTTATGACTCCCTTGGCCCAATTGATGAGACTATGCGTACCCACTTCCTGACCCTTCAAGTCGAGACTGAAAAATTGCAAGGTAACCTTAATGATGTGACGTAGTTATTGACAGTACAGATTTAACCAAATATCTAACGAAAAGTTAAATTCTTTTTGAAGTGAATACTTCTTAAACGACACAGGATCAGCTCGCGTTGTAAGACGGGACAAGAGAATGAAGGAATGAAAGAAGAGAGAGGCCAAGAGAATGATGCGTGTCTGGAAACAGACCTCGGATCTGGTCTTGAGGTTGAAAGGTGTGTGGAAAATCGAGGAATGGGATGAGTCGAAGAAGGGTCCAGAAAATTAATGTTCACGAAAGACCGCAGTTCACAAAATCGACAGAATAACGATTTATTAATGATTAACTATAGTACAGTCTGATTGAAGTGACGCACAATGGCGTCGTACCGGTTCGCGAACGCGTGTCGAAGACCGAAACCGAGAATAACCGAGTTATTTATCTGAGAGGTGAGCCGGGCGTAAATCGTCTCACGACCCGGGATAAACACCGAAAAGACCGTAGAAGTGATTTGTATGAAAAAACTTACCGTTACCCGTGACCGTTAATTCGCAAGTTGGAGGAAAGGGTTGGAAGAGGCCGGTGTAACTCGAAGCGACACCTGAAGCGTCCCGTAATCGTTCCCGAAGTGAATCGTCATCAGCAGTATATCCGAGTACGGAGAGACTTCAGCTATCCCAACTCAATCGTAACGATCGTTGATCTGTCAAATTCCTAAAATCACGATAATCACACAAACACAGAAGAATAAATGCTGAAAAAAGAAAACCTGAACAAAGATTATTTTAATTTCTTTTGATTACGGGGCGGGTTAGGGTGAAAAAACCCTTTTTTTGCGAATTTTTCAAATCAATATGGGTAAAGATAATTCATTCAAACCTTTTACACATCATTAAGTATCATTTCGATAACATTCTGTGATTTTTTCATGCAAAAATATCAAAGAACAAGCCAGTGACAAAGCTTTTCCGACAATGTCTTTGGAAAAAAACTATTTGCGGTGTTAACTGTATCATAGCTAAAAATTATCTGAAATCAACGGTCACCTAAATTTAGTCAAAGTATCATTAAATCCTCCTCCTTACGTTCTCTGATTTTTTTTATTCTTAAATTTTTCGTGGACATTTAAGGTGAAAATTTCGTGGTCATTTTTCGTGAAAAATAGCACTTCTCACTTTAAATGACCACCAAAAATTTAAAAATGAAAAAAAAAATAATCAGAGAACGTAGGGAGGAGGATTTTATGATATTTCGACTAAATTTAAATGGTCTTTAATTTCAGATAATTTTCAGCTGAGATATAGTTAACACTGCAAATCGTTTCCTTCCAACGACGTTCTTGAAAAAGTTTTGTCACCGGCTTGTTTGTCGATATTTGTTATGACAGAATGTTATCGAAATAATACTTAATAATGTGCAAAATGTTTGAGTAAATTTGCTCTATCCATATTTATAAAAAAAAAATGTTTACGCCTTAGCCCTTACGCCTTCCCTTGATGAATAAAAATTTTTGGAGAACACAAATTTCAACATGCGGGCTACTTTCGACTTCCTTGCCAATTCATAATTCGATCACTGACTCTTCCTCTCCTCCCCTTCCCTGTCTCTCTTTTTCTTTCTCTCTTAAGGAGACTGAGTCACCTAAGGGGTATAAAAAATCGATTGTTAAAAATTTTTTTTCGAATCTCCATACGATTTTCTACCTACGTACCAAATTTTAGACCGCGATCTTCAAAAATAAAAGAGTTATGAGCATTTGAACAGAGTCGTAAATTTTTAAAAAGTATTCAATATTCACATCTGTACTCGAGTACTCATAACTGCTTTAGTTTTGAAGATTCCGACCTCAAATTTGTTACCTAAGTAGTAATCAGTGTAAGATTTTAAAAAAAATACATTTTTGAAAAATGAAGAATTTTTTTAAAATAATTTTTTTTTGTATTAACCCTCAGCCTAAATTCATGGAGAATCGTGCTTGGGTCTCGAAACTCTATTTAAAAAAAACGGTGTTGCTTTTGTTTTTTTGAGTTTGACCGCGATCTCGCAATATCAAACGATATGGCGATGCCAGCGCTGGCGACAGAGATGTGTATACAACGCTGCGGCACTCAGGGGGTTTATTGACTTTACCGACCGTACAATCGATTTTTCTAAGAAATATAATGCAGATTTTCACCGCTAACGATCGACGCTCCATAGCGTAAGCACGGCCGAATTGCGAATGCACGTATGCATTCGCATCGGCATGAAATATCTCGAAAACGTCACAACAACACCGGTCACCGTAAACTGTTTGTTATTTTTTGAATGTAAAATATATATTTTTTGTGTGCTTACCGTTTTTGTGTGGATACCGTTTTTGTGTGCCACCGAAATCAAAAATATATTTTTCGAAATTATCATTCACTGGTACATCAACAAGGATATGGAAATTTCATGTTGGGACACCTAACCTCAATCTTTGACATCATCTAGTAAAAGCTATTTTCCTATTTTAAGGAATAAGCATTTGATAACGAATTTCCATTTACTTGATATTTATCCATTTTTTTTATTTTCATTTTATTCTTTCAGATTTCATTTTTTTTTGTTTTGAGGTAATTTTTTCTTCAAAAACAGGAAAAATATCCCCAAAGATCAAGTGAAACAAAGAACAGGAAAGAAGTACCATGAATAGGCCAGCGAAGTGAATTTCTCTCAACTTCATCTTTGAAATTCGTTTCCCGACACTCCATTTTTCCTCGCTTGTCGTAGCTTTTGGACCGCACAGATGAACGGATTTTGGATCCCGACGTCTCATTTTGTTCCTAATCGCAGTCACTCTCAGATGAGTGTGAGAATTTTGGATGCGAGGTAAAACGAATTTATGGTAACCTATTATTCAACCGTTTTTTCAAAAAGTTACAAAAATAGTATATTATGACACTAGTACGAAAAAAAAATTTCTGACGAGTGTGAGTTTGCAGAACGAGCCGAAGGCCAGTATTGCAATCACACGAGTCCAGAAAACGTTTTTCGTACGAGTGTCGTACGAATTTTTATGTCACAAGGTCCGTAAATGCGGTTTGAAGCGAACGAAGTGAGCGTAAAACCGCACTTTTACGGACAGCGTGACATAAAATTGTTTTTTTTTCACATTATAGGTCGCCATAATTTCCAGGAAGCAGATACAAAAAAATCCCACACTCATCTGAGAATAAGGTCTGATACGAAGAAAATGCGACGTCAGAATTGAAAATCCATTGAGTCGCAGGGTCCGAAAGCTACGACAAGTGAAAAATTTCGTGAAAAATCTCACAGCATTTAGATCACTCGTACGGCTATGGAAAAATTTGAAATCATAGCTAAGTATGGGTACTTTATAAAGGTGAAATCGATTCCCAATTTGGATTGGCCGTGTCGCGAAAAAAAAAATTTATTTTTCCAATTTTTCAGGTGACTCAGTCCCCTTAAATCATCGGCAAAAATAATTTATCGCCCTGGTGAAATGCATACAAGTATTCACTTCCTTGGTGTGTGATTCCAACACACTCAATTTTTTTATCTCATCGACAGTCTGGTTCATGCTGAATATGTCGATACCATTTTTATGTTGCTTTATACTTACAGTCCGAATAAATTTCAGATTTACATAGGTCGTCGCACTTGCTTTCAGCGTCTACCACGGCCATTCACTGGTCAATTTCTATTATAAAATATTTAATTGAAAAAAGTGTGTGTTGTCCAATCATTAAAATTGAATTACGCTCTTTAATTAGCCGATAATTTGATTGTTATTCGACGAAAACTATATTAATGGCAGTCAAAACTTTGCCGTCGGTGTCGCAATTTGGGACAGTGTCAGAAACTGGGCCGTTTACCTTATCATACGTGGTTTTTGGTCAATTCTTCAAAAACACCGCAATCTGCCACACTCGATCGTTTTTATATCGTTACTCGTTCTCTATCTGTATCGCTCTCAGCTGATCTCCTCAGGCAGGTTGGCTGGTCCTCAGTGATCGTAACCTGTGAAGACTGCGATGACAGCGATATATCAGCGAATAGTAGCGTCTGATCTGATAAACTATGACCACTGAAAAGTCTGCGACAGCTCTGAAAACGATTGTGGCGAAAAACGTCAGAAACACGATTTTAATCATGAAAATAATTCGATATCTCCCGCATAACAGCACCTACAGCACTTGTGTTAGTTTTAATCGAAATACAAAAAAAACTCATCTATCTGCAATTAAAAATTTATGAATAGCGCCTTCGATCTATAAAAATATTCCGAAGTGGGGTTACAGTTTGCTCAGTTCATAGAATAAGAGGGGAGGGTAGCAGCTTCGCTTTCGGCAACTGGCTTTCGTAGCATCTTCACCGATGGGCAACTGTACTGACGGTCGAGCAGCCTTTCACCGGCGACCCCCACCAACGAGGACTCAAGCGTATCGAGCTGTGTTCCCTTCGCTTGCCGGCTGAATTCTCCTCGCTCGCCGAGACTCTCTGAGCGGGCACATGCAGTGTATCTTAACTTTCGCCATTTTCGGAAAGTATGAGAACGCATTATACGCGTAGTAACAAATTATTTCACATGACATTCGCTGCATACTTATACATTAGGTGTATATAATTGTATTTGGTAGCAGAATAACTGTATTTTTTTCAGTAGCAAAAGACGTCTGATTCGTCCATAAAAATATGTTTTAATTTACCATTTGTCCCGCACTGATGAGAAAAATGTTTAGGATTTACCTCCCTCGTATAAAAACAAACATTTTCGCGGCTTTGAATTTTCATAATTGTTACAATTTTTGCGGTGGTTAGATAAATTAATTTCATTCTTTTTTAAGCTTTGGCGATGACGACCGTATTATATATGCATTATATTGAATATATATATATATATATATATATATATATATATATATTGTAACGCCTAAAATCAGCGTTACAAGAATGCCTCTAAATATCGGGCTTGTTGTTGGTTCACTCCCCGGCCCGATCAGCACAAAACTCTCAGGCGAACTCCCAGGGCAATAGCGCGAGCGAAATACAAATTATTAATGACGATTTTTTTTTATTTTATGTTTTTCATGTGACGAGAGCACGTTGCTAAATAGCAAACAACAGCACATTCGCATGTTCTC
This sequence comes from Diplazon laetatorius, assembly GCA_963662125.1. Lineage (NCBI taxonomy): Eukaryota > Metazoa > Arthropoda > Insecta > Hymenoptera > Ichneumonidae > Diplazon > Diplazon laetatorius. The sequence continues at coordinate 19,872,792 of OY759154.1, read as the reverse complement.
TGCTTTGAATCTCGCTTCCCAGGACAACGGAAGAGCCGAGGGGAACGATTCACCCGCCCCCCCCGTCGAAGGCCATCACGGATTTGGACGAAAAGTTAAACGTTCGATTAGACTGCGTGATAATATTCCCGGCGTGGGATACGGCGATAATCATCGTTGGACATCGATTACCGATATTGTAGCGATCTAACAGTCACACGATAGTGCGCGCACGGATCATTCGAAATCCGCGGCACGCAGACGGGTAATTCGAGTAATAACCAATTTTCCACGCTAGACGGTAGCAGTGTACGGGCGTCGCGAAGACGTTTCGCGGGTGGGGAGAAAGAGGGGTACGCGTGAGATTTTTGGGCAGTTAGGGTTGGATTCGCGTTGCAAACAGTTAGCTTCGAGTCGTCATGTAGGGCAGTTAGATTTGGGTTCGCGAGGCGAACCGTTAGCGTCGTAATGTAGAGGAGGGGGCCAACACGTAACGAGAGTCTGAATGTTTTCCCGGGACTCCAAGGGATTTTAAGAGGCGAAATTGAGCGGTTTCCGATCGAGGTAAGCCTTCTCTATCGCCGTAAAATTCATGTGAGTGTTCGCGATCGTTTTCCCGGGGAAAACATGGCATCTCGTTTTGTTTCTTTCCGTTTTTGGGTACCTGCTCGGCAGCTCCGGGAACAAGTTCGAACGATTCGGTCTCATATTCATTTTTTTTTGAAATTTTTGGTCGAATATTGAGCCACGTACCGGCATTAATCCCGCGAGTAAACTGTCGCAGTGTAAATGGGCTCTCTCGTTTTTTTTTTGTGAGTTATTAACGTTAGCGCGGCGAGACAAGCGATCGGAGGAGGGAACGGTCCCGGACAACCTGGTGAAAAATAATTGTCGCGCGAATTTTGGATTATTTTGGTTATCGCGGGCGATTATAAAGTTCGGGGAGGAGGTCGACAGGGAGCGTCTCGTATTCATTTTAGACATTTGGGTAGAATATCGAGTCGCCGGTCGGCGATGCCGAAACGAAATATTTGACATACCTGCGGGAAATAGTTTCCGACTCTTTTTTTTGAGAGTTTTTGCGTAGATCGTACTGTCTCTTGTCGGCGAATCGTTAACACGGAATGGTGAGGGCCATAGATTTTTGTTTGAATAATCGCGTGACGTCATCGTTAAATTAAGATAGTAGGTCGTCGCATGGGAAGCTCGGTTTGGCGCGTTTTAGTCTCGCGTTCGCGAATTAGAATTTTTCTTCATGTGTTTGTTTTGTATTTGATTTTCGAAACGTTTCGATCAGGGAATCGGCGCCGTGGACAGAGTAGCGGCGTCCGATTATAGTAGGACAAATTGTAAAGTGTTGTCCCCGAAGATTACCGGAAAATTTGCGTTCGTTATTTTCTTTTTGGTATTTTTTAAAATTATTTTTTTTTTTTGCGACCTTGTGAATAAACTAATCGTTTGAATTTCCGGAAATTTTGAGTGTTCATGTGTGCGGTTTTATTTTTTTTTTTATTCGTTCCGATTCTGGTCCAATCCCCGAAAAATACATTTTCCCGAACCGCCCCTCTACCCATGTGATGGCTGCGGTCTAGTCTGGCAAACCCTATGCGTTTCTCAACTTAACATCTGAAATTTATTTTTCATTCCGGTCGGGTCACGCTATAAGCGTGGCTGGCGCCCAAATATTTTTTTACAAATATTAAATTTACCGGCCGAGGAGACGTTTTGTGACGTTTCGACGAAAAAGGCGTTACAATATATATATATATATATATATATATATATATTCAAAGCTTAAAAAAGAATAAAATTAATTTATCTGACCACAGCAAAGATTGTAACAATTAAGAATATCCAAAGCCGCGAAAGTGTTCGTTTTTATACGAGGGAGGTAAATCCTAAACATTTTTTTCATCAGTGCGAGACAAATGGTAAATAAAAACATTTTCATCGACGAATCGGACGTCTTTTGCTACTGAAAAAAATACAGTTATTCTGCTACCAGATACAATTATTTGCACCCAATGTATAAGTATGCAGCAAATGTCATGTGATATAATTTGTTACTACTCGTATAATGCGTTCTCATACTTTCCGAAAATGGCGAAAGTTGAGATACACTGCATGTGCCCGCTCAGAGAGTCTCGGCGAGCGAGGAGAATTCAGCCGGCAAGCGAGGGGAACACAGCTCGCAACCACGGTCGTATACACAGGTCTGGAAACGAGCGTGGTGGGGGTAGTCTCCTTATCGACGCCAACATTATTTCAGCGGCACAGCACCGCACCGGTGGCGCATGGATCGCCTGTACCCGTGGTTACGTTCCTCACAACGGTGATCGCACCTAACCAAATTCACCCACACACACACACATACGCACTCATTCCTTTAAAATATTATTTTATCGGGGCAGAACCAGATATGGAAAACAGCAAATGAAATAAATATACTGTTATCCGTCTTAATAGCGAATGAATAACTCCCGGTAAATAAAAAAAAGGTTAGCATGTATTTTTCTAGGTTTCTTGAGATTACGGAAAGGAAAATATGGCCTATGCTGCCTTACAGCTTTAATAATATATGTTAACCAGACCGTGAGGGATTGCAGCCTGCCATTTTTTATAGTTTTCATTATTTGCCGGTACTTTGAAAAGTAAATATTTTTCAATTCCGTCCAGCTTGCAATTGGGTACTACGCACTTCCAAGGCATGGTACCATCTAACCTAAATAAGACCGCGGCCAAATGAAAACTTCTTCTAACACTGGGTACAGGCGATACCAGCGCCGCCCTGAATGGTGGCCAGCGACGGAATAAAAAATGGCGTCAATAAGGAGACCATGGCCAACCATTGAAATCCGGCTTCGTTTCCAGACCTGTATATACGACCGTGCTCGCAACGCTCGGGTCCTCGTTGGTGGGAGGTGCCGGTGAAAGGCCGCTCGACCGTCAGTACAGTTGCCCATCGGTGAAGATGCTACGAAAGCCAGTTGCCGAGGGATGGTTGAAACCCAACAGATTCCAGACCCATCATCGACCAAACCCAACAGATTCCACAGCCATCAGAAACGCCGCGATGACGTCACAAGGCCCCGCCTACTTCCGAGCGAGCCCGAAGGCGCGTTGGATCAGTGGGTCTCAATCTTCGTTTCCCCGTCACGTAAATGCAGAGCGCGTAGTTGGCGCGGTTTTCAAAGCACCGCGCCCGGACATATCATTGAAATGGAATATCTATTGAACATTCACCAAAAACATTATGCGCGACCGTTCATATTAGACTTTCATACTTTGTTTATGTCAAAAAAGAATATTTCTTGAATATAGATGAATATTTGTAAATAGGTACTGACAAAAATATATATTTTTTTACGTGTATGTAATGACAGCGTTCTAATTTTTTCACGACAAAAATCAATGTAATACAGCAGTCCTTATTATAAGCGTACAATCTTCATGTAACGTTATGAATGTATTTATCAAGGAACGTTCGATTCTTTTGTGAGTCGCAATCGAATGGAATATTAAATACGTACTTGAGTGGTGAACTCATAAGCTTTCGATAATTCATTGTGATGAGCGTTATGTGTTCGTTCAAATAATGTCATCGTATTCCTATATTTTTTGGTTTTCGTAACTGAAAATAAGAGGAAAAAGAACGGGAAAAACCGAATAATAGTAGAAGTAGAGAAAACAAATCTGAAAATAATTAATTTCTAATTCTATATATGTACCGTACGGAACCCTTGACGGGCGCGAGTCGTACTGGTACTTTTTTTTTCCGACGATACAAAGTGCATCGAATTGAGGGGTAAGTAGAAAGAAAACACATATAATGATAGATTTTCATGTTATTATTCGTAATTTATTTTCCATGTATACGGATATTTATAGCGCTACAATCATTTTGTTTTTTTTGTCGATGATCGATAATTATGACATTTTCCTAATCTGTTTTCTCATTCATTCGAGTTTCCGTTTTATTTGTCATTCCTATCATCAACGTTTTTGCTATTATTTCATATTCGCGATGTAAAAATCACCTCGAACGACGTCGCGAATAATTTCGGTCGGCAAAATAATTAAACAAGGATATAATTACATACATTTTTTGTTATCTCTCAGACGTAGAATATGGTATATTGCAAAAAGATTGTTGAGAACAGAACATATATGAGCCTGAACGTCAACTATCGAACAACATTGGGCTTCACTATCTGGAATATTTACGGCATCTGCGCAGCTTGAAGCGAATGTTAAAAAACGAGATCCTAATTTTTTTCAGATTTTTCGGTCTATTATTTTGGCAGGTTTCAATTAAGGTATCTTTTATTTGTTGTTTCAAAATTTTTTTTTCAAGTGTTCTATTCACGTACGCAAATGAAGAAATGTATGTAAAATCCGTTTTCGACGTGAAATCGTCTCATCTTTTCGGAAAAAAAATATCAGTATCTCATTCAGGCTCTCAAAAATGTATTGCAATCTGTAATTATTTTAGATTTTATGTAATTATTTTTATTGTTTTTTCAATCATTTTATCATCAATTTGTCGATTGTATAGTTGCAAAGTTAAAAAAAAAATGAATTTTTTTTTTTTTTATTAATCTTTATGATCGATTTTTTTGTTTCATTACATTAATTCAAAGAAAACTTACACAGATCCTGACTCGAAAAATATATTTTATAAGTTAGATTTTCGCAGCTGTTAAAGAAAAATATTGACGCAATTCTTAAAATTTGGTCAACGGCTGAAAACCAGATTTTCACGTTTAAAATTCAATTTTAATAGATTTTTGAGAGCCTGAATAAGAAAGTGATATTTTTTTAAAAAGATTAGACAATTTCACGTCGAAATTGAAGGATTGCAGTTAAATTAAAAAGTAATAAAGATGGAATCGTTGAATAAAAGGAACAACAGAACATTGAGTTTACAGTGTTGACAATAACTTTCTTTTCTAATTGTTTGTTTCCTCAAACAAAGAAAAGAAAAACGAATCCGTAAGCGGCGAAAGCATCGAACTCTGGATCGAGTTTGGCGGTTCCAAGCAAGATGTCGAGTGAGCACGTGTGTGATTTTGCCTGAATCGCGAACAAGCATAATGCATTAGAGTCAATCAATTGAGACGGGAGCAAACGGATTTTTATAGCCATACCTTCGCGAAAAAGAGCTTTAACGTTTTCGAGCTGACATCGAAGTACTTTTTCAACGTTTTTGAGAGCGGCGTCGTAAGCCTCGATTCTTCTTTGGGCCACAGCGAGATTGTTGTGTGCTTTCGAACGTCCTTTATGTACGGATCCCAGATCCGAAAATTTCTTCGCTCGTCTCGGCGGAGCCGTCTGTTTCATCTTCAGCTCTAGTCATGACATTCGAGACGAAGAATCCAATGCACGTCGGTTGCACTGAGGGCTGGCGGAACGTGTGATAACTCATTTCGTCTAGATTTTTCAGGTGGGTAGTACTACCCACCGTACCAATCTCTTCCGCCAGCCCCGGTAGCACTACATTTCCAGGGTCGACACGTCCCCATTCAGCCACCATTTCCCATCCTCTCGTTTTTTTTTCTACAAAGTTTTGATGAGAAAAATTGAAAGTTTTTATGAAATGAATATTTATGAGAATCAGTGCAAATGGTGTCACGTACCCGATATCATTTATGTGATGGGAATTAATCATTTCAATATTCGTTTCCATTTCCATGGATATTAATTGACCGATCAATGACAGACAAATTGCGATCTTTCGCACTCATTGCAGAATTCCGGGCATCGGTCCACTCCGCCAGGTAACACCGCAATCACTGATAGGCAAATACGGCAGGACCCGATTGTGTAAGTAACCCATCCGTTACAGTCTCCCTTTGATGATTCCGAAGCTCCACAATCGTGAATCTGTGGACCTTCGTCCTCCTCTTCTATGCGTGGCCAATCTGCCGGTGGCATCGCGTTCGAATTATCCGCAGGAAACAACTCTTCCATCGGTTCTTCGTCAGCCCGCTGAAATTCTGCCGGCGGAGGCTGATGTCCTTCTACCCCGTCCATGTCAACGTCGCGATTTGGTCCGACTGAAATATCCAACACTAATGATTAAAATGTATACAATTATATGACCGTGATCGTAATTGTGATTTCATAATTATAACCAACCCAGTACAGCACCGGAGTGCTGAACGTAGTCGAATGGCTCAGCGACTTCGGCATCGGAGTTTTCGGCACCATTATCTATGGGCACGGCGTTAACTGAAACAAAAGAAATTGAATTCTTTAGTACCTTAGAGTATGTACATAGACAAAACGAAAAATGTCATCGAACAACTAATGAATGCTTATGTAAATACTTGCGGGAAAATAAAAATCTGATTCAACTCACTACTTTCGTTTTCCTCCGTGCCTTCAATGATACGGCGACGATTCGGCCCGACGACAGTGGTTAGAAAATCGTCCACGGTGTACCTAACGAATTGTATGAGTTATTGATTACGTCGATAACTCAATAAGTCCTGCAATAAATTTTTTAAAAAATCGAATGCTCTCCATGATTATTAATTTATACGAACCGTCCCGAATCCAGTTTCGCTTGAGCTTCTAATATCCGAGCGTCTTCTTGGGCCTGCCTAAAACTGTCGCGGCGACGCGTTGTAATTCCATTCTTAATCCTTCCCCAATTCAGCATTTCAGTTTTAACGAGATCGTCTAATTGTCCTGTAAATTCATAAAAATTGAACCACAAAAACATGATATTATTCTATAATTATATTACTACATAATCATATTTTATATACAGTACAATTGTATTTTAACTATTTAGCTAATTATAGAGTCGCAAAGTTCATCCGTGATTCACATTCAATCAGTCGGATGGCAATCGATACAAATAGCAGCAGTTTGGACTTTCGCGGATTTTTGTGATTCTCTGAGGTAAAAAAGAAACCACATATATATTTTTTATATGCATTATTTGCAAAGTAATCACAAGTCGAGTGAAAAGTCGTAAGAACACTATTTTTTATATTTTTTTGAATCAGGTTTGTCGCAAAAAATGTAGCTTTCCTTTAGAAAGCAATAAAAATATCTTGTAGAAATTACTTTCAAGCTTTCAGAACCATGCTCGAGTTTTGCGTATGATTATTAAGTACCCGTGCTGTAAGTTACAAATTCAAAAGTTCCATTTTAGCTTCGATAGCTGATAACTCAGCAACAAATCATCGTACAGAGCTATTGGATGGATCCACGAAAGAAATATTCATCGCAAGATAAAATATTTATCGCAAATATTTATCTTTTCAAAGGCAAGCGGCATTTTTTTTTAATTCCACCATTAATTTTTTTATCATGACTCAAGAACGGCCAATGAAATCAGTATTTCAACGCCAGATCTGAAAACCCGAGACTTGACGCTTAAATTTGCTTTTTTCATTATTGCTCTAAAATGATTTTTTGTTACGTTAAAGCCTTTTGAGAATCATTGATGAATTTATAATTTTTTGCATATCCTGCAATTGTTTCGTTTACTGTATGCAGCGAAAATAATTGAAGACGATTGAAAATAAAATTGATCGGTTCGTACTTAAAAATTCCCAAATGTTACTTCGTTGGCCTAGTTTATCGACTACGTGCCGATGAAAACTTTCGGAAACATTGTTTGTCCGGATTGCCGAGTGTCTGACCGATACAATTTCCGCAAGCGGTTCCCACTGCCGGCGCAAGTATCTGACGAATTCGATCACGAAGGGAAAATCCGTGGCAACAGATTCTGCGGTTCTAGCGATTGCATTTAGCCCGGCGTTCATCTGGTCGGGGCCCATTAACGCTAACGCCATCGCCATCCACAATATCGTCTTTGGTGCGCGCGGATTTCCCAACTTTTTCCACCGTCGGAGAACCGCCTTAATATAAAAAACGATAAGAAAGAAAGAATTATTTACTCATATTATTCATTATTCATATTATTACGCGTAGCTACTCAAAACGAATGGAAATACCGAGCGCCAGACTACCATGGAAATGATTTTTAAAAATTATTTAAGGTTGCATATGGAAAAATATTACCTGGCAAAAGTGGAACCAACATCCTCTTACGGTGGTCAAGGGAAGCGAGTCGCGCACCGATGCGACGAGCCCCTTTTCGAAATCACAGACGACGGTTTCTAGATTCTGTAGCATATCGGGACATAACTCGATAAGACGTTCCCATATTTTGCAATAAAATATTTTCGTCCGCACATCGCACAACACGAACACCGCTGGGAAACCCTGAAATTGCAAAAATGAAAATAAAAGAATAGTTTAATGCAAAAAAAAAACGGAATAATACGATATGAGGTAAATAAATTATATTCAAGAAACTAACCGTGTCTGCCCTGCGTACGTGTATTGTTAATAGTTGAGCCGCTCGCGGTTTATTTGGAACAACCTGAACAAAAATGCAGCGTTGTTTTATACAAATAAAAAAAAAGTATAGCCAATCTTATTTATCTCACCTTAAATGTACCATCTATGTGAAGTTCATTGGCCACGTTTACAGCATCCAGCATCTCGCGGCCTGCGAATATAAGGCCGACCTCGCCGGTCGGCGTACGAATTATACCGCGATAAATGTCGCGAGTGGGCCCATAGTTATCGAGAACTTCGCCGAGTTCTTCCAGCGTCTTCGGCACACCCGGACGCGCTTTCGCCCTCTCCGTGAACAGCCATGAGCGAACCGATTCATAACTGGTTTCAACGGCGACAGTTGAAAATCTGTTGGAAAATAAAAAATAAAAAAATATGGTTAACACAACATTTTCATCGCGTTATTATATACATCGATTTTTTTTCGGGTTTTCCTAACCGTGGATCGCTGCAAACCAAGTCGAATATTTTTTTGGGCGGCATGTGAGTTGTCCGAACCAAGGTCATCATTTCCTTCCGCATCGTAATGCGCTCGCGCTGCGCGGGGTCGGCAACATGGTTATGCGCGCGTACAGTTGTAACGGTCCCGGCATCGTCTTCTTTCGCGCGACCTCGGCATCCCCGATACGCTGATGTGCGACCTGCGCACCGATAGATGCTGGATTTTCCATCCCTCGTATACGCATATCCGGCGTGCAAAAACCGATATGAATTTGCACGTTCTCCGGCGATACGTTCCATCTGCATAATTACAAGATCATATAATATCACGCTCAACAGTCGGTCATACATGTATTTCTCATCTTTTCTACATCGACGAGTTGATAATAAAATAATTAGTAACCATTGCTTACCGTGCAATTGATGGTTCAAACATAAATCTAATACAGCGATACTTTCCGAAGTCACGATTTTTTCCTATTCTATTGCGCGTAGCGTCCTTGTCTTATAATCTATTCACAACACATAACACTATTCACAATAAAAATTTAAGAATAACAAAAACTAATAAAACCGATTAATAACACTAATAAGAATATAACTATAATAATGTAAACAAATAAAACTAAGAGATTATAATACATTAAGGCAACAACAGAACAATAAAATAGAAAACAATAGTGAGATTCAGTAAGTCACGGTGCAGAAATGTTTAACGATATCCGTACCGATAGCCGTTTGACAGAGCAATGGTGGTAGTGGGGGGCACCGCGAAGTGCGGTAACGCACGTAAATCGGGAAAACCGAAACAACCTGCAGAAAGGGGGAGGGGCGTGAGACGAAAAATTCGTCCATTCACGGCTTCCGATGGCGCCTAAGCTATCCAGCGGCGTCGCTATCGGGGGACGAAACCCTTCCGTGTAGGTGACGACGATGGGCTACTTTTCGTCCCCCGATAGCGACGCCGCTGGCTAGCTTGAACGCAATCGGAAGACGTTGATGGACGAATTTTTCGTCTCGCGCCCCCCCCCCTCCGCCCCCCAAAATGGTAGACCAAAAAACTTGAAAAAATTTAGCATGTAAAATCTGGTTTTCAGCCGTTGACCAAATTTTAAGAATTGCGTCAATATTTTTCTTTAACAGCTGCGAAAATCTAACTTATAAAATATATTTTTCGAGTCAGGATCTGTGTAAGTTTTCTTTGAATTAATGTAATGAAACAAAAAAATCGATCATAAAGATTAATAAAAAAAAAAAAAATTCATTTTTTTTTTAACTTTGCAACTATACAATCGACAAATTGATGATAAAATGATTGAAAAAACAATAAAAATAATTACATAAAATCTAAAATAATTACAGATTGCAATACATTTTTGAGAGCCTGAATGAGATACTGATATTTTTTTTCCGAAAAGATGAGACGATTTCACGTCGAAAACGGATTTTACATACATTTCTTCATTTGCGTACGTGAATAGAACACTTGAAAAAAAAATTTTGAAACAACAAATAAAAGATACCTTAATTGAAACCTGCCAAAATAATAGACCGAAAAATCTGAAAAAAATTAGGATCTCGTTTTTTAACATTCGCTTCAAGCTGCGCAGATGCCGTAAATATTCCAGATAGTGAAGCCCAATGTTGTTCGATAGTTGACGTTCAGGCTCATATATGTTCTGTTCTCAACAATCTTTTTGCAATATACCATATTCTACGTCTGAGAGATAACAAAAAATGTATGTAATTATATCCTTGTTTAATTATTTTGCCGACCGAAATTATTCGCGACGTCGTTCGAGGTGATTTTTACATCGCGAATATGAAATAATAGCAAAAACGTTGATGATAGGAATGACAAATAAAACGGAAACTCGAATGAATGAGAAAACAGATTAGGAAAATGTCATAATTATCGATCATCGACAAAAAAAACAAAATGATTGTAGCGCTATAAATATCCGTATACATGGAAAATAAATTACGAATAATAACATGAAAATCTATCATTATATGTGTTTTCTTTCTACTTACCCCTCAATTCGATGCACTTTGTATCGTCGGAAAAAAAAAGTACCAGTACGACTCGCGCCCGTCAAGGGTTCCGTACGGTACATATATAGAATTAGAAATTAATTATTTTCAGATTTGTTTTCTCTACTTCTACTATTATTCGGTTTTTCCCGTTCTTTTTCCTCTTATTTTCAGTTACGAAAACCAAAAAATATAGGAATACGATGACATTATTTGAACGAACACATAACGCTCATCACAATGAATTATCGAAAGCTTATGAGTTCACCACTCAAGTACGTATTTAATATTCCATTCGATTGCGACTCACAAAAGAATCGAACGTTCCTTGATAAATACATTCATAACGTTACATGAAGATTGTACGCTTATAATAAGGACTGCTGTATTACATTGATTTTTGTCGTGAAAAAATTAGAACGCTGTCATTACATACACGTAAAAAAATATATATTTTTGTCAGTACCTATTTACAAATATTCATCTATATTCAAGAAATATTCTTTTTTGACATAAACAAAGTATGAAAGTCTAATATGAACGGTCGCGCATAATGTTTTTGGTGAATGTTCAATAGATATTCCATTTCAATGATATGTCCGGGCGCGGTGCTTTGAAAACCGCGCCAACTACGCGCTCTGCATTTACGTGACGGGGAAACGAAGATTGAGACCCACTGATCCAACGCGCCTTCGGGCTCGCTCGGAAGTAGGCGGGGCCTTGTGACGTCATCGCGGCGTTTCTGATGGCTGTGGAATCTGTTGGGTTTGGTCGATGATGGGTCTGGAATCTGTTGGGTTTCAACCATCCCGTTGCCGAAAGCGAAGCTGCTACCCTCCCGAATAAGAGAGTGCAGTCGCGTCTCGAGAACAGACCGGTAAGGTAGGTAACTGAATAGGTAAATCCACTTGTCTTGAGACGCTACCGCGTATCTTGATTGTGACATTCGAATTGGAAGTCTGGTATTGGAGCATGTTTTTTTTTGTGATTCCATATTTATCATCAGAAACGATTCTCGGTAAAGATTGGTTGCGGAAGAAGAGAGCGATTATTGATTTTGATTTATCAACGATGACAATCAAAGGTGTTCTGTTTACTCCTAAGCTGGTGATGTTCGGAGAGGAGTCGGTGGAGAGACTTGTATCGAGATCGGGCCATAATAATCATATTTATATTATGATTATATATAAAATTACCCTTATGAAAATAAACGAGCATGGTATTGACGACGACTCAAGTAGTATTAATACAGACAATAGCGATAACGTGGATGCTCTCTTAAATAATCCCGTTCAAATACACGAATTGAATAAAATGAAATCGCTTAGTCACGCTGCTGTGGAAATTGTCGAAAATAATTTTAAACCTTGCGACGTCATCCTTTATGATGATTATTTAAAACCTTCGGGCAACATACAGGTTTTATCTATCGATTTATCTTCTCTCGCGCGAATGCTCACATCATTAGAATTGGGGCAAACGGAGGCTATTGGCAATTTGTTAAACAGATTCGAGCCTTTATTTTCCGATAAGCCAGGATACGTTACACATTACGAGCACAAAATAAAGTTATTAACGTCAAAGCCTTTCATCAAAAGATCGCATCCGATCCCGTTGTGGTTCTGAGACGCAGTGGATTCAGAAATCAAATCGATGCTAGAGTTATACACTATCGAGCGCTCAACGAGCCCTTACCTCAACCCGTTGAGAATCGTAGTAAAATCAGATGGGAGAGTGCGCCTTTGTCTCGACACAAGATATTTAAATGACGTAACGGAGGGAGATAATGAATCAGCTCGCATCGAAGAGTTATTGCAAAATTATCGCGGGACGAAGATAATGTCCGCTCTCGATTTAACTTGCGGATATCGGCAGGTCCCCTTAACCCCAGACTCTCGTTAATACACGGCGTTTCTACATGGTTCAACTCTATATTAATTCAAAAGGATACCGTTTGGCTTAAAGACGACGGGCAGTGTTTTTATTCGGGCGTTGAGCTTTAGGCGACGAGATCAACGCGTTTCTTACCTATTACATTGACGATCTTTCGAACACTTTGTTGTACGCTATAGCTAACACGCGGCACACTTCTCGAATATTTAAATACATAATATAAATCGATAGATAAACAAAATATAGTTACCATTATACTTACCATAGAAATTGGTTACCGACCATCGGTACATCGGTTCAGTCAGTAAGGTAGTCACCTGCTTTACCGACGTCGTTGACAGCGTCGATAATGTAGGGATCTGTTTTGCCGGCCCGCATCTGTATCATATCATACTATATCCATCGCGGCCATCTTGTCAACCTATATCGTGGCCAACTAATTTTCCTATGTATATATTATAACCAAATTGTATTTCGACTATTTCAAGCCAATGTAACAACTCGAGTTCGAAAAACAACCGCCAGGAGTCGCAGAGGCCTGCCGGCTTTCACAAGCAAGAGAGCTTCCCGCGGATATATAAGCCGAGGCTCTGCAACGATTTGGCAGAAGCAATTTTCAGCAACTCGAGTCTCTCTAGCAATAAAGAGCCACAGCAAGAAATAAATTTTGGTTGGGAGTTTTAATGAACTCCCTCGTCAGCGAAGTCTGTTGCCCCGGTGCACTTTGGTCTCGGAACCCTGCCCCAGAGAACCACGATCGCTCGACTGTCTTTTCGATGTCGACCTGACGCCGGACAACACCACTTTGCCACCGACGCCGGGCAAGTCGATCGAGGGGCTTATTCGTGCCCGAGCAGCCCGACATTACCGACTGATGGAGGTCGACGGTAGCGCAACAAATTACGAGGCCTACGTGACGGCACCTCACCCGACCGACCCACGACGCAACTATCGAGTCCCGCTGGCCGCCTGAAAAAATAAATGTTAAAAAAAAGAGAAAAGAAAAAGCAACAAAAAAAAGAAAAAAAATAGAAACGAAGCCTTAAATAAAAAAAAAGAAAACAAACCGAAAAAAAAAGAAATAAAAAAAGGGCAAACAAAATTTAAAAAAAAACCTAGAAAAAATAAACAAAACTTGAAAAAAAAGAACGAACAATAAAAAACAGAAATGAAAAAAAGAAAAAAAAACACAAATTCAAATCTCCCCAATTGTCCCTCGTCCAGCCCAACGAACGACGAGCCGTAACGACTTCAAAAAACTTTAACGATCTTACTTTGAACTACTAACGATCGACACTTTGAAGCTCGATAAAGCACAGTTGTGTCATAACTCGGTTTCCTTTCGAGGTTATATTATCACACCTCAGGGAATAAGTCCAGACCCATCGAAACTATCGTTAATGAAAAATTTTGAAGTACCGAAATCGCGATTGGATCTTCAAAAATTTTTTAGCTTTTATCTGTATTAGAAACAATTTACAAGGGGACCCTGTTAACTCTTCATCACTGATTTGGCCCAAATTTACAGTATATGTAGGGCTTGACTATAAATGAAAGTGACGCAAGCGGGATGGCTAGATGGCCAAGCGTTAATGAGATAAAACATTTTTGGCGCGGACCGGCAAGCGACCGGTTACTCATCAGCCTGCTATGTGAGCAGGATTTCCAATAGCTGGTGTTGGCGCAGCGGCAAGAGCTCGGATTCATGGTACGGGGGTCGTCGGTTCAATTGGGTGTATGTCAAAGTCTTCCCAGTCAAAGTCTTTTCAGCCAACTTCTCGCGACTTTAGCATTGCCTATATATCTATACACATTCACTTCTATAGATATATCGGTACGGTGGCGAGAAGTTGGCTGAAAAGACTTTGACATACGCCCGTTTAATTCCCTGTGTGGGGAAACTTTTTTTTTTAATTCACAATTAAAAAATTACTTTCTGTTATTATTATTATTATTATTTACTATTGTTTAACTTTTCAATTGTAATTGTTAATTTGTAAATTTAATTATTTTATTAGCATTAATATTTATTATTTATTTCTTTATAACTTCAACGGTCAATTCTTAAAATTGCTTCCTTTGATTATTACTATTATTGTTATTATTCTTCATTTCATTTTTACGATACTTGCGCCACAAATGAACCGTAGTGATTTATAATGTAGTATGCTTACTTATAATTTTACAAAGGTATATCCAGAGGTGTTGTAATTAAAGCGTACACGAGGAATTGGTATGTAAAATTAGATATTTTTATTATTGTACAGGTGAATCATATGTGCTGGGGTGTTAATTATCGTGAAAACAAGGGAAACAGCAATTGTGTCGGCACCTTGCACACGTTACAAAAGCCGCATTTCCACAGCTACATGGTTTTTTTTAATTATCCACAGAAAAACAAGCTTGATTTACATTCATAAAAGTTTCTCTGTCGTCGCAGAGTTTGGCAGCGAACCACGCGTAATGCAACATGTCGCGGAATATTGGCGAGGATAGCTGGTGATGCAGGATGGAATGTATTTTGATGTAGTCTTCTCGGGATGTGATTTCTCGTTCTCTCTCGATAAGATAAGAGCAGTTTTGAATCTTCCTGATAAAATTCTTTACCTGACGATAAAAATACAACACGTCGCAGGGTTGCACTAGAGGAGTGTATTTCGGGGGAATCACTTCAATACTGCACGTTGGCAATCCATTTTCATCTTGGAAAATGTCGTCGTATAATTGTGAATTTGTTCGTCCTCCCCACGAGTCAATCAACAGAAGAAATTTGTTTTCCTGCACGTGGGGCTTCATTACATCAGTTAAAAAAATTTTTTACAAAGCTGTTGAAAGTTTGCCGGATTTTTAACTAGTAGTGACAACATTACTATATTTTTTCGCGTACTCATCCACCGGTTTTTTAACCCTCGGTCCAAAAGAGCCAGTACTCTCTTGCAGGCATACGAACACTGTTGGCAGAAGATTTCCAGAAAGGGTCATCGAATATTGCGCTGTATACGAATGGGTTACTTTGTTCATATCCTTTTGTTTCACGAGAATTAGTTTCAAGCCTCGGTGTTCCAGGATACGGTTGTAGATAGACTGGTACTGGCAACCTCGACAGAGAATATACGAATGTGAATATTTTATTATGTGTAGCGTTAAAATGAGTTTTTCGATTAACGTAGACGAATAGTAATTTACCTGTTTGATATGTATTGATAACAAAATCCTCACCGTAATTTGGGATGAGAGCCCGAGCCTGGACTCGAAAGTTCTCTGCCGCAGATTGGGTTTTCTTGATAGTGGTAGTCTCTCTTTCCGAGACGAATTTGGTGACTTACCTCTGACGAATCTTACGCCTATGTTTGAATTCTTGGACCCACTGCTTCGAGGCTTTGAACTCGAAATCTGCAAATTGTCTGGCAGCAGCAAGTGCCCATTGTTGCAGATTTCTCGTGGTGACTTGTTGGCAACTTTTCCGCCCTTCTACGAAGCGATCATACGTCCTGGTATTAATGGTGTTGCACTTATCCTTCCGGGTTCCACCGCTTTTAATGTGTTCTTCCCAGATTTTCAAATCTCGCATATACTTCAAGCGATGTGCTCCTTTCGATTGGAGACCCTTTAAATTCCACTTTGGATGTGCTTTTGCAAGATTAACCACCATTACTTTGTGATCGAGTCGAACGTAATCTGGATCAACTATCAATTTTTTTCCATCCGGTTCGCAGTCAAACTCTGCTTCTGACAATGAAGAAACGACATCCTCGACTTCTTCATTTTCAACTCCTTCGTCGTATTCTTCGGAAGAAATCATTTCATCGACGCACAGCAAAGAATGCTCTGACGAAACTTCCACTATTCTCTCGCGTATTTTGTCTGCAAGTTGCATGTGTTGTTCGGTTATTACCGCAGCACTCTCTGACGTGATCAGATTGTCTTCGGCCAAAAGATGTAACAAATAATCCAGCGCCGTTTTTAACATTTGTTTTGACGATTCGCTGTGGAGACTATCAGCGCACATCACATCTTCTTCTTGTTCTACCGATGTTCCAGGCACATTAATATTTTCACTATCAGTATTCGACATTTTCGAAAGCTAGATTCTTCTCACAATATTCAAGTTCCTCGGTCAAGAGCTAGCAAACGACTAACTCATAACGACATTTGGCCAACGTTTCCCTACGCCTTTCATTGTCAGCTCTTCTCCTACCTGCGCCGAAAATCCTTCGTTCGCGAGCCCCTGCCGAGGACCCTTCGAAGAAAATCATTACGCTTTACCGTTACTTTTGTAAAATCATAAGTAAGCATACTACATTATGAATTACTACGGTTCATTTATGGCGCAAGTATCGTAAAAATAAAATAAATGTTAAAAGCATGTCATGCGTTATTTCATAAGAATATATATTTTTTCTACGTTTGAACCTGGCGCCGGTCGCCATATTGTTTTTGGTTACATCGAGATATCCGTCCCAAAAAGGGGTGTTACGACGCTACCACTAAGAAAACCAAAACGTGTTTCTTTTTCGCTCCATAAATGTAATCCAATAAAATCGCTTCAATCCGAGACATCGAGTGCATTATTTCCAAAACTACAACAGGTTATGGGCCCAGACTACGCCTTGGGAAATAAAGGTGTTTTCGGAAAAAGTTTTTTTCTCATGAAAAACAGTGCTGTCGTGTGGACTCTATTTTGAGGTTAGGCCGCCCTCGTGCAAAAGTGCAAAGACTCACGATGGAATCCGAAACGACACGGATCACTAAATTGAAGAGTGCGGAGAACTGGGCACAGTGGAAATTTCAGTTGTCAGTGTTATTGAGAGAAAAAGATGCTCTCGAAGTGACGAACGGAAATGTTGAAAAACCCACGCTGTCGACCGTACCGACGGCAGAGGAGAGGAAAAATCTCAGTGAATGGCTGAAAGCGGATAATATTGCTCAGAGGTTCATTGCTACGAGTATCGCTGATTCTCAGCTTGTGCATATCATGAACTGTGACTGTGCTAAGGACATGTGGGGAGCGTTACATAACCTCTACGAACAAAAGTCTGAAACGAGTGTTCACATGATTCAGCAGCGGTGGTACCAGATGTCGAAAGAACCGAAGGATACCATGGCATCTCACATCGCAAAATTGAAGAATCTTGCGTGTCGCTTGCAAGCATTAGGTGAGCCTATCGCAAATTCGATGATTGTGACCAAAATTCTCATGACGCTGCCTGCTACGTACAACCATTTCGTTACTGCGTGGGAATCGACTCCGCAAGCCCAGCGAACACTCGAAAACCTAGTCGAGAGACTTCTCGCTGAGGAGACGAGGCATTCGAATCAAGTTCAAGACTCGAATGAGGCTTTCGCAGCCATGAAGTTGTCGAAAAAAGGGTACGAGAGGGGAAAACGTCGCGGTTCCAGTTCTTCATGGGAAGCAAACGCAACGGAGAAAGGCAGCTCAGGTGACGTGTGCCATAGATGTAAGAAGCCTGGACACTGGGCACGTGGATGTCGAGCACCGAGAGACCACGATCAGAGCAGCGGTAAGAAACCGAGGGGACAAGCCCTGGTTGCGCAAGCCTCGCTGTGTTTGGAACAGTCTGTACGCAACGCACAAATTTGGTATGTAGATTCTGGTGCTACGGACCACATGTCGAACCAAAAAGAATGGTTCATAAATTTAGAGGTCTTTAAAAAGCCTCACCCTGTCCATGTAGGAAAGAAAGGAGAGTCGGTCGAAGCCTTGGGCAGTGGCGACATAAATATTTTAGCCTACGATGGGAGTCGATGGGTAGAAAAACATCTGTCTCGAGTTTTATTCGTACCTAACCTTCGGTGCAACCTTTTCTCAGCTGGTTCAGCTTTAGATAAAGGACTCGTTCAGGTATCAACTGCGAGAGGCTGTCGTTTCGAAAAAAATGGCATTACGGTTGCAGTGGGAGTTCGCAAACACAAATTGTGCGAAATGCTGTTCCGCACACTGTCTCCGGAGGGTAGGCATCTCGAAGCAAATCTTGCCACCGACTGCAGTCTCCGATCATGGCACGAGAAGCTCGGACATCAGAATATACGCCACGTAAAGCAATACCTGAAGACGAATGGAATTAAGGTAGTTGAAAACGAGAATTTTTTCTGCGAAGGATGTGTTTTGGGTAAGTCGCACCGATTGCCTTTTCCAAAACGCAAAGAAGAGGATTACAAATCACAAGTTCCGGGGGAGCTTGTGCATGCCGATTTATGTGGTCCTTTTCAAGAAAACTCGATAAATGGCTCGCGGTATTTTCTGTTATTCAAGGATGATTTTTCTCGCTACAGGACTGTTTATTATCTCAAACACAAAAACGAGACTGCAGAGCGAATCGAAGATTTCATCATTAAAGCAAAAAATCACGTTGGAGTGGATGTAAGGACTCTACGTACAGATAACGGTTTGGAGTTTGTAAACTCAGAAGTCAAGGAGATACTGAGAAAGAAAGGAATTCAGCATCAAAAGACCGTCGCGTTTACTCCTGAACAGAATGGTTCTGCCGAGCGGGAGAATCGCACGATCGTCGAGTCCATGAGAGCTATGATCCACGCCAAGAAATTACCATTGAAGCTATGGGCTGAAGCTGTCAATACGGCGACTTATGTGCTTGATCGCACAGGTACGAGTCCTCAAAAACGAAAAACTCCATTCGAGTTGTGGTTTGGGCGAGCCGCGAAGCTGGAAAAACTGGTTACGTTCGGGGCGACTGCCTATGCGCATGTGCCCAAAGAGAAGAGAAAGAAGCTGGACTCAAAAGCTGTCAGAGGATACTTCGTGGGGTACAACGAGGACGTTAAAGGATTCAGGATTTGGTTTCCTAAAACCGACCGAGTAGACACGAAGCGAGATGTCGTTTTCGATGAAGACGATCCCCTCACAGTTTCTCCAACGGAAACCGCACGAAATGATCCATCGCAGATTTTCGACCTCGAGGAAGAATTGGAGGCCGAGCCCCCAAATCATAATCCACAGGATCAAGATATACATGACGTACCGACTGAGAACGATGAATCGGATGGAGAAAGCGTTTTTGATTCGGCGGACGAATCGGTTGAACCCGATCTTCACGAAGAAGAACCTGAACAAGAGCCCGCTGTCGAACCTCGGGAGACAAGGTGTTTACGAGACAGGAGTACCATCAGAAGACCGAGCAGGTACGAGGATGGAATCGATCCCGATTCTGTTTTTCTAGCGGAAATCGAAGAACCGCAGAATTATCAAGAGGCAATTACGAGTCCGCACGCAATCCAATGGAAGCACGCAATGGACGAAGAAATCGAGTCGTTGAACAAAAACAATACATGGAGTATCGTAAGCTGTCGAGAAGGAGGGAAGCCAATTGAGAACCGCTGGGTGTACAAACTGAAAAGAAAAGCAGACGGTCAGATCGAGAAATTCAAAGCCAGGCTCGTAGCGAAAGGCTACTCGCAGAAACAAGGCATTGATTATCACGAGACGTTCAGTCCGGTCGTGAAATTTGACTCTCTGCGCATGATCTTGGCATTTGCAGCATCGAAGAATATGTTTTTGCAACAGTTCGATATAAAAACTGCTTTTCTCAACGGAAAACTGCAAGAAATCATATTCATGGAGCAACCAGAGGGTTACCAAAAGGGAACGAGCGACGTATGCAAGCTGGAGAGAAGCTTGTACGGCCTGAAGCAGGCCTCGAGGTGTTGGCACGAGCGTTTCACCGGTTTCCTCAAGAAGTTTGACCTGAAGTCGACACAGTCGGACCCGTGCGTGTTTATCAACAGTCAACCGGGAAATATGTTGATACTCGCGATCTACATCGATGATGGACTTATAGCTGCGACGAACCGTGCAACCGCAGAGTCATTGCTGTCGAAATTAAAAAAGGAATTTGAAGTAACCACCGGAGACCTGAGTTTGTTTCTAGGTTTTCAGATAGAACGGAACATTGAAGGTTCCATTTTTCTGCACCAATCCGGGTACGCCAAAAGGGTGTTAGAGCGTTTCAACGTGGTCGATGCGAACCCAGTGGCCGTGCCCATGGATAAGCATCAGGAGCTGAGCGTGCTGGTGCATGGAAAGCAACATTCCGACAGAACACGAGCGCCATACCGAGAAGCTGTCGGCTCGCTAATGTATCTGGCAATAGGCACACGACCAGATATCGCTTTCGCGTTAAGTACCTTGAGTCAATATCTCGAATCTCCCGATAAAATACATTGGAATGCTGTCAAAAGAATTTTCAAATACTTAAAAGGAACTGTAGACTATGGTTTAGTTTTTGAAGCCGACGCAAACTTGAATCTATTAGCTTTCAGTGATGCCGATTACGCAGGCGATGTCGAAACCCGAAGGTCAACTTCTGGTTACGTTTTCAAACTAAATAATAGTACCATTTCTTGGTGTTCACAGAAACAAAAGGTAGTAGCTCTGTCTACTACGGAATCCGAATTTATCGCCGCGGCACAAGCAATAAAAGAATTAATCTGGTTAAGCCGTTTAATGTACGAAATTATGAAGGACGATGTAGCGAAACCAAAACTGTTGCTCGACAACCAGAGTGCTATCAGACTTCTTAAGAATGCCGAGTTCCATAAGCGGACAAAGCATATTGACGTACGATATCATTTTGCTCGTGAGAAAATACAAGAAGGGTTATTTGATCTTGAGTACGTTTCTACGAAAGAACAACAGGCCGATATATTCACAAAACCGTTGCTGAGAGAACAATTTTGTTACATACGCGAATTATTAAATATTAAGCCGAATCTAAGTCAAATGTAAACCAAATATCTAAGAAAAAAAAAGGAGCCTATGAAAAGTGGGAGTGTTAAAAGCATGTCATGCGTTATTTCATAAGAATATATATTTTTTCTACGTTTGAACCTGGCGCCGGTCGCCATATTGTTTTTGGTTACATCGAGATATCCGTCCCAAAAAGGGGTGTTACGACGCTACCGCTAAGAAAACCAAAACGTGTTTCTTTTTCGCTCCATAAATGTAATCCAATAAAATCGCTTCAATCCGAGACATCGAGTGCATTATTTCCAAAACTACAACAATAAAGAATAATAACAATAAGAGTAAGAATAAAAGAAAGCAGTTGTAAGAATTAACCGTTGAAGTTATAAAGAAATAAATAATAAATATTAATACTGATAAAATATTTAAATTTACAAATTAACAATTACAATTGAAAAATTAAACAATAATAGGGTGTATGTCAAAGTCTTCCCAGTCAAAGTCTTTTCAGCCAACTTCTCGCGACTTTAACATTGCCTATATATCTATACACATTCACTTCTATAGATATATCGGTACGGTGGCGAGAAGTTGGCTGAAAAGACTTTAACATACGCCCCAATAATAAACAACAATAATAATAATAACAGAAAGTAATTGTTCAATTGTGAATTAGAAAAAAAATAGTTTCCCCACACGGGGAATTGAACCCACAACCCCCGTACTATGAATCCGAGCTCTTACCGCTTCGCCAACACCAGCTATTGGAAATCCTGCTCACATAGCAGGCTGATGAGTAACCGGTCGCTTGCCGGTCCGCGCCAAAAATGTTTTATCTCATTAACGCTTGGCCGACTGGCCCTCCCGCTTGCGTCACTTCCATTTATCGTCAAGCCCTATATATACTGTACATTTGGGCCAAATCGGTGATGACGAGTTGACAGGGGCCCCTTGTTAGTATAGGTCATGCGAAATACCTAGATCTTTTTAGGATACTTCTGAAGAAGGATACACTGTGGCATTGGAACGAGCATTCTGATAAAGCATCGAGCGAACATAAACAAAATTTTTTGAAGGTGGTGGAACTCTCCTATTATTATGTAGATCGCCCTTTCATGGTTTACACTGATGCTTCTGATAACGGCATAAGTAGCGTGTTACATCAAATTGATGAAGACGATAATCTCAGATTGATATCAGCTGTGAGTCGTTGCTTAATTCCAGCTGAGCTAAACTACATAACGACGGGAAAGGAGCTTCTTAACGATGAGTACGCACTTCGTAAATTTCGAGTTGATTCGATGGGAAAACGCTTTAAAGTAATTACTTATCACCAGAGTCTAATATTTTTTAATGGAACGCCCTTTCATACTGTTTGTTTATGGAGGTAGAGTCTTCTCCTGCAGGAATACGTTTTCGATACAATTCATATCAGTGGAAAAGAAAACTATATCGCTGATTTTCTGAGCCGTAACCCCAACAAAACTTATACTCGACGAGAGTCAGATACAATCATGATTTCAAGGATAATATCCAGCAACAATAATGTACATAGCGATGGTAATATTGATTCTTTATCAATGGTTTGTCTACTCGAGTTAAGTCTCGTTTTGCGAAAGGAATTAAAAATCTCATCACGTTTGCAAGAAGAAGACCAAAGACTCATGGTAATGGTATCACGATCGCAGGGAGGTATCAGAGAATTCCAACAATATAAGGAAATATGGCTTCATAGAAGTTCATCTTCGGATAATTGGCGCATTGTCAGACCGGAATCCCTCATAGCATTAATCGTAAAAATGCGCATGATAGACTTGCTCATCTCGGCGTGTATAAAACTATGAGCCATATCAAGCGGTTCTTTTGGTGGCCAGGGATGACGAAACATCAAATATTTTATTATTCAGTGCGATTTGTGCCAACGGGTGAAACATGATAATAGAGCAATTGAAGGAAAATGTAACGTAGGCTCGTACTCGCAAAGGAGCGTCTGTTGAAAGTTTTCGAATCTCGCCGCCAACGTCAGAGAGCAACTAAACCACTGAATCTCAAAGTTGGGAATTTTGTGCTCCTACGAGTCCCTAATCTATCCAGCCAGAGTGATCGTGTCACGCAAAAATTGTTCCACTCATATGAAGGTCCTTATAAAATACAGAATTCTTTGGGTCCGAATGCTTTTGAACTAGTACACCTGGGAACTAACGTCATTAAGGGTATATACAATCGGACTAGCTTAAGGCTATATAATCAACCCGTCGATCCATAGATGTTCCAAAAATGTTCGCGCGTATCTTCGGTGTATGTCGTTCTTCGAAGGAGGAATTGGAGAAGAGAGAGGGAGCTGTGTGTGCGAGTGAGAGCGAGCGAGTCAATGCAGAGAGAGGGCAGGATCGCGTGCCTCGTCATCGCCAGTATACTCGGAGTATACGTGTGTTAGTAGGGAGAAACCTCGGCTTCACAACCCAATCGTAACGATGGTTGATCTGTCAAATTCCTAAAATCACGAGAATCACACAAACACACAAGAATAAGTGCTGAAGAAAGAAAAAGCTGAACAAAAGTGATTTTCATTCCTTTTGTCTTAAGGGGCGGGTAAGGGCTGGAGCGTAAAAAAAAACGCTTTTTTGCGAATTTTTTCATAAATACGTACAGAGATAATTCATTCAAACCTTTTACACATCATTAAGTATCATTTCGATAACATTCTGTGATTGTTTTATGCTAAAAATATCGAAGAACAAGCCGGTGACAAAGCTTTTCCAACAATGTCTTTGGAAAAAAACTATTTGCAGTGTTAACTGTATCTCAGCTGAAAATTATCTGAAATCAACGATCATCTAAATTTATTCAAAGTATCGTCAAATCCACCCCCTTACGTTCTCTGTTTTTTTTCATTCTTAAGTTTTTGGTGGTCATTTGGAGTGAAAATTTCGTGGTCATTTTTCATGAAAAATAGCAGTTCTCACTTTCAATGACCACCAAAAAGTTAAAAATGAAAAGAATAATAATCAGAGAACGTAGGGGGGGGGATTTCATGATATTTTGACTACATTTAAATGGTCTTTGATTTTAGATAATTTTCAGCTGCGATATAGTTAATACTGCAAATCGTTTTTTTTTCCAAAGACGTTCTTGGAAGAGCTTTGTCACCGGCTTGTTCGTCGATATTTTCGCATTGAAAGATTACCGAATGTTATCGAAATAATACTTCATAATGTTCAGAAGGCTTGAGTAAATTTGCTCTATCCATAGAAGTGTTTTTACGCTCCAGCCCTTACCCGCCCCTTAATACAAAAGAAAAAAAAATCATTTTTGTTCAGCTTTTCTTTTTTCAGGATCTATTCTCGTGTGTTTGTGTGATTATCGTGATTTTAGGAATTTGACATATCAACGATCGTTACGATTGGGGTGTGATAGCCGAAGTCTCTCCGTACTAACACGTATACTCCGGGTATACTGCCGATGATGAGGCACGCGATCCTGCCCCTTCTCTGCATTGACTCGCTCGCTCTCACTCGCATACACACGGCTCACGCATCATTCTCTTTACCTCTTTCTCTTCTTTCATTCCTTCATTCTCTTGTCCCATCCTACAACGCGCTGGATGGCGAGCCGATCCTGTATCGTTTAAGAAGTATTCACTTCAAAAAAATGTTTACGGTCCAGCCTTTACGCCCCCCCCCCTTAATAAATAAAAAAAAATGGTGTGCATGGAAACCACGCGCGACCGAAGTGAAACTTCGCGCCTGTTAGTAGTGTACATAATTCCCCATATTTTATGAGTATAGGATGCAGGTATGATCTTAAATGAATTAAAAAAAGATAATTTAGGATTCATTTTTGTGGATATATATTTTACATGAATTGGTGATTACATTGAAAAATATATGGAAATGACATTAATCCATGATTGATTAGCGAATTTTTGCATTTACAACTCTCGAAGATTTAGTATTGATCATTGAGTTCTGCATTTCAAATATGACTTATACAAAATTTGTGATTATATTTAAAAATAATTCTCGTGATTTACGGAAATTCTACCCTGATTTTTATGATTCGATTTCCATGTCTCCATTCTAACTATCGGGCTTTATCATTGTCACAATTGGTTTGTGATCACTAAAATAGGACACAAATGTCTGTGACTTGATATTCGTCAAATGCTTGCTGAATACAGCATCAATCGTTGTACCCGACCTGGTTGTTGGAGTACTAAGACTACTATTGATTTTCAAATTCAATTCTCCTTCCAAAAAGTCGATGAGAGGTTGACTCTCTAACTTGGCAAAGTTGACATTGAAGTCTCCGCTCATTATCATGGGTAAACTCCCCCAGTCCTTTTTCAGCAATGCTGCACCAGCAGGTGTGTATTTTTCTTCAAATCTCGTCAGCACCTATACCCAAATCACTCTTACATGAGAATGTTTTATATTGAACTTTTTTATACAAAAATTAAAAGTGCAATGTAAGAAATTTGCTTATTTTATATTTTTCCTTAATTCTAACTAACTTACAGTACAAAAATAATAGTTACATTTTTATGGCGTTCATTCTTTTTTTTATATCGCACTTTAGTTTTTCGTACAATCACGTAACCTTTCAATCTTGCTCCAAAGTTCCGCCGGAGCCCGGATGATATTCATCGTAAAAGCAAGGAAAAAAAACGTTTTACTAAAGTGCAATAAAAAAGAATGAACGCCATAAATTTAACTATTATTTTTGTACTGTAAGTTAGTTAGAATTAAGGGAAAATATAAAATAAGCAAATTTCTTACATTACACTCTTTATTTTTGTATACAAAAGTTCATTCAATATAAACATTCTCATGTCAGCGTGATTTGGGGGTATAGGCGCTGAAAAAGATTTGAAGGAAAAAAAATGTCATCTGTTTGGGTCTTGAACCCGCGTTCTCATGAATACCTGTCTAGTACGCTATCCACCGACCCGCGATCGCCGTTTGAAAGTGCCATAACTTCAGCGGATTTCCGTCGCTCTCCTTGTCAGTCGGACTCAATCTTTACTTGTCAATGATCTCTTGTTTTATTGCAATGTTCTTTAGTTTGTGTTATTGAAACAGAAAAGTTATAGTGTTCAATTGTATTCTCAATGATAAATATTTATTGGGTATTTCAAGTACATTCATATTGACTATTCATCGAAAATGAGAAGTTCTAATCTAGTACATATATGTGGAATTGGATATAACAAATATGTATGTAATAAATACATAAATATTGTTTTATTTCCAAAATAAATCAAGTACCCTGTAACATGTCGTACTTATGCCATCGAGGTTGATTCGTGACGTCACTGGGCGCTAGTGTGAGAGAGAGAAAGAGCTATCTCTCTCTCACACACACTAGTGTGCGACTAGTGTGCGAGTGAGACAGAGTATGCTCAGCAGAGCCACCCGTTTGCCCCCCTGTTTATTTTTTTTTTTGCCTGGGTTGGCTCGTCCACATCTAGGGACCTGTGCCACTCTCTTCTGCCCCCCCCCCCCCCGCCTCCCCACTGTTTATGCCTACTGCCAGATACTAACGCGTCATGCCACCTCCCTCCATGCCTTGCCGCGTGCAAGCGGTGTCGCTGCCGGGTCCGACTCCCCAGTCTCGCCGTTCCCCCCACCACGTATCGGCCTATTCCCCTCACGGGATCGTAATTTTCGTAACGCTCTGAAAATCCCAGACCCTCGCTAAAGAAGTTTCACTTCAAAAATTTTGGAAAACACAAACATCAACGTGCAGGCTACTTTCGACTTCCTTGCCAATTCATAATTCGATCACTGACTCTTCCTCTCCTCCCCTTCTCTCTCTCTTTTAGTTTTTCTCTGGAATCATCGGCAGAAATAATTTATCTCGCCAGCGAAATGCATACAAGTATTCACTTCCATGGTGTGTGATTCCAACAAACTCACTTTTTGTGTTGAATTAAAAATATCTCTTTGTTTAGTGGTTTTGTACTCGTGAATGAGTGTTTAACCTCGTACAAAAAGGGAGATAATGTAGAAATAAATTGAAAATATTCGCGAATTATTCGATCGGACATCGAGAGAGGGAGAAGGGTGGGTGGTTATCAGAGCCCCTAGCCAAAATTTGCATCTAACGAGGTAATTTAAAATTCCGCCTATATTTCAGCATATCTTCTTAAATGTGCGTTTCAAAATTATAACAAATACATTATTGTATTTCGCATAGCCAGTCCTTTTGATCGGTACCCCTATATGCTGCATGAAATAAAAGATCTTCGGATGCGCGATTTGGATTATCTATATAACCGTCGAGGCGGGCTATTCTGGGACAAAATCGGTACTTTTTTTCTTCCGTGCTTCGTCTAAAATCCAAATTTGAGCCAAAAATTATTTCAAGGCCTCAGGCACTTTGAGGACATCCTTCCGAAGGTGTGCGATAGGTTTCATTAAAAAAAAAAAAAAAATGGCGAAGTTACATCGACTTTAAGTTTGTACCATAATAGCCCGGCAGGTCGGGCTATTATGGTACAAGTTTTGTAGTCGTTAATAAAAATTAGTAAACCATTTTTTTTCTGTCATGTATCATATGGATATGTTTATGTAGATATTCTAGAGTAAATTTAAACGAAAATCATCGAAAAATATTGATTTTTGTGAGAATGGTGTATAAAAGAAGAAAGAAAAATACGGTAATTTTTCGAAATTCAGTTTAATGCCAGAAAAACAAATCTTGGGGAACTTTTTCGAAATACTTAATTAAGATTATGTCGTCAATGAAACGTTGATAATATAAAACCCTTTTCCCCTCCTTTTTGGAGCCTCAATCACGTTGAATATGGCATCCAGGGGAATCAATTGTTCGTCTGCAAGTTCCGGCCACCTCCACGCTTTTTTCGTTGGCTCCATAAGGGAGATAACAGCCCCATCCGAGCTAACTGAAAGGAGTTGACCGGGTAAACGTTTTCCGTCGAATGATGCAATAACGTAATCATCCTTCGAATAAAAATGACGAGCTTCGTGGAGGCTTTTCTCTCCGCTTTCTGCGGAGCTAGATTCGATGTCTTCTCCATCATCCCCGGACGAGGAAGAGCAGGCGATACGCTTCTTGCCATTTTTTTTTTGCGATTTCCGCGGTTTTGACGATCTGGTCGCGATTTTCTTTCGACTCGGTACTGCTCCGATATCTCGAGCCAGGATACTTTGCCCTGGAGGAACGGTCAATTTCCTTTTCCGTCTAACTCCGATAGGGTTGATATTTTTCCGAATTTCCCGGATTCTTTCCAGAAACGACTCACCAACAAGATCCTTATCAGGCGTCGACGTTGGAGTAACCTTGGCTATCACAGGCTCCCGATTGAATGGGTATATCCCCGCTTTTCGAAAACCAGCTTTTATATTTTTTTCAATTGTCGGTTCGAGACTTTCCAGACACACCTTCAGCAGCCAAGCGATCTTGTCTTTGGGAACGACAGCGAAGCGTCTTCCATAATCACTTTCCTTAAATTCGAGCAACGTTTTTCGCCACGCATTTTTTAACGGGCGAAAAAACGCGACGTCTAACGGCTGTGTTATGTGGGTAGAATTCGGCGGAAGACATATAAACCGAATGTTCTCTTTTTCGCAGACCTTCAAAACATTGATGTTTAAATGACTCGTCAAATTGTCTCCGATAACAACTTTCGGTCCACCGCGTTTTTTGAGGATAGGAAGTAGGTGAAGCAAAAACCAGTCCTCGAAGGTGCATGCGTCGAACCACCCGTGGCTGGTTCGGTTATACCGTGCTCCCGTTGGTCCGTCCGCAGTCCATGTGTCCCAAAGATGTTCTGATCTAAACACGATGTACGGTGGAATTTGCTCTCCAGCAGCCGTTGCGCAAAACATAATACTCGTGCTCGATTTCGTGGAATTCATAATAACTTCCGGATATTTCGTTCCCCTTTTACAAATAATTTTTTTCTTTCCCGGATCGTCGCAGATATTCGTTTCATCGTAGTTAACGATATTTTCTGGCGGAACACCGGCAATTGCCACTTCCAAATTATTCATGTAGCGTGTGATAACACTCTCATCGACGGAAGCCCGAGCAAGTGAAATGTTCCCTGCGAACCTGCAAATATATCAATTGTGGCCAATCCCACGCTATCCCACTGTGTTCTCTAAAAAATACGTATTCATTCGAAGACAAAATCACAAATTACCGATGAGATAGACATGGATGTCGAGCCATGAATCCGTTGACCCAGTCTTTTCCGGGTACGTTGTTCCGGAACGAAGGAACACGGCGTTGCTGATTTCGCAAATAAGAACCAATGATCATCTTTAGGTCCGGTTTTGTCACAGGAAAACCGTAGTCGCATAGCTGAATGATATGTGCCTCAAACATGCTTTCTTCTTCAGAAGAAAAAATGGTAGGGTGACCAGGTCTGGCATCCGACGAAGCGTGAATATATTTTGACGCAGTTGTCTTCGAAATCTTGAGATACGAAGCCATTTCTCGGATAGTCATTTCCTTTTTTTTCACGGATTCAACGGCATCTGCTACCTCTGCAGGTTTTGTCTTCATATACGCAATCGTCGTCGGTGCCGTGGTCCTCTGGTACTTCCATACCATCTTCAAATATTTAAATAAATTGTTATTATATTAATAAGAATATTTCCAATTTATTTTTAGACGGATGACTCAAGAACTTCGTGAAATAAACGATTAAAATGTCAAAATGTGAATAAGCTCTCTGTTTTGAGGCTAGAATGCTACGCTGCGAAATTCATATTTACGTGTCTCTTACACTGTAGCACCAAAAGGAAACTTTCATATATGAAAACGAACCGTAAAAATCCACTCTATTTAATGCCACATGAGTTTTTTTTAAATATTTACTTTTAATTTTGTACCATAGTAGCCCGCCAAATCATGGTTTTTTAGTTTTCTACATTTTTCTCCAAGAATACTGGTTAAAAAATTACGCCACTGCACGTACATGATCACAACTGATTTGTCTACACTTACCTTGGATATTTTGCATATAGCGTTGACTGATGACTCGGTCGAGCCGGATTTTTGGAGCACCTGAATTTCGCGACCCGTTTTTCGGTTCGTTTGCGATTTTTTTTCTCCGTTCCCCTTGGATACATCATAACAACGGTTTCTACCATCTCTTAGCAACACTTCAAGCTACACTTTGGCCCACCGGCGAGTTGAATCGTTCTATCATTACGATTCTAGACATAAAAATCTAGCGTGTACCATATTAGCCCGCCGTGTCCCAGAATAGCCCGCCTCGACGGAACGTTAAAGCATTCTCCATTTTGTTCTCTTAGGGTCTCGTAGAGCTTTACCGAAGTAATGTTAATGTGAACTTCGCATCTTCCGTGCGACTCAGTTTTGAATTGATTTGCTTAGCCCGCAGCTGTCAATCGATAGTTTGCTGGATTCCTATAGTATTATCATTCGATATTACTATGAACAATCCGATATACAAGTTTAATCGCTTCGCCCGCGATCCATCTTTCCGATAAATCGGAAGATAGGCGAAGCCCACAGCCCACTGCACTGTAAACAGTACAGCCGGCGTATGCTCCAGGCTACATCTTAATTAAAAGCTGCAAGCATGCGTCGCGTTCGAACTCGTAGAGCAAATCAAAAGACGTCGGAACAAACATTTCAGTTTCACGTAAATGATATTAACAAACAGACAATCGATAGTTTGCTAAATTGTTCAAAATACTACGAAATAATAAGACTAGAGGAATTCTGGATTTCTATAGTATTATCATTCGATGTGCTTTGAACAATCCGATATACAAGTTCGATCGCTTCGCCCGCGATCCATCTTTCCGATAAATCGGACGACAGGCGAAGCCTGTAAACAGTACAGCCGGCGTACGCTCCAGGCTTCATCTTAGTTAAAAGCTGCAAGCATGCGTCGCGTTCGAACTCGTAGAGCAAATCGAAAGGCGTTGAAATAAACATTTAAGCGTCACGTAAATAATTTTAACAAAAACTCAATCGATAGTTTGCTGAATTGTTCAAAATACTACGAAATAATAATACTAGAGGAATTCTGGATTTCTATAGTTTTATCATTCGATGTGCTTTGAACAATCCGTTACACAAGTTCAATCGCTTCGCCCGCGATCCATCTTTCCGATAAATCGGAAGACAGGCGAAGCCCACAGCCCACTGCACTGTAAACGGTACAGCCGGCGTATGCTCCAGGCTACATCTTAGTTAAAAGCTGCAAGCATGCGTCGCGTTTGAACTTGCTGAGCAAATCTAAAGATATCAGAATAACATTTTTCACACTCTTATTTATTAGCAAGGAACATCGCACCTCGATAAAACTACTGAGACCCAGAAGAAACGAATGGAAATTAAAGAAACCGATAGAATTAAGCTTAACGATTTGCTATGCTGTCGCGGAATTTCTCGTAATATCCGTCATATTCTTTCGTTTCCTTCTCGCTTTGCTCACGAAGAGACGTAGATTTTCCGACTAACCTCCACGGAATATGTGCCGTGAGCACCGCGAATAAACTTTGGATTCTGTCGGAGTCGTAAATTACGAGTACGCGATCGAGCGACGATGCTATGCTTGGCACTGTTGCACCCCAAATTAATGTGATGCAACTATTATCGTGGGTAAAGAAATAATGTTGGACGTTTTAATAAATTTAATTTAATAAATGATTGAACAAATACAACAATACAAGAAAACAATGGTCAAAGATTGTACTATGTTTGAAATAAAACAATGGATTCTAATATACGCGAACTCCTGCCGATGGTCGCAGGAGAGTACTTTACTCGAGGACTCGGAGTAGAAGAGTGAGAGTTTGACCAAATGTCAAGCTCTTCGTGAAATTAATTTTGCTTCGTTGGTGGATTTTTGGGGATGAAATGAACGATACTATTGGCCGAGCCATGGAAGATGGGCGGGCTGCAATACGCGCTTTTCATAACGAGAAAACCCTTAATTGTCATCGGCCCGCATCTCTATGTACGTGACAAAAAACTCAGCTCGTGTCTTAACGAGTACGTGCAAAAAACTGGCGACAAGAAGATTAGAATAGTAAAACTTTCGGTGACCAACCGCTTGTGATTGTAAAACATTTGGCGGCCGGCTGCGTCAGGCTGAGGGCCTTTCCGCGGTCCCGCTTACCTGGGTGAAAGCGGATTGTTTTTTATGATTATGGAGACGCGGCTAATGAGTATAGAAAAAACCAACCAACGAAGACAAAAATTACATTTTTTAAACTGTAGAATATTTTAGCTGGAAAAACCGACTATCGACGACAGACATTGTATTTTTCATGCTATAGAATATTTTAGCGTCTCACGCGACGCTCCAGACTCCCCTCGTTGAGAGGATTCCGATCAAAAATAATAAATGTTAAATTGTATCACTGATTGCTGTCCATAGGCAATGGTGCCAGTCTTTTAACATTACGTTCGTATATGCTATTTCCCGTTTTCACTGTCACTGTTCTCACGATGCCGTCCGAGCCGGGGTGTGTTTTGATAACACGGCCCAGCATCCATTGCATTGGAGGCAGGCGATCCTCCTTGAGAACAACGATGGAGCCCTCCTTGATCGTGTGCTGACCACTGGTCCATTTGTGTCGAATGTTTAGTTCGTTGAGATATTCTTTGTACCACCTGGTCCAGAAATCTCGACGAATCTTTTGTAAATGTTGCCAGCTAGATAGTCTATTTGGAGGCGTTGTACTAAAATCCAATTCTGGTAAGCTCGTTAGTGAATCACCAATGAGGAAATGACCAGGAGTGAGGACGAGAATATCGTTTGGGTCTGTGGAAATAGGTGTGAGTGGCCGAGAGTTTAAAATGCCTTCAATTTCGATTGCAAACGTGTTAAATTCTTCGAATGTTAATAACGTGTTTCCGACTACGCGTTTAAGGTGATGTTTAAAAGACTTCACGGCTGATTCCCATATACCACCAAAGTGTGGTGATAACGGTGGGATAAACTTCCACGTAATGCCTTGATCGGCAAGAAATCGAGTTATTTCTTCTTGATGTTGCTCGGATTTTATCAGCGCGTGAATTTCTTTTAACTCGTTGTTTGCGCCGACGAAATTGGAACCGTTATCTGAATGAATTACTTGAGGCTTGCCGCGTCTTGAGATTAATCGACGGAGCGCGCCTAGAAAAGCTTCGGTCGTCATATCGCTAACGACTTCTAAATGTATCGCTTTGACTACGAGACAAGTGAAAACTGCGACGTAGATTTTTACTCGTGTACGATTCCGAAATTTTTTCTCTTTTATATAAAATGGTCCGCAGTAATCTACCCCGACGTTGTAGAACGGTCGTGCTTCGGTGACCCTTACCGATGGCAGGTTACCCATAATGTATTCGGTGGTTGACGGGTTTGCGCGGAAACATTTTATACATTTTCTAATGATTTTCCGAACTTGATTGCGACCATCTAGAGGCCAAAAACGCCGTCGTGTTGCGTATAGCGTTGTTTGGATTCCACCGTGGTGACTCCTCAGGTGTTGGTCTTCTAAGATGAGGTCGGTCACGTGAGTCGATCGAGGCAAAAAGATCGGATGCTGCTGCGAGTAAGGAATGGTCGCATTCCGCAATCTTCCTCCCACTCTCAGTATTCCTTCTTTGTCGACGAACGGATCAAGTGCTAGAAGCTTACTTCTTCTATCGACTCTCTTTCCTTCGTTGAGATCGCGTAGGTCCGACCCGAAGGCCGATGATTGAGTCACCTTCAAAATACACATTTCGGCGTCGGCTAATTCTTTCGCATGCAGCGGTCCTTTATGTTGATTGTTGCCCTTGAACCGAAGACAATAGGCAATGACTCGTTTTAATTTTTTAAAAGACGAGAATTTTATGAAGATCTCGTCGGGATTGGTCCTTGTTGCTAGGCACAGCGACTTTTTGGTTTCCGGTACGTTCTGTGGCAGCTGAATCTTCGTTATCGGCCACGTGGTTTCGTCGTTCGTAAGCCAACTTGGACCATCCTTCCACAGATCATTTAGAATGAATTCTTCAGGTAGTTGTCCTCTCGATAGCGCGTCAGCAGGATTATCGCTAGAGCGAATGTGTCGCCAATCCGCCGGATCGGTGCTATCTTGTATTTCGGCGACTCGGTTCGCGACAAAAGTCTTCAACGTGTGTGGCGACGTATGAATCCAAGAAAGAGCAATTGTAGAGTCAGTCCAAAAGGTTGTATTGATTATCAAATTTGTTGTTTCCTTTACTGACTTGTATAATTTCGATAGCAACTGTGCGCTACACAATTCTAGCCGTGGAAGCGATACGGTTTTCAGTGGTGCGACTCTTGATTTCGCACAAAATAATCGGCATCGTGTTTGTCCTTGTTCATCGGTGAAGCGAAGATAAATACAAGCGCCATATCCCTTCTCGCTTGCGTCACAAAAACCGTGCAATTGGAGATTTTGAGAATTGCTGTTTAAAATTTTTCGATCGAATGATAAATTGTTTACGAAGCTCAATTGAGTACAAAAATTGTGCCACTTCGTTTGAATGCTGAATGGTACCGACTCATCCCATTCCAGTTTGACTTGCCAGAGATGCTGCATCAGACTTTTCGCGTATAGGACGATTGGTCCTAGTAAGCCCAATGGATCGAATATTTTTGCTATTTCCGATAGCATTTTTCGTTTCGTGACTGTCTCACCTATCGCGGGAGGTGATACGGTGTAGACGATCGAGTCGTCTCGTGAATTCCAGAAAATACCGAGCGTCTTCAACGTGTTATCGTCAGTCAATTGCATTTTCTGATTGACGTCGCCTTCTGGGACCCCTTCCAGTAATCGTGGATCGTTCGATGCCCATTGTCGCATCTTAAGCCCTCCGAGATTCAACGTGCGATTTATTTCATCGCGAATCTCGATACCCTCGGTGATTGTATCAGCACCAGTCAGTAGATCATCCACGTACAAGTCTCTCTTGAGGATCTGAGAGGCCCGCGGGAATGTTTGACCTTCGTCTGTTGCCAATTGATGAAGCGCACGGATAGCGAGAAACGGCGCTGGTCCCAACCCGAATGTGACGGTGTTGAGCTCGTATGTTTTGACAATGCCTTTGTGTTTCCATAAGATCCGCTGAAATTTCCGGTCTTCTGGTCGCACTAAGAATTGCCTATACATTTTTTCGATATCGCCGGTCAAAACGTATTTGTGAAGCCTGAAGCGGAGAATGTGCGAGAAAATGTCGTCCTGGATAGTTGGTCCTACCATTAACGTGTTCTTGAGTGACATTCCGGAGCTGGACTTCGCGGATCCATCGAAGACCACGCGTAGCTTCGTCGTCATGCTCGTCTCTTTGATTACGGCATGATGAGGTAGATAAAATCCAGACTCCTGACCGACGTCGTTGACCGGTGACATGTGACTGAGTCGCAAATATTCTTCGATGACTGCTGAGTATTGTTCGCGCAGTTGACCATTAACATTGAGTTTTCGTTCGAGGGCGTTTAATCTTTTCAACGCACTTGCTCGCGATTCACCCAGCGATTTGTGATTGTCACGAAATGGTAACGCTACGACGTATCGTCCGGTTGCGTCGCGCGTAACATGACGTTTGAAGTGTTATTCGCAGTTGACTTCTTCCTTCGACCAGTGAGGCTGTGATGGCCCCTCTTCGATTTGCCAGAATTTTGCTATCTCGGAATGCAAGTCCGTGAGATGGCCTTTGACTGACCGTTGATTCGTTGTCGGGGCTTCGATGCTGCCTCCGACGATCCATCCGAGGCGTGTCTTTTGAAGAATGAGACTCTGACCTTGTCGAGATAGATCTATTTGCCCTACACTGAGTAGAGCGAGCGTTGGTCCAGCGCCGAGTAGCATGTCGACTGGAGCTGGCTTGTGAAAATCTGGATCTGCCAGCCGTATATTTCCTGGGATCGAGATTAATTCACGAGAAACAGGTTCGTTCGGTATTAACTCTGCTATTTTCGGTAATGTGAGAAAGGTATGAGTTTTTTCGAACGTGTTTCGCTTCGATTTTATTGTGATCTCCACTAGACTCTTTGTTGTCGTAGTGAGATCGTTGAGTGCTCCCACAGGGATCGTGCACCCTTTTTTCGGCAGACGTAACGCCGTAGCTAATTTCTCTGTAACGAAATTAGCTGTAGAGCAAGTATCGAGCAATGCTCGACACTTAATTGGTCGACGGTCTTTATCCAGTGCATCGATAATTGCACTGGTCATTATTTGACTCATCGGTGCTCTTGCCGTCAAAGAGGTGCAGCGATGATCCGACCCTCGGGAAACGTGTTGTCAGGCTTGATTGGTTGCTGGCTGCTGTTCCTTGGTGAGATGCAGCAAAGTATTATGCCTCTTGTCGCAAAGCATGCAGTTTCCGAACTTGCATTCCTTCTGTCCATGGTTCCCGCGAAGACAAATCATACACAACGATGCCCCCTTTACCAATTCGATTCGTTTGGGGATCGACAATTTGCGAAACGCCTCGCAACGATACAACTGGTGCTGCTTGTCCTTGCAGAGCAGACATGAGCTCGAAGTAAATGTTACAAAAGCCTGTCTTTTTCCATGATGAGACTTCGCGTTGTCTACTTTCTGATGCGAATTACTTGCTCGTGGAGACACGAATTGATGCGGAGATTCAAGTTTCGTCAACCGCGCCGCTGTACGATACAGAAATTGTATCATATCATCGAGTTTCGGCAGCACCCCTCTTTCGAGAGTTTGATCCCATTTCAAATATGTCGACCGGTGTAATTTATTTTCGAGGTTTTGCACCATCACTTCTTCCCCGACAATGACCCCAAGTGTGGCCAACGAATGCATATGTTGTTGTGCTTCATCGGCTAACCTAACGAGACCTTCGGCAGATTCCCTATCTTGAACGGGTGCTAGGAGCATCATGTTTATGTGTCGCGATACGAGAATTCGTTTGTCTGAGTAAGCCTTGTCGAGGAGATCCCATGCAGTCATATAATTCGATTCGGTGACCGAAAACATCGCGATTTTTCGCGCAGCTTCTCCCTTTACCGTGGCCTTCAAATATTGTAATTTTTCGACTCCGTTCAAGCCTGATTGCCCGTGAACCATAGACGTGAACGTGTCCTTGAAGGAGAGCCACTCTTCGTACCGACCGTCAAAAGTGGGAAGTGCTGCTTCGGGCAATTTAATTTTTGGTCGTGACCTACCCGAGTGGTCACTCCCGTAGTTTTCCTGACTCTCGCGCTGATGACTGTTATCGTCACTCATGCGGCCTTGAAGAGGACGTAATAAAAGTTCTGCCTCGGCAAGAAGGTCAAGATACGTATTTTCAATTTCGAAGCGCTCATTCATATGCGCCTGATCTTCGTCTAACGCCTCGATTTGTTCTTGAATCACATCGAATTTTTCAAACGCTGCTTTTAATCTATCCACACGCAATCGAAGTTTTAACTCGTCCGCGTCTCCCTGAGGAGTCTTGGCAAGGAATGCTTTAAAATTCGTTAATTGTCCTTTAATTACACCGCGTTTTTGTTTCAATTGTTTTAAACTTTCTTCTGCGCTTAATTCCATGGCGTTCGATTCAATGTTGTCTCGAGTAGGAGGCATTGTGGGTTGGGAAGAAAAAATGACGTGAGGAATTGGTGATCTTATTCAACAAACGAGCTTACCTTGACGTTGAACTCCGGCTGATTTGACGGACGATTGCTGTGACTTCTCGGCGTGGATCGATGTCGCAGACGGCTGGCGTGTTCACGTTCGTTAATCCTTTAGTGCACTAATTTGTTTCACTTCCACGATTTAGTAATCAATGTTCACTATTTTATTTTGATGATTTCGCACTATTTTATTTTGATTTTAGTCTTCACGCTTTGTATTGTTATTTTTGTCGTTGCACTGTATTTTTCAATAGTCACTAAACAATCCGGCTCGAAGGACCAAAAAACTGTGCCGTGAGCACCGCGAATAAACTTTGGATTCTGTCGGAGTCGTAAATTCCGAGTACGCGATCGAGCGACGATGCTATGCTTGGCACTGTTGCACCCCAAATTAATGTGATGCAACTATTATCGTGGGTAAAGAAATAATGTTGGACGTTTTAATAAATTTAATTTAATAAATGATTGAGAAAATACAACAATACAAGAAAACAATGGTCAAAGATTGTACTATGTTTGAAATAAAACAATGGATTCTAATATACGCGAACTCCTGCCGATAGTCGCAGGAGAGTACTTTACTCGAGGATTCGGAGTAGAAGAGTGAGAGTTTGACCAAATGTCAAGCTCTTCGTGAAATTAATTTTGCTTCGTTGGTGGATTTTTGGGGATGAAATAAACGATACTATTGGCCGAGCCATGGAAGATGGGCGGGCTGCAATACGCGCTTTTCATAACGAGAAAATCCTTAATTGTCATCGGCCCGCATCTCTATGTACGTGACAAAAAACTCAGCTCGTGTCTTAACGAGTACGTGCAAAAAACTGGCGACAAGAAGATTAGAATAGTAAAACTTTCGGTGACCAACCGCTTGTGATTGTAAAACATTTGGCGGCCGGCTGCGTCAGGCTGAGGGCCTTTCCGCGGTCCCGCTTACCTGGGTGAAAGCGGATTGTTTTTTATGATTATGGAGACGCGGCTAATGAGTATAGAAAAAACCAACCAACGAAGACAAAAATTACATTTTTTTAACTGTAGAATATTTTAGCTGGAAAAACCGACTATCGACGACAGACATTGTATTTTTCATGCTATAGAATATTTTAGCGTCTCACGCGACGCTCCAGAATACAAAATAAGCGGATATTTTTTTACTTCCGAATGTTGATTGGGAGATAATATACTACTGGTATTCGGAATTAATTGGATATTCTGATATTGTGTTAAATGCGTTTGGAAATTGAAAATTATTATACGGAGATGTTAACGTATGATTGTTCTTAATTATTAATTACATTTTGCAGTACCTCACAGAGTGTATTTTCAAATTGTAAATCATTATTCATTGATGTTAATTTGTTGCTGCTATTAGTTATTAATTCGATACTGAATCTTATAAATTGCGTTTCAAAACTGTAAATTATTCTTATCATTATTCATACAATACTGTGATATCGTATCGAAATATTGTTGTTCCCTATTATTATTGTTAGTTGTATGTATCGTTTATTGGTTCCCCAAGGGGTTACAACGACTCCCATTTCTCCTCGTACATCTTTCTTTACATTAATTTTTTACATCTCATCTCTTACAATCTATCTTATTCTATCGCCTTATCTCCGCTCTTAATCCTACGCCGTTTTCTCGCCCGCCTCGCTCGACTGCCGCTCGCATGCCCTCTCTCTGTCTCACCGCTCGCTTTACTTTGTTTACGTTTCTCGCTTTCTTCATTTCTTTATTTATACATTTCTCTCTCTCGTCTTTCGTCCTTCGTCTTTCGGGGACCTCCGCTTCCGCTCATCCACTCCATTCCTCTGTTCATTCTTATTCTTCCACTCTCACTCCACCCTCACATCGTTCTCTTGCTTTTCTCACATTCTTTTTTTTTTCCCTTCCCCTCTCTCAGCTAGCATTTCCCTTCTCGCACCCTCTTTTCTTTCCTCTCCAGTCCCTCAGCACCTCCTCCTTCTCGTCCCACCTCCGAAGCACCCCATCCACCTCTATCTTTCCATAACTCACTCTTACTCTTCTTCCCTGTCTCTCCTCGTCGGCCGCTGCTCTTCTCAGTTTCCACTGCATCTTTCTCTCCATCCACGTCAAATCATCCTCAATCCTCTCATTTCTCCCTTTTAAGTTTGTTTTGCGCCTCATTACCTCTCTCTTATCCTCCATGCTTGCCATCTTTACTTCTAATATTGCCTCGCTTCGTTCTTTTCTGCCCCCCGCTATTTCTCGTACCTCCACCACCTTTGCTCGCGCTCCCATTTCCCGCAAAATCTTTTCAGCTGACTGCCTCACTGTCCCCTCTCTCCTCACTCTCTTTATGATCACATTCCTCCTTCTCTCCACTCGCTCTTTCATTTCTATTTTATTTTCCAACTCCCAAATTCTCTGCTGCATTTTTTCCTCTTTCCCCTCTTTTCCATCTTCTGCCCCTTCCATTCCCTCCCTTAACTCCCGTTTTTTTATTTTCTTTTCTGGCTCATTTTCTTTTCTCTCTCTCGTCTTCGTATCCATCACCCGTCTTTCCAATTTTTCCCCTCCACCCCTTGAATCCCGTTTTTCTATTTTCTCTTCACGCGAAATTTCTTCTCGCTCTCCCGTCTTCTTATCCATCACCTGTTTTTCTAGTCTCTCTAATCTCCTCTCCCACTCTTCCTTGTCTTTTCTCCATCTCCTCTCTAGCTCATCTTTCTCTTTATTCCATCTCTCCTCCGCTTGCCTCATCCCCTCTTTAATTTCTCGTATCATCTTCTCCAGTCCATCCTCTGTCTTTTCCTGCTTCTTCTTCAGATCTAATAGGCACACCCATTGTCTGTCTTGCTCTTCCTCCAATTCTTTCGCCCCTCGCTCCAAACTCTTCGCCCATTCTCCATCTGATTCCATTCTGTCTCTATCTCTGTTTACTGTCTACCTATCTCTCTCTCTAGCTGTCTGCCGAATGTTTACACTTTACACGTAGCTCTCTCTCTCTCTCTCTCTCTCTCTCTCTCTCTCTCTCGGTCTTTCTCCTTCTCTTTCTATCTCTGTGTTAACTTGGCTCTCCGGTAGCTGTCGCCACCTAACTGCTTTTCTCACCTCGTTTCTCTGCTTCTCCCTAACCTCACTTTCACGTGCACTTTTCATCCACCGCTGTATCTTTTCTCTCCCTCCCTTTTTCTCTTACCCTTATTACTCCACCCTTGCTTTCCACTTTTTTCTCCCTTTTGCACCCACATTCATCACTTTCCATTCTCTCCACCGTTTACACTACATCATTCTCTCCCACCTCTTTCACCGCGTGCCACTCACTTTCACACCGGAAACGGAAGTCCTATGTGTTGCAAACTGAAGTTTCTATACGAATTTCAAATGGGTTGTTTTTTTGCTAATATTGAGTTTTCTCATTTAAACTTTTGGAAAACATGAAAATTCCGAAAAAATAAATTAAATCAACTATTTTAGTTTTTGAAAAAATGAAAAAATAATTCATTCTCATGAAAAAATCGATATCTTGATGTTTCCGGGTTGACTATCGATTTCTCAATGATTAGTGGAGTATTTATAGATGATGAAAAAACTCGGTAAATATTCAATTCGATAAATAATCGATATTACTGCGAATAAGTCAGACCCCGAAGGATAAGCGAAAAATGTGTACAAATAAAAAAGAATCGTCATCCACCTCGAAAAGTATCTAGTTATCGATTTTTTCATACTGATTTATTTTTTTATTGCAATACAAACTAAAATTTAAACAATGAAATATCATCAAAATACATCCTATTCTAAACTTGTTTAGAAACTTCGGTATTTGAAACACAATACCGAAAAAATACAAGAAATACACTACCGCTCATAATTAGCAGGACACTAACCTCGC
The DNA here is from genome assembly GCA_963662125.1 of Diplazon laetatorius. Lineage (NCBI taxonomy): Eukaryota > Metazoa > Arthropoda > Insecta > Hymenoptera > Ichneumonidae > Diplazon > Diplazon laetatorius. The sequence continues at coordinate 19,830,885 of OY759154.1, read as the reverse complement.
GCGCCGCCAGTAATCACTCCTGTCTTTGAACGACGACAACTCCACGAGAAAAAATGCTCAATTTTTTTTCTTTCGCTGTAAGAAAGCCTATGAAAATCTGATTTAAATGATCTCCATTCGATAATACTGCCACAATTGAGTCTAGAGATTTAATGTGAATGGGCTTAAATGGAGGTAAGATATCGAAGATTACCGATAATAAATTTAGGATGTGTGAAAAAATTCTTCTAGGTTCAGCGGCGAGTTGAAATCGACGAAGAATTTTTCGCGAAAATCAAAATTTTCTTCTCACGATTTTTACATTCAATCTTGGGACTCAATTGTGGCAATATTATCGAAAAAAGATCGTTTGAATCAGAATTTCATAGGCTTCCTAACGGTGAAAGAAAAAAAAATTAAGCATTTTTTCTCGCGGAGTTGTCGTCGTTCAAAGACAGGAGTTATTGCTGGCGGCACGCGTGGTTAGTATCCTGATAATTCTGAGCGGTAGTGTACAAGAATACGAAAAAAAATTGTTAATTTTACAAATATCGAAATGCCTAGTTTTTCTACTTTCAAGTTGGAAATTTTTTTTTGTATCCTTACGGCTGTTTCTAAAGGTTGCTACCATCCCCACGACCATACAAGAATCTAATGCGACCGCGAGGTCGGATTAAGTTTAAGTATAAGACGATAAAATGTATTCATAGGGCTGCGAATTATTCACTGAGTGGAGGAGAAGCGAAAAATGTTTATAACAAAAAATCCATGGTTCGGAAAAAAATCAAGATATTGATTTCTTCATGAGAAGAATTTATTTTGTTATAATAAAGAAAAAACTCAAGTGGATATTACCAAAGTTTTTCGGAATATTCATAGTTTTGAAAAGTTTGAATTGCGCAATTAAATATTTGCAAAAAATATCGCATTCTTAACTCACGTAGAAACACCGTTAAAATTCGTTACTTGTTACGTTAAAAAGAAAATAACAGTAGAACCCCGGTTAACCGGGGTCAGGTTATCCGGGGAGCGGATTAACCGTGCCTTCCGTGCGCGAGACCCGTTCAAATTCGCTTGCACCCTCAGCGGGTCCTTGCGGACCCGTTATTCGCATTAACCGTGGTTCCAGCTATCCGTGGACCTCTCTGTCCCGGTACCCCCCCCCCCCCTAAATCGGGCTTGCACTGTATCAGAAAATATTTCGTCCTCTATACATTTTCGATGCATATCGTCGGACGCGCGAGTAGTATGAAAATTTGCAATACATTACCATCCGTAGCCGCTGAGTCCGCTACGGGGTGCCACCGATCGCCGGAAGCGAAGACGTGGCCAGTGACGAGGCTCCTCGACGCCATCGGACGCACATGCGGTGCTGAACCAGCAACGCTAGCTGAGAGCAAGACAAACGTATAAAGCGAGCTATATTTCTATTGAATACGAGTTTCGTTCACTTTTCCATTGGGTATACTTCTAAGCCCGATAAACAAATAATTACTACACTAGTTTACAGTGAATAATGAAGAAGAAAAATGTTCGCTTAATGAAATGCCCTTCGCGAACAATATTTCGCACAGGCATCGGAACTTTACAAATAATTAATAACGTTTCTCTGTACTTACTTTTTCAGGAAATTGTTTCAATCTCCAACCCGCTTCATTAAGATAAGCGTATTGGTGTCATTGCCGATCACAATCAAATAAATCGATACAAACTGACAAGACAACTTATGTGGTACCGAAATAAAAATCGGAAAATTGAATGGCGTAGACCAATCATCCCCGTAGCGCGTTCAACGTTCAACTGAAGATGGTGGCTCGAGTCGGGTACCGTGCCCCTCCATAAATACGGGGTTTTTCCGAGCCGCTATTTCACCGCTACTGCCGATAGGCCGACGCTACCGTACAACGAACGAACCAGAGCCGGCGAAACGTGAACGGTCAAGGCAGGTAGCGACGGTGACGGCGGTGGTAGGAGGAGGGATGTATGCACCGTCATTATTCGTTGTGGTCACAAGGAAAGGGAAGGCCTGACCTGCGACATTCAAATTTCAATAAAACTATCACATTAAAAATTATTAGACGCGTGTCCCCGGGTCTTCGTGGGTGGGTGTAGTTTGATTATTACGATTTTTTTTTTAATCAAGATCGCCGCGGTTAATGAACTATCGCGCGGGCAGCAGCAAAATGCCAGCCCATCGATCACGTTGCCATTGGTTCAACTCCTTTGGTCGCCAACTTCTATTTCCAATCTTTCTCTTGCAAACATGTAAAATAATTATTTTATGACGCTCTACGGTGAATTTTGTATAACGATTGTTCTGTGTATTCTTAGTCTAAATATAAAGTTCTTGAACACACATGAATATCCGTCAAATTAAAGATTGTGGTCAGCGCGATTGTGTGACCCGAATACTGAAATCTAGATATAACTGGAACGCGTCTCGCCGGGGAGGAGGGGGGGTGGGGTGCTCGCAGGTAGAAATAGCTCAACCCAGTATCACTGTCTCGCTCGCACCGTTAGTCAAAGTTATACAGTAATAATTATTTTCATAACATAATCAAGATTGTGACGAGTTCATAGGTAATTTTTTTTAGGGTTTTATTTGATTGTCTTTATATTTTCATAATAAGTCTTGAAACGTTAAGGAAAATAATTGGATTTTTTTACATTAAAAAAAAATTATATTATAATAATTCAATCAAATATTTTGATAAGTCGAAGCAATTGACAATAAAATTTCATCACCCCAGATAGCAGTGGGGGAAAAACCCAATGGCATATGAGCGATATCATGTCAAAATTCTTGCAAAATTATTTGTCAACTGATATTGAAATTGTGCTTAATATAGTGGTAACAGCATGAAATTTCATTGTCAATTGCTTCGACTTATCAAAATATTTGATTGAATTATTATTATATAATTTTTTTTTTATTGGAAAAAATCCAATTAATTTTCTTAACGTTTCGAGATACACTACCGCTCAGAATTATCCGGACACTAACCACGCGCGCCGCCAGGAATCGCTCCTGTCTTTAAGCGTCGACAACTCCGCAAGAAAAAATGCTAAATTTTTTTTTCTTCCACCGCTAGAAAGCTTATGAAATTCTGATTCAAATAATCTCTTTTTTATACTATTGCTACAATTGAGTCCCGAGATTGAATGTGAAAATCATTAAAACATTTCGATTTTTGTGAAATTTTCTTCGTCGATTTCAACTCGCTGCCAAACCTAGAAAAAAATTTTCACACATCCACAATTTAGTTCGGTAATCGCTGGTATCTTACCTTCACTTTAAGCGTAAAAAATATAAAAAAATTCGTTGTGTGTTAAAGAACACAAGGCAGAAGTGAAACTTCGCGCGTACTGAATAAAATTTGAGTAAGAAAAAGAAACAAGTAAACGGAAAGAAGGAAATGAAGAAGATAAAATACAAATAAATTGATTGTTTTATTAGTCTTATTTTCATGTCAGTGAATGATTTTATATACGTTGATATACAATAAACAGAGCATATATAAGAAACACCCATTTTATTACAAAATGTACATTACAACTGTGACGTGGTACGCCACAATTTTCGTCCCCCGATCCGGATCGAAGTCCCCGCTGCCCACGACGACACCTGAAACATACCACGAATATTAGTTATAAGCCTGCGTATAAAGATTAAGCCGAACAAATGTAAAATTATTTAAGGGTTGAATAACCCTCCTTCATCCTTACCCAGACACCCACACCCCCCCATCCAGTCCGCACTCGGTGCCGATCCGAGGCCCCGCCTTCCCTTCGTAGCCGAACTCGCCGAGTCCCACCGAAACCCAATGACCTGAAAAAAACAACATAAGTGATTAATGTACACCCCCGATCCCCATCAACCAGACCCAATGACCCCCTTCAACACAACCCCCCCAACCCCCTTACCTGCACACCATCCTCACCTCCTGTAGTGACGATGAATGGCCCGTCGTCGACCTGCAGCGAGACCCAGCGAAGACCCACGTCGAGCCAGGATGTCGTCGGAGGCGGTGTCGTGGACGCCGAGGCGCTGAGGGAGGCCACGGGCGAGTTTTCAACCTGGATGGGACATCCGAGGACCCTCGGACGATGCACAGACCCAAGGAGAACGGGATGCGGCTAAACGTGGGTTTAACCCCAAAACGTCACCGGTCAACCGCCCCCCCCCCCCCGAAGTCGACGCACTATTCACTCCACCGAGGCCACCGATGCACCCCAAACACGGTGCACTACACCCGATCACGAGGAAGACCCTGACGGCTCGCCCCCGACCCCCCTCGTCACGGTATTTCGAAACAAACCGACGAGGTGGTCACCGGCGGGAGGCGAGCTGTCAGAAACAAACGATGAACGAAACCGCCGGCTCGAACTCGTGTAACGCCGGCTCGAGCCTAATTCGACCGGCCACCGCACCCGTGGGTGAGGACGCCACCTCCCGGTGCCCGTCCAATGGGCGATCGATGTCGATAGCCCGAGCCCGTGGCGCGAACTCGGCACCGGAGCTACCACGCACCCAGGAATCAGCGAGGCCCATCGACCAACGAATCCCGAGGCCCGACGATCGAAGAAGAAGACGACGGCCATTTAATCGTCACTTCGATCCGAGATCCCGTTGTGATAAGCGTGCGATTGAGCGATATCCGACGTGAGCGAATGATTCGAGCGTGATAATTTTTTTTTATTATTGTAATTAGCGTTATCGGTTCAGTGTTCTAATTTTTTTTATATCGAGAAGCCGGTGAGAGCGAGAGAGAGAGGAGAGATATGCAGTGAGAAATACGGAGATAGAGAGAGAGAGAGAGAGAGAGAGAGAGAGAGAGAGAGAGAGAGAGAGAGAGAGAGAGAGAGAGAGAGAGAGCGAGAGAGAGAGAGTGAGAGTGAGAGAACGGAAGCACGACGAGCCAGCGATTCCGGAGAAGTTGGACGAACTGTCATTGTCGACGAGCTTATTACGCACGAGTGAGTAACCCGCTTTTGTTTTCCCGTAGCCCATACCCCTTATCTCCCCACCCCATTCGTGACCCCCATAAGTGATTGCCGATTCTCGTTTTTTTGTTTTTTTTCATTGTACGTTCGCGGAAACACGTGGGCCGGCGGCCATTGTGGTTCGACCGTCGTTACGGATTTTGTCGTGCGCGTTGGGCAGCGGTGTCACCCCCCTATCATTCTAATTACGCCCCATAAACCGACGATATTGTGTCCCGTGAATTTTTCTCGTGTTTTGTCATATTTGCGGTGCCGAGGTACATCAGATAAGAGCCGGAGGCTGTACCGACCCCCCCCCCTGTCAGTCCCATCCTGCCGACTGTTAGCCACTTCGACGAGCCATCCCCCCCCCACGTCAACATTTTTCCTTCTTGTTTTTTTTCTTTTTGGTTTTTTTTGCTCTTCTTCCAACGGTGTTGCTCCCGTCACCAGAGTAACTGGCGCCCAAATTCCTCTCCCTTCCATCCGACATTTTTTTTCTCCTTTCCTCTTTCTTCTTTTTGTTTTTTTTTTTCCTCAAGCCCCAGCGAGCCGACCCGTCCACCCCCCCCCTACGTATTCCCTGCCGTAAGTCACCCGCCGATTATTACCGTCATTATTCTTTTGTTATTATTATTGGATCCCCCGTATGGTGAGTGCGTGAATTTTATTATTGTTTTTTTTTGTATTCATTTTATCGAGTGCTGAGTGAGTGTTTTTTTTTATTATCATAATTTTTCTGGTGTGCCTGATTGACCCCCCCCCCCCCCGCGTTACGTGATAAATTACATTGATTCTTTTTTTTCGTTTCTTTTGTTTTCGAGTCCTATTTTTTTCTTTTTACTATCATTTCGCCCCCCCCCCCCCTATCTCCTACTTTCCCCCTTGCCAAACAAAAAGTGACAGGTCACACAACTTACGTGAAATTAAATCACATAATCATTCAAAAAATAATTCATTGATTATTTTCATGCTCCGGTGCTGGCAAGAAAGACGCAATAGCTTTGTGATAGCTGAAATAAGTTGCAAATACTTTGCATCGAACATTCTCTAAACCTCTAACAAAAACCGCATCAATCGTTGTTCCATGTTTTGTAGTCGGTATTTGTGGATTATTTGCCATCTTCAACAGAAATCTTCTTTTCAAGAATTCAGTCAAAGGCTTTGAGTCGTTGTGAGCAAAATTTACATTAAAATCGCCACTTAGGATCATTGGTTGAAGAGATATTTGCATGTCTTCAGCAAACTCTGGTGTGTACAAATACAACGCAGAACGCAAAAAACGTATGATAACATCAATTTTGCTATTCGGAGAGAAATACACAGCTATTACATATATACTCTGTCCGTAATCTGTGAGACATTGCGTTGCACATAGTTCACCAATTTCGGATGAAAACGTTTGAACGGTTGATGGCAATTGAGCGTCCATTTGAATATGAGGGGTTAAAACATGCGCAGAGTTAACATTGTGATAGACTGCAACTCCACCTGAACGAGCAAAAGATATTTTGATTTGAGAAACACAATTGAAATTAGGAATGTTGACATTTTCTTCGTTATTCATCCAAGTTTCAGAGAGAATGATAATGTGAGATTCATTGGGCAACATTTTACTCAAATCAGCAACATGAGCGCGAAGACTTTGTACATTGATGGTTAATAGAGACAAGCCTTTTCTGCTATTGATAAAGTCTGAAATGACTGAAGTCATCGTGAGCAATCTATTAGTAGACAATCGTTGAAATTCTTGTACGAGAGATACCGTAGATAAAGGACTATGACGACCGTGGTAAAATCTGTTATCATTATGAGTAGAAGTAATGTACAAGCCATTAGTGGTTGTGACCCGTGATAGTGCAACGTACAGCAACTGTTGCGTATGTGTTTTCTCGTACTCATAGACAATTTCTTCGTAAGTACTACCTTGCGATTTGTGTATTGTAATTGAGCAAGATGAAACCAACGGAAGAATTACCGTTGGAGCATTGAAGAATGATACATCTTTATCGACGAGTGAGTCCGTACCATGTTGCCCAAAATTAATGCAATCTTGGACACAGCAGTACCTATGACGCTGTCTGCCTGGTTTGTTGACATCACTCATTTGAGGTTAGGTTTTGAATTGATACAACGGATTTAAGCTTTTGTACCAATCATTGAGGCTATGAGCTCACAAACCAACCGGAATATTGCGAATCACATGATCAGAACTGCTTCATAATCACCTCGAAACAAACTCAAATTTTCACGCAAAGAAGTTTCACTTCAAAAAAACGATACGTGTGCGGGTCTGCGAGAACGCTCGTTAACGCTTTACTCTCGACCAGAGCGACCAGAGCTGCCAGCCGCCGCGCCCGACGCGACCTCACGCGGCTTGCAGCAGTTACAGATTTACAGAGAGGCAGAGAATCAGAGTGATGTCGCGACGGCAGCGACACTAGTCGCGCGCGCGCGAGTTGCCTCTCCTCACACGCCACTCAACAAAACCGTATGGTGGGGGCCTCTCAAAATGTTTGCTTCCCCTCAATGGGGCAGCACTACTCTCGACGCTCTCGACGAGTCTTCAAAACACCACAGGCGGCGGGGGGGGGGAGGGCTCCGCCTCGCCCCCCTCGCCGGCGCCCGTGCCGCTTTCATCAATGCTATGCAGCGCGCCTTTCCTTTTCCCCAGTCCCGCGCCCACTCCAATAGCATCGTGTTCCGTGCCCCCCGTCCCTCTCCCCGCTGGCCTAAGTACACTAGCTCGACGCATTCTGGTTTTACCCCGGCCAGAAATGTCAGAACGCGAGATGAGAAGTTTCACTTCAAAAATCTCAACGGGCTCTTGAGTAATTAAGAAAAGAGTACAGGCATGCATTACTCGCCGGCGAGCCAACGATAGCGATAGTCGGCGGCCGCGGCTATACGGTCTCGTCCGTGAAGCCAGGACCGAAACGGGCCATGAGCACAGAAGGCGCTTCAGTGAGGCGCAGTTTCGTCCGTACATTTTCGTTTCAATATTTACTTCCGATTTTTTTCGCCGAAAACTATCAAATGCAGCTCAAAACTAATTAAAGAAAATATCAAAACGGAAATAAACGGACAAAACTGCGCCTCACTCAAGCGCCCTCTGGCCCCATGGCCCGTTACGGTCCTGGCTTCACGGACGAGACCGTAGCCGCGGCCGCCGACTGGCGCGATCGTTGGCTCGCCGGCGAATAATGCATGCCTGTACTCTTTTCTTAATTACTCAAGAACCCGTTGAGATTTTTTATATTTTTTACGCTTAAAGTGAAGGTAAGATATCAGCGATTACCGATACTAAATTGTGGATGTGTGAAAATTTTTTTCTAGGTTTGGCAGCGAGTTGAAATCGACGAAGAAAATTTCGCAAAAATCGAAATTTTCTTTTAATGATTTTTACATTCAATCTCGGGACTCAAATGTGGCAATAGTATAAAATAGAAATCATTTGAATCAGAATTTCATAAGCTTTTTAACAGTGAAAGAAAAAAAATTTAGCATTTTTTCTCGCGGAGTTGTCGTCGTTCAAAGACAGAAGTGATTCCTGCGGCGCGCGTGGTTAGTGTCCTGATAATTCTGAGCGGTAGTGTACAATTGATGTTGGTGAAATCGAATTTCCCGCGTAGTTGGGCTCGACACAGATGTCAGCATCATCCTGCTGTCTGACACAGCCGTCCTTTTTTCTATGTTCCTATCTATGTACACTTACCTCTATGTATTAAGACACGCCGTGAGTGTGATACGCCTTTTCAAACAAAATGTAATCTAATCATTATTAATAAATGCAACATCAATCTATGGGATAAACCGATTTATTAAAACAGGTTCTGGGCCCAGGTGCGTGCCATTGTGAAAGTTTTTGTTGCGAGTAGTTTTTTCATGCTTTATCCGTGAGTTGCCGCGAGGTGTCGTTTTTGAGGTTAGCCGCCAACGTGCAAAGTGCAAAATGACCACGAGACACGAACACGAGCTCGCCGGCATATCGAAGCTGAGGGGGCTGGAGAACTGGGGAACGTGGAAATTCAATGTTCGAGTTCACATAAACTCGGCTGAAGCTTTAGATGTTGTCACTGGAGAAAGTCCAAGACCTCAACTGGATCCAGATGCAAATGCTGCGGCGTCAGCACAGCACGAAAAGGATCTCAAAGCTTGGAAAAAACTGGATGCTCATGCACAAAGAATAATTGTATCGACGGTGAGTGAACAATGTCAACTTCACATAATAAATTGCAAGACGTCATCAGAAATGTGGCTGAAACTGAATGAGGTTTTCGAAAACAAAAGCGAGACGGCAAAATATATTCTGCAACAGCAGTGGTACAGCTTAACGAAGGACCCTGCACAGGATATTGCCTCGCACATAGCAAAAGTGGAAGACCTCTCGTACCGTCTAAACATTCTTGGTGAGACAACGTCGGAAAGCATGATGATAACTAAAATATTGATGACTCTGCCGCCAGCCTTTTTGCATTTCAATACAGCGTGGGAGTCGACAAGCCCAGGTGAAAGAACGCTGACCAATTTGACAGCTCGGCTGACCATGGAGGAGTTACGCATTGGCGCCAGCGACAGACAAGAAAACAGTGCGTTCACAGCCAGAGCGAAGCAGCGATATCATTCAAAGGCGCCGCAGAATCACAAGGATAACAGCAAATCACCAGGAAAGTGCTTCAAATGTGGCAAAATTGGCCACTGGAAAAAAGACTGTCGAAAAAATGACAATCGAAGGACGGACAACAACAATCGAGGAGGGGCTTTCGTCGGCGAGGTGCTCGCTGCAATGGATTCAACTACGGAGGACTACTCCGAGGCGTGGTATCTTGACTCAGGTGCCAGTCAACATATGTCTCCAAGGAAACACTGGTTCGTCAATTATCAAGAACTGTCGACACCGATTCCAGTAAAAGTGGGCAACGGCGAAATCATCAAAGCGACAGGAAAAGGAGAAATTGATATCCTTGCATATGATGGGGAAAGATGGAACGCCAATTATTTAAAAGGGGTTCTGTATGTACCAAATTTAAATTATAATCTTTTTTCGCTTGCCGCAGCACTAGACAAAGGGCTGTCACTGGTTTCGGACCAGCACAACTGCAAATTACAACGAGACGGGATCACAGTTGCAGTGGGAAAGAGAGAGGCGAACCTCTACAAAATGAAATTCAGAATCCGTGATCTAAAACCAGAAATACAACACTTTGAGGAAGCCAACGTGCACGTCGAAAGTGGAAACGTATTCAGAGTTTGGCACGAGAGACTGGTACATCAAAACGTCGCTCATGTATCGAAGACCCTGGAAAAATGGGGAATAAAAGCAAAAAAGGAAAAAGGTTGGTTTTGTGAACCATGCGCTCTCGGAAAAATGAGCCGGAAGCCGTTCCTTACCAGCAAAAGCAAAGCTACAGAGCCCGCCGAGCTCATTCACGCTGATCTGTGTGGGCCAATGGAACATACTTCAATTGGGAATTCGAGGTATTTTCTTTTAATGAAGGATGATTATTCACGTTTTAAATTTGTTTATTTTCTGAACTCCAAGTCTGACGTCAAAAGATGTCTCGAGGATTTTTTGAAAGAAACCGAGAACCAGATCGGATTGAAGGTCAAAAGATTACGGACTGACAACGGTCTAGAGTTTATTAACAAAGAAATAATGGAAATCACTCGACGAAACGGAATAAAGCACGAGAAAAGCGTCCCGTATACCCCGGAACAGAACGGCGCCATTGAAAGAGAAAACCGAACAGTCGTGGAGGCAGCAAGGACTATGCTGCACGCCAAAAATCTGGACTCAACTCTTTGGGCAGAAGCCGTACACACGGCAGTATACGTCTTGAACCGCACTGGGACGAGCAGCATTCAAGGAAAAGTTCCATACGAATTGTGGTTCGGAAAGCCACCTGGTGGTATCGAATTCAAGATTTTTGGAACAAAGGTATTTACGCATATTCCGAAACAAAAAAGAAGGAAATGGGACCCAAAGGCCAAGGAGGGTTTTTTCGTAGGATACGATGATTTTACTAAAGGCTACAGGGTATGGTTTCCGAGAGAAAATAAGGTCAGCATACATAGAGATGTTTCCTTCTTGCCGGAAGATCCTGAAAGAAAAACAAAGATAAGTGTTGACACATACAAGACAAATATTCGAGAAGAAGAAAACGTAGAAGATCAAGAAGAAGAAAACGTAGAAAATCGAGAAGAAGAAAACGTAGAAGATCGAGAAAAAGACAACGTAGAAGATCGAGAAGAAGATAAAGAAGGAGAAAACGTAGAAGATCGAGAAGAAGAAAACGTAGGAGATCAAGAAGAAGAAAACAACATCGAAAATCAAGAAGAAGATGAAAGGCGCGAAAAAACAACTCAGCCTGAAAAACAAAACAATCAGCTACCAGAGAAACGGGAGTACAGTCTTCGTAATCGCGACAAAATTCAGAAGCCGGTCAAGTATGGTGATTACGAAATAGATTTCGAGGAACTCTTCGTTGCAGAAGGTCAAGAACCGACCACGTACGAAGAAGCCGAAAAATCCAAACAAGCTAATTCCTGGAAAACAGCGATGACCGAGGAAATGGACTCGCTAATAAAAAATAAAACTTGGGTACTCGAAAAACCTCCACCGAACGCACAGGTGCTTCAAAACCGGTGGGTTTTCAAAAATAAATCAGGCACAGGTGGCTTCGGTACAAAACACAAGGCAAGACTAGTTGTGAAAGGATTCACTCAGAAGCACGGCATCGACTACGAAGAAACCTTCAGTCCGGTCGTAAAATTTCCGTCGATTAGGGCAATACTAGCGATCGCAGCAGCTTCTGATATGCATCTGGCTCAATTCGACATAAAGACCGCGTTTTTGAACGGAAACTTGGAAGAGGTAGTCTACATGAACCAGCCAGTGGGATTCGATGATGGTTCCGGACGCGTGTGCAGGCTCCAGAAAGCACTCTACGGGCTAAAGCAGTCCGCAAGATGTTGGAACAAAAAATTCGTGGAATGTCTCGCAAAGTTCAACCTGAAGGCCAGCGATGCAGATCCATGTGTCTTCACGACAAACGACAAAGACAAACTTATCTTGGCAATTTATATCGACGATGGCCTAGTGGCATCGAGAAGCAGAACAAAAATCGAGGAACTTCTACGTCACTTGGCGTTCGAACTCGAGATAACTGTCACACCATTAAACGTGTTTTTGGGGATAGAAATCAAACGACACTCGGACGGATCTTTGTTTGCCAATCAAACTACGTACGCAAAGAAAGTCCTGGAACGATTTCGCATGGGAGAAGCGCACACAGTGGCGATTCCAGCCGACCAGCACCAGGATCTGAGCTTGCAAAGCTCAAGCGACGCAGAAGAGACGGTCAGTGTACCGTACAAAGAAGCAGTGGGGTGTCTCCTCTACTTGGCAACAGTAACGAGACCAGATATCGCATTTGCCGTAAATGCAGTAAGTCAGTACGCAGAAAAACCAAAGAAAGTTCATTGGAACGCAATAAAACGTATATTAAAATATTTAAAGGGGACTTTGGATTACGGGATTTTGTTTAAAGGGGGCAAAGAGGGCCTAGATCTCACCGCATACAGCGACGCGGATTTTGCAGGGGACAAAAATACTCGAAAATCCACAAGCGGGTTTTTAATTAAAATTGGAGAAACTCCTATCATTTGGGGTTCTCAAAAACAACGTTCAGTAGCATTGTCTACAACAGAGTCAGAGCATATAGCCGCTAGTCAAACCGTAAAAGAGTTAATCTGGATTAAAAGATTGTTCGATGATCTAGTCCGAGGCGAAACGAAAATACCTGTTATGTACGTGGACAATCAGAGCGCAATTAAACTCGTCAAAAACCCAGAATTCCACCGTAGGACCAAACACATAGATATTAAGTATCATTTTATACGACAAAACTACGAAGAAAAAATGTTCAAATTAGAGTATATTAACACGGAAAATCAGACTGCCGATATTTTCACTAAGCCAATGAATAAAGTGAGATTTGAGTTCTTGCGTGAAGCTTTGGGAGTTGTGAAATAAAAAAAAATAAATAAATAAATAAATAAATAAAAAAGGGTGTCGTCCCAAAGTGGGAGTGTTGGTGAAATCGAATTTCCCGCGTAGTTGGGCTCGACACAGATGTCAGCATCATCCTGCTGTCTGACACAGCCGTCCTTTTTTCTATGTTCCTATCTATGTACACTTACCTCTATGTATTAAGACACGCCGTGAGTGTGATACGCCTTTTCAAACAAAATGTAATCTAATCATTATTAATAAATGCAACATCAATCTATGGGATAAACCGATTTATTAAAACAATTGACTTATTATAAAAATATGAAGACAATGAAATAAAACCATAAAGGAAATTACCTATGAACTCGTCATGAGTTATAAAAATAATGACAGCTTCCACTGATAATTGGTAGAGCCATGCAACGATTTGTAATGAAAAGCAGCGACTCACGATTCACATTTTTTCATACAGCGAGTTCAAGCGTTGTAGCGTTAAGACGATGGCCCACATAAACTCTCTCCGTCTCCCTCGCTCCGCAGCGAGCGCCGATAGCGCTGTCATTCTCGCACTCGGCGATGACGTCCATCGCCTTAAGGTGACCCCGAACCTTTCGCATGCGCCACGAGTGCGAGAGAGATAGCACCATGGGCGCTCGCAGCGGAGCAAGAGAGACGGGCGCTCAGATATCGTACTTCACCTTAAGAGGATCCCGAACGTTTGGGCCACGTTCTCTCTCGCTCCGCCGCGAGCGCCCATCCCCATGGCGCTATCTCTCTCGCACGAGGTCTCTCCGTACTAACACACGTATACTCCAGGTATACTGCCAATGACGAGGCACGCGATCCTGCCCCCTCTCTGCATTGACTCGCTCGCTCTCACTCGCACACACACAGCTCACGTGTTCCCTCTCTCTTCTCCAATTCCGTCATTGTCTCGTCCGGCCTACACGCGGCTGCCTGGGAGGCGACTCGCTCGCTCTCACTCGCATACACACGGCTCACGCATCATTCTCTTCCCCTCTCTCTCTTCTTTCATTCCTTCATTCTCTTGTCCCGTCCTACAACGCGCTGGCTGGCGAGTCGATCCTGTGTCGTTTAAGAAGTATTCACTTCAAAAATAGAATTGAAATTTGAATCATTGTGATGTTAAAAAAAGTATCATCATGAGGAACAAACACGTGAAAATAATGTTATTATTTTTTTCAATTTTTTATGAATCCTACAGACCTTAAGGGGATCTCGAACCTCTTGGATTATTGGATTGAGGCTATTACCAATATGACTAAATTACTAATTGACTAATTTACCAATTAACAGGCCACACAACTATAATTTTACCAATTGACAATCGCATAATAATAAGTTAAATCAACCAATTAACATTCCATATAACTATCATTTTACCAATTGACAATCTGATGAAATTATAATTTTACAGAATGACTTTCAACTAGTGGTATAAAAAAAATTACAAAATTACAATATTACGAAGATTTTTAAAAAATTATTATTATTTTTAATAATACTATTCTACAAAGTGACTTTTACATAAAAAAATCTATTCGAGTAAAATAACGGAATTGGAAAAAAAATTACGTTTAACTGACATAAAATAACTCGGAGATCTGAAGTGTGCCAAACAACGATTTGTAACGAAAAACAACTCGCGATTCACAATTTTTGATACAGCAAGTTCAAGCGTTGTAGCATTAAGACGATAGCCCACATAAACTCTCTCCGTCTCCCTCGCTCCTCAGCGAGCGCCGACAGCGCTGTCTTTCTCGCACTCGGCGATGACGTCCATCGCCTTAAGGTGACACCGAACCTTTCATATGCGCCACGAGTGCGAGAGAGGTAGCGCCATAGGCGATCGCGGCGGAGCGAGAGAGAACGGGCACCGAACGTTCGGGATCCCCTTAACGTAAAATTACGCCAAACTCAAAACGTCTTGCGATGTGACCGAACGCAGTTTGAAAGATTATTCGGAAGGAGAGAGAAGACGGCATCGCTTCTCCCACTCGCACTCATTGGCTTATGGCGTGCACTAATCCGGGCGACCGTACCGCTCCTGCCAACGAGTGCGAGCGGCGTCGCATTCTCTATCTCTCGCTCTCTCGCCGTTCGCGCCAGTGGTGCTTCTACATAAACGCAATTTTTTATTTAAAACATTTTTCAATCGAGTCATTATTTTTCGAAATATGACGATTTTAAAGTTTTCAACCCCCTTTGTTAAGAGTTCTGGGGGTTGCAGTGAAAAAATTTCAATGGGTTATCTTTCAGTAGCTAGTCACCTACCTTCAGTCGCAATCGCAACCGCAGGTCAAAACTTGTGCCTATTCCGGAGCATTTTCCTGGACTAGTTGCTACAGTATGCGTTCCGAGCGCTATAGTATGCGTGCAAGCGGTGTCGCCATGGGGGTGACACACAACACGCTCGCATGCATCCTTAATGTAGCTGGCCGCTAGTGGCGCTGGCATCCACGGGACCGGTGCGGCGGCTACAGCTGTATCGGACACCTACATAAAGTTAGCCGATCGAGGGAACCGATATGAACTTGGAAAATTTTAAATAATTGTTGGTAAATTGTCGGAAACTGTTGGCACAAAACCAAAAACTGTCGGTGCGTCGTTAATTTTATAATAAATAAACAATTTTGACCGTCAAGTTAGCCGAAATTTTTTCAAATGTAGCCGGATTTCAATGGTTGGGGGCTCAATCGATGCGGATTTAATTGTCGGTCACGAATATATCAATAAAAAAAATTAACGACGCACCGACAGTTTTTGGTTTTGTGCCAACAGTTTCCGACAATTTACCAACAATTATTTAAAATTTTCCAAGTTCATATCGGTTCCCTCGATCGGCTAACTTTATGTAGGTGTATCCGACGTATAGGCGAAAAATAAAACATATACGCCGTTGTTCTCTCGACGATGTTTTCTCATTTTTTTTTCGTTTCTATCCGAAATTCGTTTTCGTTACTGAAAATGGTGAGGTGGTAGAGTTGAAAAAAAACCGAAAATCTCGATCTAAAAAATATATAAATATTTATTAGAATTATACCTATAGTGTATAACAATGCGGTTTAACGTAAAATCAGGTTTTTTCAGTGACGCAAAACTTAGATGTTTGATTTTCATGATTACTTTCGTAACCGGATGTGCAACCCGGCACGATGCACGTCGGTATCGTTGTCTGACGATGCACACAACACTGTATTTTTCTTTTTAATAACAATTTACTCGATTTACTGAATCGTCGTCGTGATTTCTCTGAGGTTAGGGCGGTTAGGACTCTGCGGCCGGCGTCTGAAGACGCGATTCAAACAAATCGGTCGCGTGACACCCAGCGCCACACTTCGGGACAGCTTCGACGGCTACATTAAGAATGCAAGTTTTCGTATCAGAATAAACGCGTGTGTCACCCCCATGGGTGTCGCCGCCGAGTCCGACTCCCCCCCAGTCTCGCCGTTCCCCTCACCATGTACCGGCCTATTCCCCTCACTAGATGTTAATTTTCGTAACGCTTTGAATTTTCCAGACCCCCGCTGAAGAAGTTTCACTTCAAAAAATCATAAGGGTTATAAACACACTTTCATATTCTTTTCCAATTTTTTCAAACGCATTTTAATCGCACTCTGCAGACTGTCTTAGAGTTCATAAAACATCGAAAAATAATGTCTCCAAACGTTTGGCACGGAATAGTGGGCTGTTACAGAATCTTAGACTGCATTATCCGACAAATGAGAAGTGTAAACTTTGAAAAAAAAATCGTGACTCATTAAAATTGAATTATTCTTTGCAGAAATATATTAATTTGAGCATATACAATTGTCTACTATCCATAAAAATAATAGACGATTGATCCTTTAATTCAATCGATCTTTGACAAGTAATAAGGCAATCTAAAGAAATCACACAGAGAGTAACAAAAATTAAATTGAGGAGAAGAGTGAACACTCTTCAAACGATTTTAATAATAATTTTTTCAAATTTTTTTTTCGTACTCTACAAGTTTCATCCATGAAATTGATATTTTTCCATAAGCGCTATCGATAATTAATTAATACCGTTAAGGAATTATTGTTAATATGTTCGTATACTTAAAAGTCCGGAAGACCGTACCCAGAAGTCCCGTTCTCCACGGCCTCTACCGTTAGCCCACCGCGAGCGAGGGATCTGTCTCCGAATGTGTAACGGATCTCGATACGCGGTTCGCGGACGCGCCGCGGGAACAGCGCCGGCTGTAGCCGAGCGCGCGTGAATTCAATTCATTTAATACCCAGAGATCAATTTATCATAAAGGCGTGCTGACTATACTTTAACCTTTTTCATAAAGCATGTAAATTTGAATAAATAAATGTTAGAATAATGTGTCTATGTAAGTTACATATTTTTCCAGGCATATAGAGTCAAATAGTTACACATGTACATAAATTACCGCGATGCTGTACACATGCAGTTTATTCCAAGAAAAGACATTTCGTCTTAGAATTTATGATCGTACTCTCGACTGGTTTATTATTTCACTGTTATTTATCGTTTAGCTTAAATTCGAAAAGACTATGCAGTAAAACTCGAAACAATCCAGAGCTCTCTTCCAGACACTCCACTAAACAAAGAAAACCCTTCAAGGAAAGAATCTATTCAAAGTAAACTCTCGGGAAAGTCGATCGGCGACACATTGTCGCCGGGCACACTCGACGTGAATTTTCATGAATTGCAAGTGGTTGCTGAAACCGGACCCCACAGGCCCGGCGCGTTGGCGCCGAGACCGAGCGCGTTTCGTGCGGGTGGTCTCTGCGTGCACGCGGGGGTGGCACGACGCGCGGGCTAGGGGTTGATTGGCTTATTCGGGGACTTAGGGGCGTGACCTCCGCCATCAGCGGGTCCGCGGATAGAAAAGTCAGAGAGTCGATCATCACTTTTTCTTTTGCGACAGTCTTATGCGACAGTTCAAAATACCAGAAGAGATTTTCAATCTCACAATATTTGTACTTGTAAAACTTTTGATTTTTGAAAGACGTTGTTGAGTTCATAATAAATTAACACTACAAAATATTTGATTACGCATTTTAATTATTTCAAACGAACTTCATTCCCCAAGGTGAGCTTCGCTCTTCGTAGCGCAACGAACCCCATTTAATTACCTTTTTCACGTAAAATCTCTAAATTGCAAATTCAAATTCGCCGCGCTTTTCTAACGAAAGCGTTACAAATGGTTAATAGTGCCGCCATCTAGGCGCAGTCAGACGAACTACGCGACTATACCTATATATAGAATTCGAAATTTTGACCGTTCGAAGCATTTTCATTCGATACATAGAATATTCGAAACTTTCATTTTTCGGAACTATAAATTTCGGAAAATGATCATGCTGTACTATGAATGTAGGATTCAGGGTCGCAAGATTATATGAATAACAAAGTTTTTTATTCGTTTAACGATTGAATATGTTTTACAATCATTCTTGAATAAAAATGATAATATATGTTAATTTCTTGACGATCTTATAACAACTGACTCATTGGATCTTGTTATTTCGGTCGTCATGGAGACATACAAAGCCTACTCGTGATGAACCATTCCCACACTCGGCCATCCTGTTACTCGTCGGTCCCCGACGAGTCATTGCATCGGAATAGCTTCATAAAATCTGCAGCGGTCGTAGTTATATGTGGTCCTTCTCCGTTACCCACCCGTATGACTTCATATCGATTGTTTCCGTTTACCTGGGAAACTTTATATGGTCCCAAGAATTTTTTTAAAATTTTTAGACCCGCTCCGAACTGTGTTCTTTTGATGACAACCAGATCTCCTTGTTTGTATTTCGTTGCAGTTTTACATTTTCGATTGTGTGTTCGACGATTCTCTGCTTGAATTTTAAGCAAATTGGCTTTAGCCAGATTCCGTAGCTCCTTCCTGTCGCTTTCGAATAACTCGGCTGCTTCCTGCTCGATAGCTTGTAGTACGTTGGGATTTTCCTTATGCCTCATCTTCGTCCCGAACATCACCTCAAACGGTGTCATTCCTACGCTCCGTTGGAAGGTACTGGTCAAACAGCGTTAAACTTGTTCAACGTACTATCGGTACGTTGAACAAGTCGATCCGGATTATCCATTGACAATTTTGTCAATATCGGGATAATGGTCCTATTCACTCTTTCCACCTGACCATTTCCACGGGGTACCCCCGTCGTGATCTTTACGTGTTCGATTCCTTCGGCTGTGCAATATTCTCGAAATTCATTTGCCGTGAAGGCAGTGCCTCGATCACTGACGATTCTTTCTGGGTTTCCAAATGCCACCTGTTGAATTGTCAACTTTGCTATGACCTCCTTCGCACTCGTTCATTTGGTCGGATACAACCACACGAATTTCGAGAAACCATCAACGACGACGAACAGATGCTTATACATCTTCGATGTTGGAGTCATTGGTCCCAAATGATCAACATGATACGTGGCAAGTGGCACCTCCCCCTTGGGTATGGGTGCGAGTTCACCTCCTTTTTTCCCTTTCTTTCAGCTAGAAGACACGGAACGCAGCAACTGATGAATCGCTCGAGTTTTTCATACAATTTCGGTATGTAAAAATCTTCTTTGATGTTTTCAGCCATTTTCTTGACTCCACCGTGACCATTCTCGTGTGCTCGACGGATGACATCTGCATGCATGCTTTGTGGTAATACGATGGCCGTTCTATCGGTAATCCGTTTTATCAGTAAACCGTTTTCGATCACGTAATCTTCGTACGGTTCTTTTTTCAATAACCGTTTTATTATTTTCAGCTTCTCGTCGTCATCTTGTTGACTTTGTATCACTTGTGTGATTGTGTCGTCCACTTTTAAAACCGGATAACGACTAAGTGCGTCTACGTGTCGTAGGCGTGCCCCAGTCCGGTGTTCCACCTCATAGTCGAACCCTTCAAGGAAGAGCGCCCATCTGGCGACCTTTGCTGCTAGGTCCCGTTTATCCAATGTCTTTTTGAAGGCGTCACAATCCGTGACGATCTTGAACCTAATTCCCTGTAGATAACACTGGAACTTTTTCAAGGCGTTGATGATGGCGAGGACTTCCAGTTCGTACGAGTGAAATTTTTGCTCCGCATCTGATGTTTTCCGACTCATATAATGGACTGGATGGAAATCATCGTCCACGGTGTCTTTCTGGAGCAAGATTGCACCGTACCCCAATTTGCTTGCGTCTGTGTGTAATTCTGTAATTGCGTCAGGTTTAAATATTCGTAAAACAGGTTCGTTCGACAATGCTACTTTCAACTCCTCGAAAGAATTTTCTTGCTTTGCTCCGAATATCCATTTTTGATCACCTTTCAGCATATCTGATAGCGGACGAGCGATGATCGCGTAATCCAAGATAAATTTACGGAAGTAGCCCGTCAGCCCCAGAAAACTCTGAATGTCCTTCCGGTTTTTCGGTGTCGGAAACTTCGCAATCGCCTTAATTTTTTCGGCCGATGGACGAACAAATCCGTTCCCGATAATATGTCCGAGGTATCTCACATCTCGTTTTAGGAACTCACATTTTTTCCAATTGATTGTCAATCCTTTCTCGGCTGCTCTCTTCAGTGTCTCACAAAGTCTCTCGAATGCTTCTTCCTCATCTTCCCCCGGTACGATCAAATCGTCCATGTAAGTTAAAACGATTCCTCGTCGATTAAGGTCTCTAAATACCTCATCAACGAATCGCAGAAATGTTGTTGGGCTGTTACACAGACCAAATGGCGTCCTTAAAAATTCGTGTTGCCTGTCTGGCGTCACGAACGACGTATATTTTTGACTTTCAGATTCAACTGGTACGTGGAAGAATCCATTTTTCAGGTCCAAGACCGAGAACACACGCGCCGACGCCAGTGCGTCAATACAGTCTTCTATCAACGGCATTGGGAATCGATCACGAATTATTTTTTTATTTAACTGACAATAATCGACGCATACTCTAGGTGACCCGTCCTTCTTTGTCACGATTACCACTGCACTTGAATATGCACTGCTGCTGGGCTTCATGATTCCGTCTTTCAACCAGTCTTCTAATTGCTTCTGTAGCCGCTGTCTTCCTTGAATCGACAATCGCCGCGGTTTTGCATACACTGGATCCGAGTCTTTCAATCGAATTCTTGTCTCAATTGCTGTCTGCACGTGTTCGTTCGGTGTGTATTCCTCCACGAGTCGTCGAATTTTTTCACCGTATGGTCCACAGACATCAATTTCCGGTAATTCGATGTAATTGACGGCTGGGAATTCGTACTCTTCTTGTCTATATTCGACTCCATGATCGTCCTTCTTTTGAAAATTTTTGGGTTGCAATTCGTCTTC
The DNA here is from genome assembly GCA_963662125.1 of Diplazon laetatorius. Classification (NCBI taxonomy): domain Eukaryota; kingdom Metazoa; phylum Arthropoda; class Insecta; order Hymenoptera; family Ichneumonidae; genus Diplazon; species Diplazon laetatorius. The sequence continues at coordinate 19,809,574 of OY759154.1, read as the reverse complement.
TTTCCCCAATGGAATTTTCTTAATTGTTGGATGTCCCCCAATAATGCGAATATCCATCTGTTTTTGCAAATCTTTACCGAGGAGCATCGGGACGTCCATTGTTTCAACCGGAACCACGTATACTTCAATTGGGTAAGTATCTCCTTGAACGATCAACTCGGTTTCGAATGTACCTGTCGCTCTTCGTTGAGCATTACCGAATCCTTTAAAAATTCGCGCGGTTGGGCGCAATCTCGGGCTACCCACCCTCCGGTGTTCATCGTCTCGCAAGATAGTTCGATAACTACCCGTGTCTAACATGGCGGATACGTTGGTTCCGTTGATCTGTACAACTACAGCATCCTCGTCAATTACGCCATAAACTCCGCCATCTCGTCTGTCACTCTTCGGTGGATTCTCGCATTTCGTTGAAATGTGACCGAACTGATCGCATCTAAAACATTTTGGCCCCTTTTCTTTGTGCGGGCATCCTTTGACCTCATGGTCCTGAGACCCACAAGCAAAACAGCGTACTTTCCGAACTGTAAGCTGTCTCGTGTCCCTTCTATTTCTCATGTCTCTTTTGTCTCTATTCGTTTCCACTTTTATTCCGCTTTTATTGACAAATTTCTTCTTTGCCGATTTTTCTTGGATTTCATCATACAATTCAAGGTTTCTTCTAACCTCTTCTATTGTCCGCGCACTGTATAAAATCTGTTTATTCGCCTCATCGTCTATGATGCCGTCAATAATACCGGGTGTCCCATTTTAATCTTACACTTGATTTATCTCGAAAAATACGACTCCGATCAAGAATTGAGTCGAATAAAACTTGAAGGGCCTGGAGGGGGACGTACAAAAAAATTTTTTTTTTCGTCCAAAATTCAAAATGGCGGTGTTAAGGTGGCTAACATGTTTTTTTTAAATGGAACCATACTAATTCCTTCGCACCAAAAATTTTGTCATGTCAAAACTGACATCTTTTGTAGGAAACTTTTTTCGATAAAGTTCATAATTTTTTGGTTAGAACACAATTTTTCAATTGACTATTTTAGCGTTATCCAGGATGTACCACGAGGAGGTAAAGTCTTTAACATCCCATGTGTAAGTGTAAGTGTAAGTGTAAGTGTTAGTGTAAGTGTAAGTGCAAGTGTAAGTGTAAGTGTAAGTGTAAGTGTAAGTGTAAGGGTAAGGGTAAGTGTACGTGTAAGTGTAAGTGCGTGCGGGCGTGTGGAACACTCGCAAAGATTAGGTCTCAGCGGCTCGTCACTTCCGCAGTTTTTTTTGACTCCAAACCCTCTTTGTGACCGTACTCCAAACCCTTTCTAAAGATGTTCAAATATTCCACCATTTATGTTTAAGACGAGGCAGAACGCTTGTGCACGCAAGAGAGAGGGCACTATTGGTGCTCACGGTGGAGTGAAAGAGACCGAGCGGCAAACGTTCTGCCTCCCATTATGCATGCCTGAACTCGTCTCTCAAAACCATTAACTGTTCGTAAGAGAACATCTCAAGTGGTGACCTATTGGATTCAAAAAAAGAGGAAGGGTTCATAAACAGAAGTCTACTACAAGCGTTCCTTTTGAGATTTCGTTTTCTCTTATTTCTATCCTTTCTCGAAGGGAACTTGAAAAAATTTTGAAAAGTTTCATACCTCTAAGTCTGATATGAGGGACTATGAAAATTCGTCCTATCCGTATCCAGCTTACCGAAGAATTTGAACAGCGACGAATTGAAGAGAAAAAAAATCCAAACAGTGACGAGCTGTTTTAATATTATCTTTTTTAATTAATGCTGACGGCAATTCAACAATGTCTGATTTCAGGCCCAACGAAATCGTTGATATGCTTCTAATCTTAGGGAGTTGTGGGAGGAATTATTTACGAGCCGAAAATTTGTATCGACGTGAGTATCCTCATCGTCGTCACCCATCACGGCAGACAATCCAAGCCCTCGAACGGAGAGCGAGGTCAGGTTGGATGATCCGCCAACGCCAACGTTTCCGAAACGTCATCAACGATTTCGATGGCCCGCATGGGGCTCGAAACCTGGCTATTTTAGCCATGATAGCAATCGATCCTCATGTGAGTGTTCGAGTTATCTCGGAACGACTGGGGTTTCCTAGATCCACAGTGCACCGAGTATTGAGAAGTGCGAGACTCCACCCGTACCGGATACAATTCCACCAAGACACGCCTAATCCTGATCCGTTGCGAAGGATAGCGTTTTGCCGGTGGGCATTGAGACGAATCGGTCGATACAGAGACTTTTTCCGATTCGTTATGTTCAGTGACGAATCTACGTTCAACAACCGAGGTCAGACAATTCGATGGAACTTTCGGTATTGGTCTGATCAGAATCCACATTGGGTGAGACAGATCGATCACCAGCATCGGTGGAGTTTGAATGTTTGGTGTGGCATTGTTAACGGGCAAATAATAGGTCCCTACTTCTTCGAGGGAAATGTGAACGCTGCCCGTTATCTCGATTTCTTACAAAATGAATTGCCCGTTTTGCTAGAAGATCTTGATCTCGGTACACGTCAACAAATGTGGTTTCAGCAAGACGGTGCACCCGCTCACTGGGCATGTGTGGTTCGAAATTATCTCGACGCGACATTCGGTCGACGGTGGATTGGTCGAGATGGTCCGGTCCCCTGGCCTCCGAGGTCACCTGATCTTACCGCTCCCGATTTTTTCTTGTGGGGCTACCTCAAAGACGTCGTCTACCGTCGAGCTCCAACAACACGAGAGAATATGAAGGAGCGGATAAGAGCTGCCTGCAGGGCAGTCCCGCGAGATGTTCTCTTGCGAACAGTTGATGCCTTTGAGAGACGAGTTCAGACATGCTTGAATATGAATGGTGGAATATTTGAACACCTTTAGGAAGGGTTCGGAGTACGGTCACAAAGAGGGTTTGGAGTCAAAAAATACTGCGGAAGTGACGAGCCGCAGAGACCTAATCTTTGCGAGTGTTTCACACGCACTTACATTTACACTTACACTTACCCTTACACTTACATTTACACTTACACTTACACTTACACTTACACTTACACTTACACTTACACTTACACTTACACTTACACTTACACTTACACTTACACTTACACTTACACTTGCACTTACACTTACACTAACACTTACACTTACACTTACACTTACACTTACACTTACACTTACACTTACACTTACACTTACACTTACACTTACACTTACACTTGCACTTACACTAACACTTACACTTACACTTACACTTACACTTACACTTACACATGGGATGTTAAAGACTTTACCTCCTCGTGGTACATCCTGGATAACGCTAAAATAGTCAATTGAAAAATTGTGTTCTAACCAAAAAATTATGAACTTTATCGAAAAAAGTTTCCTACAAAAGATGTCAGTTTTGACATGACAAAATTTTTGGTGCGAAGGAATTAGTATGGTTCCATTCAAAAAAAACATGTTAGCCACCTTAACACCGCCATTTTGAATTTTGGACGAAAAAAAAAAAATTTTTTGTACGTCCCCCTCCAGGCCCTTCAAGTTTTATTCGACTCAATTCTTGATCGGAGTCGTATTTTTCGAGATAAATCAAGTGTAAGATTAAAATGGGACACCCGGTATATTGTACCAGCGCCTCATTCTCGACGTGACCTTGTCCCGCAATTATCTGCATTGCGTGGACATATTGACGCGGTGTTTCATTTAACTGTCTTTTCCGTCTCTGTAATTGTTGATGAATCATTGCACTGTTCACCTCAATTTGAAATTCTTTGATGATACGGTTTTTAAATATTGCCCACGACGTCAAACCCCGTTGCAATTCCACGAACTGCTTGGCTGAACCGCTCAGCATCTTTTTACCATATATCAGTTTTTGGAGATCACTCCAATTCAGTAATATACTCATGTCTTCAAACTCGTCTATCCATTTGTGAATTGTCATCCGGTCGTCTCCCGTGAAAACGGACATGCTTCCTTCAACATCGCGAATGGTAAATGAGTTTGCCATGTGACTTCGGTTATTCGTATCGGAATCTCGTCTCAAGTTCACAACCTGCAGTTCTTCTTCTTCGTCGTCATCTTCTTCATCGATTTCATCGTGATTTTCCACCCTCGATCCGTTGTTGACGTGGTTTTTCGCTTCTCGCAATCGTTCGCACAACTCCCTTTTTTTCCGACTGTTGAAAGTCCCATTTCTTCCAACTTGTCCCTCAGCTGTTGCACCTTCATTTGTTCTAATGGAAATTCGTTCACCATTGGGTCCGTTTGCGTTCGTTTGCATGTACCTCCGGTGACCCGATCTGCTCGTTCTCCTTCGTTATCTTGATGCGCAACTGCACCACTCGCAGCGTTATCGTTTTCGCTCGTCGATATTCTGTCGGTCTCAATGACGTTTTTGTCAACCTCTCGTCCCGAACTTCTAATTGAGGGAGGTGTCCTGAACATCAAGTTTAACCGTAACTTGAAAATCGCACTTAACTATGTGACCGATTGTCTCTCGATTTCGATTTATTCCCGCACAACCTCACGACGACACACAACTTCACGACAACGTACAACTTAACAACATCACACGACTTAACGACAACATACAACTTGACGACGACGGACAACTTCACGACGACGGACAACTTCACGACGACGTACAACTTCACGACGACGTACAACTTCACGACGACGTACAACTTCACGACGACGTACAACTTTACGACGACGTACAACTTCACGACGACGTACAACTTCACGACAACGTACAACTTTATTTCGCGCAACTCGTTCTTCGATAATCGTCGTATTTCGAGTTTTGATCGATGCGTACACGACTTTTATAAGATTGCATACACACCCGACTTGTGTGAAGCAAATCTCTTGTCCGCCCGATCACTACCCGCGCAACGTGCCACGACGTGTTACCTCAACTTTAATTCACTACTACGAATTATAATGGAAGCCTAGCCCGTTCGCGACGCGACTCAATTTTCATTGACTTCGATTTGTTCTTCATAATCATTTACGGCCTTAATCCCGGCTGAGCCCCCAAATGTAGGATTCAGGGTCGCAAGATTATATGAATAACAAAGTTTTTTATTCGTTTAACGATTGAATATGTTTTACAATCATTCTTGAATAAAAATAATAATATATGTTAATTAAATAATGCTTGACGATCTTATAACAACTGACTCTTTGGATCTTGTTATTTCGGTCGTCATGGAGACATACAAAGCCTACTCGTGATGAACCATTCCCACATGAATATTCGGTTATTTTTCTTTCGTCGAAATGACTGTTCTGTGAATAAAATTTCGGAATTTTTTTATTCGTATTTTTGTACTTTCTACTCTTTTAATTTCGCTGTCCTTCCGTTCGAAACCTTAACGAGTCGTCGTGGTGCACGTTCTGAAAATTCCACTTTCGACGCAATGTAATTCAAAACTTTTTTCGTTCGAAGTGTTGAGTGTTCTGAACTTTGTTCGTTCGTTGCCGTGTACGTTCGATGCCGTGTCGAGTCGAAGCATTAGCGTTCGAAACGTTGCGCGTTCGAAATTTTGGCCCTTCTGAACATTGCTCATTCTGAATTTCGAGCCCCACCCCACCAGTCTGCAGCAAGGCTCGGAGATTGGCACCCGACAAACTCAAGATCGCACGAGAAGTTTTCGAAAAAATGATCAACCTCGGAATCGCCCGACGATCCAACGGACCATGGTCATCACCACTCCATCTTGCTCCCAAAGGAAAAGACGAGTGGCGACCTTGCGGTCATTACGGACGTTTGAACGACCGCACTATTCCAGACCGATACCCAGTTCGGTACTTAGAAGATTTCGCTGCAAATCTCCGCGGTAAAACAATTTTCTCAACAATCGACTTGGTAAGGGCATTCCATCAAATCCCGGTGGCACCCGAAGATATCGAAAAAACAGCAATAATAACACCTTTCGGATTATTCGAATTTCCGGTAATGACGTTCGGATTGCCCAATGCCGCACAAACATTCCAACGGTTTATCGACGAAGTTACACGAGATTTACCATTCATTTTTTCATACATCGATGACATTCTAGTTGTTTCAGAAAACGAAAACCAACACCACGAGCACTTGACCACCCTGTTCGAGCGATTGTGTTTCCGCTCGACCTATGAAGTACGCTGTACAACTTGAACTTGTGAACCGCGCTGTACTCGAAATTTCGATAAAGGCCTGCTCGTCACACAAATTGTAAACAACTTTTGTCTTGCTCGGCGACTTGTCGGCCGTCGTGGCAGTATTCACCGAATCGTGCTAGCAAGAACATTCTAGCCGTGTGGCCTCTGTTCAGTCTTCGATCTTCAATTGAATTTACTATTACTAATTCTTGAAATTCATGTGGACTACATTAATTATCTTTCCTCAATATTCCGCCCTCTCCCAGTTACGGAGTATAAGCTTAAGTAGCAATTTTGTTCAGATTGAAAGGCTGTGGATTGGTCATTAACGCTGCGAAATGTCAACTGGGGAAAAGCGAAGTACAATTCCTGGAACACACGATATCCACCCAAGGAATCAGACCACCGCAGGACTAAGTGAATGCAATCGTCGATTTTCCGCAACCTGAAAACATAAAAAAACTTCGCGGATTTATCGGCAAGATCAATTTCTACAGGCGTTTTATGAAAGGATGTGCACAGCTTCTTGCACCGTTAAATCAGCTCCTGTCTGGACCTGCTATTAAAAACTCTTCGCCGGTTACCTGGACTCCGGAACTGGTAAAAGCATTCGGCAAAAGCAAACAAGCTTTGGCAGATGTAGCACTTCTCGCTCATCCCAATGTCAACGCTGAGTGGTCCATCTTCACCATCTCCACTTCCGATCGCATCCGAGCATGTGATCGGAGCAGTTCTTCAACAACGATGTGGAAGTTCCTGGGAACCGTTAGCATTTTTCAGTCGGAAGCTAGCGCCGAATTTACAGAAACTGTCTACATACGATCGTGAACTTCACGCCGTCTACGAAGCCGTCCGACATTTCAAACATATCTTCGAGGGCCGACATGTCAGCATCCACACGGATCACAAGCCTCTCATTCACGCGTTCAAACAGCGGCCTGAGAGAGCATCGCCGTGGCAATTTCGACGTCTCGACTTCATCGGACAATTCACTTCGGACATCAGGCATATTATTGGATCTAACAACATCGTCGCAGATTCCTTATCCCGAGTAGACGCCATCTCGCCAGCAGTTACGATGCAGGATATCGCTCAAGCTCAAATTAGTGATCGAGAACTGGAGAATCTGCTTAAAAGCGATGATGCTGGACTCCAACTCAAGGAAATGCGTTATCGAGATCCGGAATTTTCACTGTTTTGTGACGATTCGTCAAATTCAGTACGTCTATACGTTCCAGAACAATTCAGGAAGCAATTATTCGAATCCCTGCACTCACTTGCACATCCCGGATAACGAGCATCTTTGAAGTTGGTTGCTGAACGCTATGTCTGGCCATCAATGATCAAGAATTTCCGGGAATGGGCAAAAGCATGCATCAAATGTCAACGGAACAAAATCACGAGACACAACATCGCATCGATTGGACATTTTGAATTACCGACTCAACGATTTCAACATATCCACATAGACCTGGTATCTTTTCCGCCATCAAGAGGATTTCGCTAGTGCTTAACTATCGTTGATCGATACACCCGATTCCCGGACGCAATTCCGCTCGAAAATGCAAATTCTGAGACAGTTATCCGAGCAATACTACTCAACTGGATCGCTCGCTATGGAATCCCCGAGAGGATCACCTTGGACCAGGGTGGCCAGTTCGAATCGGATCTGTTCCGAAAACTAAATCAGTTCCTGGGTACAAAACATTTGAGGACGACTCCGTATCATCCGCAAGCTAATGGCCTCGTCGAGAGATTACATCGACAACTCAAAGCAGCGCTTTTATGCCACCAAGGAACGTAGTATGACGCGCTACCCGCAGTCTTTATGGGTCTCAGAGCAGCCTGGAAAGATGATATTAAAGCAACACCTGCAGAGTTAGTCTACGGAGAATCAATTCGTCTTCCCGGAGAATTTCTTGCTTCATCTTCGAAAGAAATCCGAGCTCCAGAACTGGTAAAAACCTACGACAGCATTTCCAAGATCTAATGCCGGGAAACACTTCAATACACGGAACTCACCCCGTGTTTTCCTTTACAGATCTGGATAAAACGACTCACGTGTTTGTGCGAAAAGGTCAAATTGAAACTTCATTTTCGGCGCCATACGAAGGGCCGTTTGAAGTCATCCAAAGAAACGAGAAGTACTACGTAATCGATCTCAGGAAGAAACACAGCCGTATCAGTCGATCGACTCAAACCAGCTTATTTCGTCCGAGAAGATCGAACAACGCAACAAGCAGACCTCGTTCCAGGACCAACACAATCATCAGTGCTTGATGGACCAAGTACAAGCACTGCAAGCATATCGTCTACGAAGAAAAAGAAACGCCCGCATTTCAAAATATAACACGTGCATTTTCCGTTAACCGAATTACTATTTTATTTTTCAGCGGAAATTCGCCGGGAGTTTTTTTTCGTTCAATTTTTTTTTACTTTTTAAACAACCGCTACCATTCTTGCACATAGTGTATTATACTTGCAAATATTTTTATTTTTATTTTAAACCCGACTTTCACACCAAAAAAGGGAGACATGTGGCGGTCGCCACATACACATACACGTACTCGTATACGTACACAACACATACACGTACAGAGTACCCGCATGTACGTTACAGGTAAACACGACTCGAGAATCTTCGAGATCTTTCGGACCGCGTACAGGCCTAGCGAACTGTAACAGTTTGTAGGCAGTCGAGATTTACATCCGAGTGCAAGAGCACGTCGCCCAAAATATCTGTAATACCGTGTTTTCTACTGTACGTAATAAAACTTAATATTAAGTAGTGAACCGGTGGAAGGCGTGATTTATTCGTCCCCACGATTCCTACATACATAGGATATTCAATATCCTCACGAGTATAGACAATGGATATTAGATGTATGTCAAAATGCTATATGGGCAGTCACCATAGAACTTTTATGGGCTTGAGTTAACGTTCTACAGGGCCTCGAAAATCGTCAAAACACGTTCTTCCAAGGGTTCATCAAAGGCCCAACCTTTTGGACCTGTTTCTCTCGAAAACTGAAGCTACGCTGATATTTCTGAAGCCAGATTGGTGTTCTACGGGAAAAACCTATCAGAATCATCTCTCACTTGTCTTGACTTCTTTTTCGCTAGCCTGTGTTATTCCCATAGTTTTGACGGGTGTTATTTCGTTTCCAGCGGCACTGCAATGTCGGATCACCTGGAAAATGTCACCCAGACGATGTCACACATTCTTGACGGGTACGATATCCGGCTTAGGCCTAACTTCAATGGTGAGTAAGCTACTTAATCGTCTTTGAACGAACTAATTCTATCGTGTCACACGTCCCTTTGCAGGTTTGAGTTCATCGCAGGTACGATATATCAATTTACCGTTACCCTCGACTCTCGTGTATGTACTGTGACGCTTATTTTGAGCGTTACAATGATGCCTCTGAATATCCGGCTTTTTTTGGCTATTTCCCAGAGTCCCTCGGCAGATATCGAGCACGTCCGTCAGGGCAACGTGAAATATTGAGAAATATTATTCATGATTTTTTTCATTTATATTTTTTATGTAACGGGGACAAAATGACGAGGAAAACGGAGACGATTATTGCAACAACCAATGGACATGATCCCCGGTCCATCTATCCCCGTCGAGGGCCAATCAAAGTACGAGGATCGGAAGTTGCCAATATTCCCCGACGGACCGAATAATCGAGAATGAGCACAACGGCGATCGATAGCGATCGATATTCGCTATGTGCATTTGCTAGTGGAAAATTTTCAAATGACTGTCAGCGATCGCGGTGTTAAAAATCCGTACTTCGGGCAGGTGTTTTCTTAGGAGTTGGATAAGCAAAACAAGCGTTAGTTGAAATTATTCAAATTTAATCGGTGAAGTGAAGGTGATTTATATATAGTGAAGACTATTTTATTGTCCCTTCTATTTGCAGCACAGTAAGTAGTTTCAAACTTTCTTATCAAGTCACACAAGTCACGCGTCGCAAGCCGTAACAAACATAACCCTATTTTTTGTCGACTTGTTTTCTTGCAGAATTCGTCATGGAAGAAAGAAACAAGAAAAAAAATAAAATGGCCTGCTGTGTAGTGAATTGCCTAAATTCAGGTAAAAACTATGTACCTGGAACGCATTTTTATTGTTTTCCGCGATCAAAACATTTGATGGAACGCCGGCAGATCTGGATTACGGCAGTCAGGAGGCAAAAGTAAGTTGAATTCAATTTTATTTATTTCTCATCATTATTCAATGGTTGGAAAAATAATAAAGCAAATGCTATTCAAGATAAATAATTATGTGAAAATATCATTTATATAAATGTAAAATAAAAACAAAAGTTGAAGCTGTTGCAAATTACATCCATATATTCTGACAAAACAAAATAATTTAAATAGTTTAATTATTTAATTTTCTATCACTTTTTGTAGTCTCGATGGATCACCTTGGCAGCTTAACGTCACTACAAGAATTTGCAGCAAGCACTTCGTGGGGGATAAAAAGTCGGAACATCCACTCAGCCCGAGCTACAATCCAACAATATTCCCCGATGTTTATCGCAAACCTGCATTATTGTCGAATGCTGCGCAAAAGAGGTAGGACATTGAAATTAAAACTAATTTTCAATCATAAGTTTTTGCGAAATAGACGATCATTTAAATTTACTTGTGAATGTTATTTCTGTTATCTAGATTTGAGAGATCAATGAATAGGGGGAAAAAAGCAGCAACTGAAGCGACAGATTCTGCGCAGAATCAGGAGCAGCGCAGTCTTCTCGTTGGAGAAGAAACTGAATACTCAATTATTCCTGCCGAAGATGTGTTACATAACTCAACGGAGGACTGCAAAAACGTGCATTCAGCACAAACAGTGGATTCGGGTACTCAAGTAAATTTTCTGGAGGAAGATGATGCAGATTGTGCATTATTCGTCTGTATAAGATATAACAATCTGCATACTTGCGACGCAGAATTGCAAACATCAATACCATCCGTGAAAACAAAAAATAAAATTATTTCAGAGAATAATAGAAAAGCAAAAGAAGGAAAATCGGAGAAAAAAGAAAAAAAGGTAGATAACAAGAAAGTGGGTCCGGACACAATTAGTCGTGATGGATTTCTTGGAGTTTCTTCAATCGCTTCCGATCAGGAAATGTTAGATCTGGCTGGCGTGACATTAGATACGTTCTCTTTCTTATTGGACAAGCTTTCTAGTGATCAAACAGCGAAAATTTCTCAAGAAAATCGTCTCTTAATTTTTTTGATGAAAATAAAATGCGGTCTCACGTTTTCAGCTTTGGGCGTACTTTTTGATGTTCATAGAACAACAATCTCTAGAATTGTTTATTACACCCTACAATATTTAGTAGAAGCTTGCAGAAATTGCGTTTTCCGGCCCGATAAAGAAGATGTTCAAGCTACAATGCGAGAAGTTTTTAAAGAAAGTTATCCAGAGTGTCGAGTCATTATAGATTGTACCGAAATAACAGTAGAAGAACCTCCGAGTGTGGAAGATAGAGTCCACTTTTATTCACACTACAAAAAAGGCTTCACAATAAAAGTCCTCATCGGTTGCACACCTAGTGGATGTATTTCTTTTGTGTCAAAATGTATGGGAGGACGCACAAGTGACGCTCAAATAACATGCAATTCTGGTCTACTGGACTTGCTGGAACCTGGCGATATAGTTTTGGCTGATAAAGGTTTTCCACAAATCAAAACAATTTTAGACGAATCGGGAAAAGGAATTTTATTAGTGATGCCTCCCTTTTTGACTAATGCTTACTTCTCCGAAGAAGAAGTTGACGAAACATACAAAGTGGCTAAAGTTAGAATACATATTGAACGAATAATGCAACGAATTAGGATTTACCGTATTTTGAACAAACTGTCCATCAGCCTGTTCCCTCATTGCGATGATATTTTACGTATGTGTTGCATATTGACAAACTTGCAACCTCCTATTTGGAAAGACAGTGATTCTGAAGTATTGGAGAATGTAAATGAATATGTATAATTGTTTATGTTAATAAAAATTATTTATTTAACGTTTTCAAATATAATCTTTCATTTGTACACTTCCTGCACAAAACACAACAATAATTATATCTCTTTGAAACCTGAACAAGCTACTCAGATGCTTACCATATGATGTTGTTACCGGACGGAATGGGGATTGAGAAGTTGTATTATGTATTTATACTTTTTCTGTTGAGTATGATTCTTTTTATATTAATTATAATTTCCGCCGGGCATTTGTTGGCTCGTGGTATGATGGATCGGACTGCGCCGGAATGAGAATGGCGGATCGGACCGTGGGCCGCGACGGGCGGAAAAGCGGAGGTCCTTCGTGGACGGGGTCCTGTTGCTGCAGGGTCCTGAGGTCATTCGAAAGTTCGTGGTCCAGACTCTTCTTTAATTCGATTAAGCGCGTTTGATCCCGGGGCGGTGGTCGGATCGGTTGTGGCCGGGTCGGTCGTGAGACGGTGGCCTCCTGGATGCGGGGGTCGACGACTGTGCGGGCGCGCGACCGTGGTTTTACCACCGAGAGGGCTTTTGGAGGGGGACGCGGGGCGTGTTGATTGCCCGCGAACCCGACCGGAGCAATCGAAATCGTGGAGTCCGGCGGGGCTTTGCGGCTACCCTCCGGTTCCTGATAGGCCTCGATTGGACCGGTGTTGGCGAGAGTCGAAGTGGCGAGGCGAATAGAAGCTTCAATCCGACGTTCCTCCTCTTCAGTTCTTCGTTGGCGTGCTTCGGCGCGACGGTCTAGGCGGCGTAAATAACTGGGCTTGGTCCGCAGTTTTCTCATGTTGATTGGTGATGGCGAGAGAGTTGTTCGTTGATGAGGTCCTCAGGGCTAATGTCGTTCGCCGGGTAGGAGCCCGCCTCTTGGGGCCTGAGCGCGGACCATGAGGAGAGGCGCGCCATGGCGCGGACCATGACGAGGGACCTCCCTCCGAGTAGCGAACCAATCGGCACGGCTAATTCAGCCGCGAGTCGTTGCGTTGCGAAGATATCCTGAAAAGGACCGTTACATTCGGGAGTTCCCGGACAGGGAAATAATGATGAGACAGGAATGATTTGAACTTGATATCTATATTTTGAGGAGACTAGTGCCTACTCGGCCCTGTATGGGAGGTGGATGGTGCCTGGTTCGGCCCCGTCCGACGACTGACTCGTTTGGCGTCGCAGCGCCTCTACTTATACCTAAGCGCTTGCCCCTGATTGGGCGGTGGTCGCGGAGAGGGGGTAACCCGTGGTGCGCCGCGCGGGTTGGCCGGCGGTCTCGTAGTGGGGGGTAACTGGTTTCGCTGGACTAGTTAATGGTAAGTATGTTTCGTTTTATGTCTCGATTTATATTATTAATTAAATATTCAAGGAGTGTGTCGCGTGGTAGCTATAGCGTACAACAATTTCATCATATTTCTATCAGTCTTGATATAAAATTTTCTGGAACCATCGATTTTCGTCGATTCCTTTAACGATGATATAATAATCTTTTCATCACAGTTGGATGGAAGTACCTGCTTCAGTCTTACATATATATATTTTTTGGTTATTGTGCCAATCGACAAACTTAATAAATAGTCTTTCAATTGTAGTTAAAAGGCACATCGTAAAAAGTAATAAAATAAAAATGCACGTCATGTCAAGTTTATATCAAGTCAAAACTGATCATTCAGATGAACTTGAACGCAATTAATTGCAGCGGCACGATTTTAGGTTCAAATCACACGCAGCTTAGAATACCAATTATTCATTTTCTTTTCTTGCGTTAAAAACAGATTGCAAGTAATGATCGAAGGAGAATGATCGTAATATTGGAATTAAATCCATTAAGAATATATAATTTCGTTGAACTTCAACGCAATATGCTTTAACAGGTGACCATATGTATAGATCACAAACCGTGAGACCAGTTACATTCATTTGTACTTGGCACTGCGTATAATATTGACTAGTCGTGCGTAGAACGATACTTCCATTTTCGCTTTTTAAATAACTAATATTTGGCTCGTTCGTAACAGGATTCACTATTTCCTTAGTTTTACAAGAATAAGGACACTTAACTTCAACTAGTTTTGTGACGCAAGCATCTTCTACGACTATTCCATCGTGACTAGCACACAACCATGGTTGAGATAGCAATACTATCATTCCTACATTTATGACTTTTACATTATACTCGTTTGAATATTCGAGTAGGGCACGCTTTTCCATTTTTTTTCCCCATTTCATCGCCTTACTTTTTATTTCAGGTGGATTCAAGAAGGTTTTTATCAAGGAATCGATGGTTCTTCGTTGTCGAGTCTTGATGGAATGAGCCTTGGCGCTCGCACTTAGTCTTAGCTCACGATTGTCAAACCATTCTCGACATTCACTTTGCATTTTGGTAGCGGTGCATAAGTCCACGATTTCACATTCTGACAATTGTACATGGCGTTCATAAAATGTTTTCACTTCTTCGTTTTTGAAAAAAATTTCAAAATGATACAAATCACTTTCCGCAGCGCGAGTTATCAGATCCACGATACAACTGTCAGAATCATTCGACATTGATTTTGAAACAGCCTCTCGCAAGCACTCAGTTAAAATGTTTTTCACAATCTTCTGTCCTTTCGTACGCATAGATTCTCTCACAATCGAAGTAAGAGCGCAAGGCCGTGAGGGGAGATTGTCAAGAGTTAAAGCAAAAGGCTCAACCGCAGGCCGTATCGGTTGCTTATTTTTTACCTTAAATCTATCAGTCACAACGATTCCTTTGGCGTACTTAGCATTTCCTAATTGCTTGTCGGATGGTTTACCCCATCCCTGCTCTTCACTTGTTTTGCTCGCACTTATGTCTGTGTTTATGTACACGATGAGTGCACAGATGTGCTTACACTTGTGGCCAGCTTGTGTTACGCAGGTACATGTTGCTGTCACAACGTGTCGACGACAGTTGATCTACGAAAGAAAATCTTTATGAATATCTTAAGAAAACATGTTTTAGGCTAGATTTTTTCACTTTCGCAATAGTATTCTCTTAACGAAAATTTCCATACAGAATAAATGATTTTCAATTAACAATGTTCTATTAATACTAACTTCCAATTCAACCTGATAAGGATGCTGGGTCACATTTGTTTGTCTGATGACACTTCCTTTTATTTTCCCGGATCCACCGGCGTTCTTCGACTCTTGCACACGATAAGCGTGGCAAGCAGCTAATGCGTTCCCTTTTTTTAAAATTTCAGGATTAAATAGAATGTCAAAAGTTATAGCCTGAAATCCAGTTTTAAGAATGATATCCATTTCATCAACTCACTGTGAAAAATTTGCCTCAAATATGTAATTTCTTGTGTATTTGGCATGTGTCATTTTTCGATACCGCAAAAACAATAAACCACAGCAGACGACGCAGACGTCACCTTACCGCGCGTTCAGTGGCCCCATAAATTCATATTTGCATTAGTTTGAAAATGTTTACGTCTATAATGATGAAATTTATACATTAATTTTGACATTTTTTTCGCAACGTTTTTATGAGTATGGATTTATGATCCGATCAATCAGACATTTGTTAAAAATTCTTTTCTTTTTCGGTCTCATTACACGTAATGATTTTCAGTCTCCCTTAACGCCAACTTCTGCCACCGTAGCGCTAGTGGCTGCGTGCACATAGCGAATAGTAATGTTCCCCGGGCGTAATTAGGTGAGAAATTTGACGGTATGCGACAGCAGCTGCCGGGCTTCGAAAATATTTTAGAAAAAGAGTGGAGGGGGCAATCAGCTGGCCCGCGTAACGCGAGGAGTCGTGACGTGGCATTCGTCGAGAATCGTTGGTCCCGGGAAGTTAGATTTTGGTCATGGAGAATCGTTAGTCCCGAAAAGTTAACGGTCGTTACATATCGATAGTAAGAAAGAGTGCGAAGCGCGAGGGAGGGAAGAAACGAGAGAACGAAGAAAACCGCGGAGGGACCGTTGAGGGTAAGGCCTTTTCACCATTCCCGCCGTTCGGTCAATTGTCGATACGTACTCCGTGCATTTGGGTTTTTTGTGTACGCACGGAGTAACACGCGTAATAATCTCGGGTAAGACGTCGAGCCGGTCGCGTCTCGGGTTCATTGGGATTTTGAGTTTTTTTTGTTGTGTACGGTAGCACCTCGAGTCGCCGGTAGGCAAGTCCCGGGTATACGATCGTCGTAATTGATCGGGGAATCGTTTCGTTTTGAATATTTGTTTTGTGAGAGTTCCGGTTTTTTTTCGTAATTTGGTATCTCGTCAGCTCCCGGTTGAACAGAATGCGTGCGCGTGCGATTACATCGATAGAGTAAGATAGTAGAGTCCCGTCGTAAACGAAAATAATTCGTGTTTTAGATTCGCGTTCGCGAATTAATTTTCTTTGTGTGTGTGTTTTTTTTGTATTTAGTTTTTTTTGAACGTCTCGAATAGACAATCGTCCCCGTGGACTGAGTAGCGGTGGACGATTGTAGTAGGGAAAATGTTAAGTGGTGTCCCTGAAGATCGCGAGGTGAATTATTTTATTTTTGTATTTTTTTTTCGTGAAAATAAATCCACCGTGGAAATTCCCTGAAATTTCATGGTATTCGTGTGTGTGTGTGTGTGAAATAATTTTCATTTGTTCCGTTCGTACTCAAATCCCCGCCAAAAATCACATTTCCCCGAACCGCCCCTCTACCCGTGTGATGGCTGCGGTCTAGCCAGGCAAACCCCACACGTCTCTCAAATTAACATCTTGAAAAATCATTTATTTTTTTTTCTTCCCGGTCGGGTCACGCTATAAGCGTGGCTGGCGCCCAAATATTTTTTATTAAATATTAAATTTACCGACCGAGGAGACGTTTTGTACACGTCCCGGAAAAAGACGTTACAGTACGGAAAAACAAAAGTCAATTAATTAATGTTGTTCCCGCCTATATTTCAAACAAGAGCAACACGGGTTCGAGGCTTTATCGCCACCTGGCGTGATCTTACGCACACACGAAACATTAAGGGGGAAGCCTGCTTTAGAGGCTTCAAAAAATCTATTTTTTTGAGGAATTTTTAGGGAAGGAAATAAATATTTAATTGAAACGAAACTCTCAGGTTTTATTGTTATATATTTCAACATTTTTCTCAAATTTTTTCATTAAAATATATGTCATAATATGCCGGGTACAAGCATTTCGCCGAGGCGCCTCGAGCGTGCATGTGTCGTGTGGCGGGAAAGATGCAGGTCACAATTTCCATCTGAAACAAAAAAACCAAAACAAATTTATATTTTCAATAGTATAGATTTTAGTTGAAGCTAAAGAATCTTAAAAAAAGTGAGAAATTCAGCAATTTTTCGCAACTTAAAAAAAAAATATTTTTTTGGAAAAAAAAATTTCACTTTAGATTGTTTAAAAAGTGGGTTAATTATAACTTTATTTAAGATTTTTTAGGTTCAACTAGAAGAGAATTTAATCCTGAATACAATCAATTTTGTCTCGTTTTGATAGGACGTTAAATTTTTCTCCTATCTTTCCCGCCAATTAGGAAAAATCGAAAAAATGAAAAACCGAGAAATCGCGCGTCGAAGTTTTCGTTTATAAAAAATCGTTATTTTCTTGAACTTACCGCAATAATGTGCTAATCAGCGATTCGTGGTCCATAGAGTTGCCCTTCGGACTCTTCAAAAAACTGATTTTCGCTCTGATGTTCGAGTCTGCGGGCTGTTCTGGCCTCTTTACTTGATAATGCATCGCGCCTGTTTTGTCGGGTGACGCGCTCCTTGTCAGCTCCCTCTGCGAAATTGTTGCATTGCTGTCCAATTTTAAAATCAAGTAACTGCATGATCTTCAATACTGCACTGTAGCCTTCATTGAACATTCCTCCAGCGATGTAAGCAGCAATCTCGACGATTTTAATGCCTGAGTTAAGGTGTTTAATTAAACGACTTAATGAATTAAGCGACTCGTTCGCATTTTGTGTGTGTCCACCTAAACACCTCGTTAGCAGATCGTCCAAACTCGATTATTCGATAGCAATGAGACGGATAAATTATAACATCGTCCGTAGTTGCTGACGCCAATTTTCTTTCACTACGGCTAGTGTTAGCTTCTCCATCGTCCGATGACGAAACATTATGAAACTGATTGCCATGGAATCTGCGATTTCGTGGCTTTCCAGCCCGTCAACTTGAAGATTTCTGTCCTTTTGGATAACTCTGCATGATTTTAAGATGTTCACGTGCCGAAAAACAAATTAAAACTGAACTTAAATGCTAAATATTGCTTTGCTCAAGCCGACACAGCCAGCTAATATATACCGTTATAATACATACTTTTATCCCTACCATAGCTCCATAATGACCTTCGACACATAGTTTATGGTGTCTCGAAAGACTATTGGTCCCTTCGGATACGTACAATAGTTACAATGGGTACAATACATACAATAGATTTAGGGACTGAGCGCAGGCACTCCGAGCGATCCGGCCGCTCGTATACCTGCTCGACGCTTGCTCACTATTTCTTCTGTAACTCCGAAAATAATTTGAATTTGTTTCTGAAATTTTAGGGATATATTCTTGGATAGTTTAGGAAGACATTTATGCAAAAAAAAAAAACGATTTTTTGAAGCCTCTAAAGCAGGCTTCCCCCTAAAAACTTTTCACTCAAGAATGTTGTTCCGGTGTGTGTCGACCTAAAAAATAAGACTTTTTGAACTTACATATAAATGTAAAACTATGTATTTCATTGAACGAAATAATGTTAAATAAAATACACGAAAGTGAACAACAGGTTATGGGCACAACAAAGCTTCCACTGCGCTAACCAAAAAGTTCAACAAGGTAGGAACGTTCGCGTCTCGAAACCTAACCTCACACGAAAACGTGGTCCGTCGGAGCGAGAATAATCGCATCACGGAACCTAACCTCGTAAGAAAACGTGGTTCGTCACAGCGAAATTAATCGCATTCCAAAACCTAACCTTAAAACCGGAGAGCACGTGTTTTGGCAAGTAAGTTCAAACATAAAAAATAAAAGACATGTCAGGTCACACACGTATCGAAAGATTGGGAAAAGATAACTTCGATACATGGAAGCTGCACATGCGAATGATTTTGATAAAAAATGATTCTTGGTCGTACGTAACCGGAACAGAAGCGAGACCAGAAGAGACCGAACAGAATCAAGCCGCAGTCGCAGCATGGGATAGAGCTGATCAAAAGGCTAGAGCAGATATACTTCTGTCGATGGCTCCGTCAGAATTGTGTTATGTCAAGCATTGTTCGTACTCAAGCGATGTGTGGAGAAAGCTCGAAGAAGTTTACCACTCAAGAGGACCTGCACGAAAGGCCACATTGTTAAAACAGTTGTTGTTTACGAAGATGCGGGACGGTGAAAATATGATGGACCATCTCAACAATTTCTCCGGCACAGTCGACAAGTTGAATGAAATGGAAATTCAAGTCGCCGAGGACCTTCTCGCAATACTGTTACTTTACAGTATTCCTGATAGCTACGAGAACTTTCGATGTGCTATAGAAGCGAGAGACGAGCTGCCTGCGCCTGATGCGTTGAAAATAAAATTACATCAAGAATTCAACGCTAGAAGAGGAAAAGAAGTACAAAGAGAACAGCATTCCCAAAGTGCATTTTTCACGAAATCGGCTGGAAATAAAAACAGACCGAATAATTATAAAAATGAGTCACAGGACAATGTCAATGGACCAAATGGAAATCCGGACAAACGAAATGGACAAAGTTTCAATAAGAAACGGTTCAAATGTAATTTCTGCCATAAGACAGGTCACAAAGCAGCGGATTGCTGGAAGAAAGAAAAGAAACACAGTTCATCGAACGTAGAAGAAGCATTCGCAGCTGTCGTAACATTGGAGCCGGAGACGTTTAAAATGGAAAATTCTCGAATTTCACAATACAATCGTTTCGAGGACCAAGTGGATTCTGCGACCGTCGTAAAAGAAGCATCAATCGTCATTGCGATGAATGATCAAGCAGCCAAAGAAAATTGGTGCGTGGACAGCGGTGCGACATCACACATGTGCCACGACAAAAGTAAATTTTCAAATTTTTATCCTGTGATGAACCAAAAGGTATGTTTAGCCGTAGACGTAACGACACAGATCGCTGGAAAAGGTACTGTTCATCTCACCGTAAAAAACGGATATAGCAAAAAAATCATACAGTTGGACAACGCTCTTTGCGTACCAAATTTAAAAACTAATCTCTTATCGATTTCCAAGATAACCGCAAACAGGTATGATGTTAATTTCAAAGACACGCATGCCGTCGTGTTGAATAAAAATCAAGAAACCGTCGTTACGGCGCAAAGAAGAGGTGACCTTTACTACATTGAGGACAAGATGGAATCCACAGCTGTAGCTGTTTCGAAGCAAGCAAACTGCAGGAATGGCATAATCGATACGGCCACCTCAACGAAAAAGATCTCAAGAAACAGACTTCGAAAAATATGGTAAACGGTATGTCACTCGAGTTTTCTGAAAAAATGCCCTTTTGCGAAACATGTGTTTTAGAAAAGCAAAGTACAGCACTGTTCCCGAAGACGTCCGTAACGAAAAGCGGAAAATCGTTAGAGCTCGTCCACTCAGACGTTTGCGGACCGATGCGAACGAAATCGATCGGTGGCGCATTGTATTTCGCAACTTTTATCGACGACAAATCCAGGTACGTCGGAGTCGTTTTCCTCAAAGCGAAGAGCGACGTCAAGGAATCTTTCCTGAAACTTAAAGCCTTGGCAGAAAATCAAATCGAAGAAAAAATTAAGATTCTTAGAACAGATAACGGACTCGAATATTGTGGAGCTGAGTTCGACGAAAAAATCGAACAAGCTGGGATAAAAAGAGAACGCACGGTCGCATACACGCCCCAGCAAAATGGCGTAGCGGAACGTATGAACCGCACGCTCGTAGAAATGGCGAGATGCTTATTGTTACAGTCGAATTTACCGTCGTATTTTTGGGCTGAGGCCGTTGCATCCGCAGCGTACATAAGAAATCGTTGCCCGTCTAAAAGCTTGAACGATATCACACCGTTCGAAGCAAGATTCGGTCACAAGCCCGACGTATCAAATATGAAAATTTTCGGTTGTCCGGCTTACATTCTGTTAAAGGAAACGGGAAGACATAAGCTTCCACCCAAATCAGCACCTGGTATCTTCGTGGGCTACCCAAGCGAGTCCAAAGCGTATCGAATATGGGATCCGGAATCGAAAAAAAATCGTGAGAAGTCGAGACGTTATATTTAACGAAAAATCCGAAAAAGTTTCGATCGTAAACAGAAGCAAGCCAGAAGAATTCTTGCAATTCGAGATTTGCTCACGACAAGAAGATAAGTCGAACGAGAACGGTCCTGACAGCTCTGAGAAGATGAAAGAAAATCCGGCGCATCGAGAGAACGACTTAGATGTACCTGAAGAACCTCTGGAACAAATACCCGATGCAATTCAACCTACGCCGAGCAAGAGGGGGCCAGGACGCCCAAGAAACTTAAAAACCGGTAAACCAGGCAGGCCGCGAAAATTATATAATATTTTACAAGACGAGCACGAAGCAAATTTGTCATACGATGAAGAGATCAACCCGACCGTGGAGGAAGCGATGGCTGGACCCCCCGCGAACGAATGGAAAGCAGCGATGTAAGAATAGTGGTGAGTTCTTGTGCCGATCGGGAAAAAAGCGCCCGCCTTAAAAGCGTAAGATCGACAAAGCCATCGCTAAAAGCGCGTCAGCGAAAAAATCAAAACTAGTCCCACTGCAGACATAGAAGAAGATATCCAAAAAAATTACAGAATGATAGATTTTGTTCGTGTTTTTTCGACTACTGCTGCTGTGGTGAAATGTGTGAAGTGCAATGGAAAAGTTTAATTTCAAACACGCAAAGAAGAAGGCCTTGGTTTTATCACCAAATCCACATGTGAAAAGTGTAAACAGCCTCATTACATTCCATCTAGTGAAAGAATAGATGCTGGTGCGCACAATGTCAATTATCGATTTGGTTTCGTAATGCGAGTGTTACGCTTAATTTTAGCCAAATGCAATAAGTTCTGCGGACTAGTGGATTTGGCGGGTGCCTTCTAATCGAAACGAACATATTGTGACGCAGACCCATACTATTCCTTCTTTTTCCCATATTCTTTCCACATTCCATAGATGCATTCCCACTCTAGTTTTCCCATCAGCCCACCCGTCGGTGGCCACCTGCACCCGCACCCAAATTTATGGTCATCCGGTCCACCACTTTGTGGTTGACCGTCTTCCCGATTTTCCCACCAATTCTCGACGATCCTTCCAAGAACCAAATTCCAACGCCTTCGCATTCCACGGCCATTATGACTTCCCCGGAATCCTTCAGGTCATCTCTTCAAGCATACCCGCCTTTTCCCACACCCTCCTGTGAGTGAGTGTGTGAGTGGTGGGGATTGCATCCCCACCACTCACACTCTCCTGTAGTTATAAGACTCGATATAACCTAGGGTAGTCAGTTAGTTAGTAATAATCCTGTAACCAGGGCGAAACCTCTGCTCGAGGTCTTGCCGATACAATAAACGTGCCTTAGTAGTCCTATCTCGTGTCAACCGCGTCTTTCTTCCCTACTACCGCGTCCTGGAGCCGAATGAGCCATCCCTGCGAAACAAATATTCCTAAAAGACAATCCACGACATAACAATATATACGTAATTCGCCTTTAAGGGGACTAGGCAGCGAGAAAATTCGAATTAAAATTTTTTTTTCTTTCGTATTTTGTTACTGCGATCTCTTCTGAATATTTCAATGCAAGACAGACTAATAAATTCGCAAAATTGAGCTCAGGAAAGAAAAAACACTCCGTTCACGGCTGGCGCGCCGCGCCTAGCCGAGCACGTAGTCCGTAGAAGCGCCAGAACTTTAAACGCGTTTATCTCGTAACAGCATTTTGCGCTAGCTTAACCACGATAACTCAAGAACGGTTAAAGGTATCACCTTGCTTTTTTTTCAAAATAAAGCTATCAATGTTTTCTACCAAGTGAACCGAACTCTATGCAGAAAAAATAATTTTTTATTATTGTTATTACAACAAATGTCAAAAAATATCGTCCGTTTTTCGATTTCTTTCGAATTTTCGCCGCCATTTCCGTAATTTTCATGGGTTTTCGAAAAATTTAGGTTAAGTTGGTGGAGTCACATGTTCCGAAGAGAATGGCGTCTGGCAATTCGCCGAAACTTGAATCGGCCACCCGTGGTTTAGCGGAAGCAATGCGTAAGACGCGTCGCCATCTTTGTCAGCCCGTATCTCCTCTGAATATTTATATTTTTTGAGTTGCGACCTGCGAATTTGATAGCCGAAATGTCAATGAAAACATTGCAAAAAAGAAAATTCATGTACGTTGTTTCGTTTCTTCTCAAATGCTATTTGAATTTCGCATCGCATTTTTGGCCTATTCTCGCTGCCTAGTCCCCTCGAGGCGTGTTTTTAATTCCAAAATGTTGAGATCATATTCGGAATCAGAGATATAAAAAACTTGTAGATACTAAGATTTATGAAAATCCACCGATATTGTAGTTTCGATCCGCCATATCGGATCTGCCATTTTGAATTTCGAAATTTCGACATCATATTCGGATTCAGCGATACCAAAAATTGTCACATACGAAGTTTCATGAAAATCCGATGACTCTTTTTACCCGTTCTTGGCCACTTTTGAGTCCGTGGCTGTAGCCGAGTTGCACACGCAAGGGGTTGACCCTCTAATGCCTTATTCCATAATTTGCGTCAATAAATCAGAATAGACTAATATTCACACTCAAAGAACGAATCTGAAGTCCGTTTTCCAATTTGTTAAATCTTACGCCCTGTACAAGTAAAAAGAGGCATATCGCGGGCGAAAGTGAACTCAAACATTTTATAGAAGAATCAATAAAAGCCTGAAACCTCTTTCGCGATTCGATAGAACACACTCCCATCCACTCACCTATTTTTTTTTTAATCGAAAAATATTTATTTTCGTGTTTTCGCGGTGAATTTTGTCTTTAAATTGAAGTTGCTCGGAAACAAACGCCAAAAGTAACACTGATCCTTTGACTATAAGCAGGACTGAGCAGTTCCGATAAAAAATAATAACAACACGTGTAATGACTCGTAAGGTGTACCCCGCCTGGAGGCGGTCAAAGGCAGTAGAGGGTTAACGATCCCTTGCATACTGGTGCGAGATTGCAGCTCGACATTTCGGACGTTCTCATTCAGATTCGTACTTATCGGTATCTCTTTGCCACGGATATCACGAAGATGTTCCGGCGAATACAAGCCCATAAAAATAATTAGGACTCACAGCGGACATTGTGGATCGATGACCAGCTCATCGCGGTGCCATATCAGCTCACCACGGTGACTTGTGGTACTAAGGCAGTTCCATTCCTTGCCGTTCGCACTCTGCTTCGATTGGCAGAGGACGAAATTCGTCGATTCCTATTGGCATTGCCACCGCTCAAATTCGGAAAATACGTCGATGACATCTTCGAGAGTGCGGATTCACTCTCGCAACTCATCAAAACAGCTCATCAACTGAAGAACTTGTGTGATGCGGGTGGATTCCCGCTAGCCAAGTAGCACTCAACCTACCAAAAATTGCTCACGGCCGTCCCATCGGCGAGCACATCAACCATGACCATCAGTCGACGATTGCGAGACCAAGACTCTCGTAATTCATTGGCTCCCACACGAAGAAAAATTTGTGTTCTCATCGAAATTCTCTGCCCACACAGGCAAGCTCACGAATTCACATTCTTTCGGAGGTGGCGCATATCTTCGGCCCACTAGGTTTCATCTCACCAGTCACGATTCGTGAAAAAATGTTGTTGCAAGAAACCTGGTTGCACAAACTCAACTGGCACGACTCATCAAAATTTATAAGATATTCGCCGGACTTATCAAATATGTCCGAGCAACATTGAAGATGAACATCCCTTCAACTCACTTGTGGACGCTGAAGTTACGCTCATGTGGATCAGATCTTCCGCGTCGCGGTGGAAGGACTACGTAAGAAACATAGTCGCGCTCATTCAAGAGCTCACACCAGATGCGCAATGGCGACATGTTCCTGGCACGAGTAATCCAGCAGATTGTGCCTCACGAGGCGTAACGACAGCTCAGCTCAAAGATCACTCACTATGGTGGACGGGACCACCATGGCTGATTCAATCAATGGATTCATGACTAACCCAACCCCCGTTCTCGGACAAGCTCAGTGTACAGGAGATTCGTCTGGTCATCTCACTAGTCGACGTCGCTCCAAATGTGGACTATCACTAGGATCTCATCTACAGGGTTTCCTCCATTAACAAATTGCGCCGTCTCACTGCGATCTGTTTCAGGGTTGCTTTTACGTTACGAGGAAAACTTGGCTCACAGGTTGTCGTGATACCATCAGAGGACATGCAACAGGCAACTCATTTTTGGATAAAGGCGACTCAAGCGGCCTACTCGTCAGAGCGCAATACGCTAAACTCAACTAGGATCAACGCTACCGCGTGGCCACGCGTTCACTCGACTGACGGCGATTGTCGATGGGCAAGGCATCATTCGTGTTGGGGGACGTCTCACTCGATCAACACTCATGCAGGAAGGACAGCATCCAGCAATCCTTCCACGCAACGCAAGGTTATCGCTCATGCTCATCGATTATGCTCATCAACGGACGTTACATGGAGGAACTCAACTAACCCTAGCTCAAGTTCGACAATTCTATTGGATTCTCGGGACGGGCACCGGTAAAATCCCACATCCTACGGTGTGTTGTGTGTGCTCGGCGGAGGGGGATCCGTGTCCATCAACTGACTGGCCAACTACCTCTCTTCGGGTTACACCTTAACGTCCGTTTCTACATACGGGTGTGGAATACGCAGGACCGCTCGGGCTCAAGACATGGAAGGGTAGAGGCTCGAAAACATATAAGGGTTGGATTTGTGCCTCCATGTTTTTCTCAACTTCGGCTGTACAACTGGAGGTCGTCAGTGATTACTTAACGGAAGGTTTCATCGCCACCTAACGGCGGTTCACAGATCGACGGGGGATAGCTCGAACACTATATTCGGACTGTGGCACCAACTTCGTTGGTGCAGACATCGCACTCCGTCGACTGTTCGATCAGAGCTCTCACGCACATCAGCTCATCACATCGGTTCTTTCAAGCGACAACAGTCAGTGGAGGTTCGATCCACCAGCGGCGCCACACATGGACGGCAAGTGGGAAGCAGTAGTCAAGTCGGCGAAGTTCCACCTCAGGCGTACTGGAGGTGAAACATTACTCACATTCGAAGAGCAGTGTGCACACTGCTCTCCCAGATCGAGGCGATACTCAACTCTCGCCCACTCGAACTGCTCAGTGATGACCTCTCAGATGTGTCAACACTCAGTCCGGGTCACTTTCTCATTGGGAATGCACTCACCACGTTGCCAGAGCTGTCATTGTTGGCATTAGCGAGCTTAAGGCTCTCACATTGGCAGCTTATTCAGACTCGGGTGCAACCGCTTTGGCCTCATTGGTCTGCTCACTATCTACAACGGCAGCAATCAATTTCGAAGTGGCATCATTCATTGATCATAATCGAGGTCGGCTCGCTCGTTCTGCTCACTGACGAACGCTTCCCACCGTGCAAATGGCCCCTTGCACGTGTGTTGCAGCTTCATCCGGAGAGAGACGGACTCGCAAGGGTAGCGACACTCAAGACCGCCACCTTCACACTCACTAGACCGCCCACGAAGCTCGCCCCCTGCTAACTCCTCAACCAGATCATCAGGACAACGCTCATCAGCAATAATCGCTGATAGGGGGAGAATGTTAAATAATAATCGTATCGAGCGCAGTGGCAGCACTTCACGGGCCCACTCAACGAGTTGCGCGGCTAACGTAGCCGAGTGCTTGGCACGTATTTTCTCTTCGATGTTTTCTTAAGTTATTTTATACGCGACTGTTGTAGCCAGGTGCATTGAACGTTATTTTGCTTTGCCGGGTGAATGAATCACACTGAGACGACACTCGTTATTTCTTGTTTAGAAATTTATTATAACGACTTTCTTCTTCGGCTAGAAGCGTGGTGACGCATCTAGCAGCGTCAACTGCTGAGATGGTTCTGAGTTTACGCCGAGCGTGGCTACGACGCTACAAGGAAAGGGGAAAATATGCAGGGGCGCATAAGCGATAAACGGGTCCCCGTGAGCGGAAAGTTTGAAAACGTATCCTTTTGGCGAATATCCAAAACATACCGCGCGCCTTGGTGTGACTAGACTGGTCAACATAAATCTTGATATCAATAAGTTAACGATATATTTATATATAAAAACGAGATAAACTTAAGATATGAACACATAAAAAATTAAAAATATAGTAACGGCGCTGTGTTGACAGTGGCCGTTCTGACGCGGCCATTAGGCCCGGGATGCAATGCGATTACACGGCCCATGAGCCATGATTGAGGTGGTAAGTTGTCCTCTCGGACGATGACCAATTGCCCAAGCTGAAGTGCTGGACCATCACCTTTCTTCCATTTCGTGCGCTGTTAGAGCTGGTAAAGATAGTCTACGGACCATCTTTTCCAAAAGTGTTGGAGAATCTGCTCAATGCATTCCCAACGAGATAAACGATTTATTGGCAAAAGTAGCAGGTCAGGTTCAGAATATGAAACAAGCGAGTCTCCGATTAGAAAATGTCCAAGAGTGAGAAAGGAACAATCTTCAGATTCAGAGGACACAGGTATCAAAGGTCGTGAGTTCAGTATAGCTTCGATCTGCGATAACAAAGTGTATACTTCTACGTATGTCAAGGACGCGTCCGAAGCCACGCGAGAAAAATGATGTTTCATTGATCTCACTGCGGCTTCCCAAAGCCCACCATAATGCTGGGCTCGAGGGGGGATGAAATGCCACGTTATGGATTCAGCGGCGGGGGATCGAGAAGGCGCAGAGGGTCGAAAATATTTGTGCGATACACGATAAAATCGCTCTTTTCGTCGTGCGCTGATGCTGCAGCGAGCTTGTTATGAAACGGTATTAGAACACATTATCGCTTGGATCCCACTGAATACCTAGCGTCTTGAAACTGTCGTCCTTGTGAAACGCTCGTATCGCGTTCGTCGTTGATGCATGAGGCATATCGGCACGAAGCTCCGGTGTGTTCGTTGCCCATTTTAGTAGCAGGAACCCGCCTTCTTCAAGGAGTCCTGTCGTTTCGTCGCGAATTTTCAACGCTTGCTTCATGGAATTTGCTCCTGCTAACAAATCGTCAACATAGAAATCGCGTCAAACAATTTTCGAACCAGCGAAGAAATCATATGATTCAATTTCCGCGAGTATTAGGCGGCACTTGATGGCCAGAAACGAAGCTGGGCCCGTTCCGTAAGTGACCGTCAATAGCTCAAATTCCCGTGGATCTTCGTCGATATGATCGCGCCAAATGATTCTTTGTAACGCTACCTGGAACTCATCGACCAGGACTTGCCGATACATTTTTGCTACGTCAGCAATCAGGACATGCTTGAACGTTTCAAGTCGCGCGATTATCAAGAACAGGTCTCGCTGGAGTACGGGTCCGACCATTAGAGCATCGTTGAGAAAAATACCTGAAGTAGTTATCCATGATGCATCGAAAACTACCCTTAATTCAGTCGTCATATTTTCCTCTTCTATCACGCAGTGGTGCGGCAGATAATAATGAGGCTTCGTGGCAGACTCTTCGCTTCGAATCCCCGTCATATGACCGAGAGATAGGTATTCATGTATGAAATTAACGTATTCGGTTTTTAGTACCGGATTACGTTTGAGACGCTTCTCAACGCTTTTAAATCGACGCACGGCAATCTCTTTGGATTCACCGGGTTTTGACATTTCGTCTTGTTTCACCGGACGTTGGACAATGAAACGTCTTTCCGAATTTCTTTTAACGGCTGCCGAGAAATGCTCCTCGCATTTGCACTCGTTGAACGATGCTTCGTTTCTACGCATGCAATCCTCGATTTCCCAGAATCTTTTTACTGGGGCATTAAAATCGTCGTTTACAGTGACGTTGCACATCGTTTGACGTTGCACGTCGTGCTGAATTCCGGT
Organism: Diplazon laetatorius; assembly: GCA_963662125.1. Lineage (NCBI taxonomy): Eukaryota > Metazoa > Arthropoda > Insecta > Hymenoptera > Ichneumonidae > Diplazon > Diplazon laetatorius. The sequence continues at coordinate 19,780,366 of OY759154.1, read as the reverse complement.
GACAATTCTACCAGCCGCTATCCAACCTAAATGCGTTTTTTGCCACACGGGTTGCGTCTCGGAGGCCTTGATTTGCCCTCTGCATGTGATATTCCAAAAAACATCTACACCGACTAACATATCGGTTTTCGACGATTTGAGAAAGTCGGGATCTGCTAATGTAATTCCTGCTGGAATTCGAATGTCCGATTGATTTAGCGATACGGACGGGAGATTTTGCGTGATTTTATCCAGGACGAGGCAATTGACATTAGCCTCGAACCCATTGAAACGCGATTGGATCGATATTTTTACTGAAGCACGAGTTTCCGATCTTAAATGCCCGACGCCATTCATTGGAACGCGGGTTTCCATTTGTCGAAGCCCGAGTTTTCTCTCGAGTTCCGCGGTTACGAAGTTCGATTCTGCTCGACAATCATGTATATGTCCCTTTGCATCTCGAACGTGCATGATAGCAGTCGATAGCAATATGTGTTGACCCTTTGAATGTGCTATATGATTTGCACTCGTCGATGGTGCAGACATGTTCGTTGCACTTTCTGCATGAGCCGCTGCTGCATTGTTTTGACCGATGATCGGTCGAATTTAAACGACTTATGCAGAGTTTCCGATTTCTTACTTCTTGAACCCGCTGCTTAACGGGCAGCTCGAGAAGTTTAGCGCAATGAAAGATCGGATGATCGCCATTGCAAAAAAATATCACATCGCCCTTTCCTTCGATACATGAGAAGACGTATGTTTTTTTTAACCTGTCTTATCGACATTGCTCGCCTTTGCGATTAGCGGTTTTCGATCGATAGCTTCAAGAGCGCGGCACCGATCCGCAAGGAAATCCGTCAATTCCTTAAGCGTCGGAACATTCGAATCCTTGAGACTAGTTTCCCATTCTCTTTGATTAGTGATGGGTGCTAGCTTACTCGAAGTTATGTGAATAATCAGGTCATCCCACTTGTCGGTATCTCTTTTCATTGCCTTCAACGCGCGTCAATGTTTTAAAATCGTATCCAAGAGTTGTCGCAGCGCGACGTGATTTTCCTTGTTCAACGGATGATCGAAAATTGCCTTAATGTACTTTTAAACGATCACGCGCTGGTTATCGTACCGCTCCTTCAACATTGCTCACGCCTCGACATAATTATCGGCCGATACCTAGAGTGGGCTGACAATGTCGGACGCTTCGTCTTTAAGAGGCACCTTAAGATAATGCATTTTTTTGAACGATCGGTAATGCAGTGTTCTCGTGTACCATCGAATGAAATACGTCATGAAACGGACGCCAATCTTCGTACGCACCCGAGAATTTGATGAGTGAATTTGCGATAGGCGCATACGCGAATTTGGTTGGTGAAGGTCATCGCGCCCTCGCGGTCCTCGCAGCCCGAAGGGGTTGGGACCTGCAAAAGCCACGTATGCCTCACTCGCCGCGATCAGCTGATCAAGCTTGGCGGCTACCGCGATCCATTTTTTTTCGAATTCGTAAAGTTCGATATTATGCGCCTGTACTTGGATTTCCAATGTCATGAGAATCTTGATCTCCGACTGAGACTCCTCAAATGCTTGCCAGCGTTCTTGACAGTTTGATTTTCTTTGTATTAATTCAAAACGCGAGACGACTCTGCCCTCTATACTCTCGACATACGTATTACCATGCGTGCATGCTGTTTTCGCACTTTTTCGTTTTGCCTTTAATATTTTGATTCGCAGGGCTGCCGCCTGTTCGTCTTCGAGTGACATTTTTATTTTCATTTTTTGCAGATCGAAGCGCATTGGATTTTTTTCATTTATTCACAGGATAGGATATATTGGGAACGATTGGACATCGGAGACTCACCCGAACATCATTTGAACAAAAGCGATGCGTCATAGCCACGCTTTCTTGATGGTACCGCGTTCCCGCGAATTTGACAATTCGTTCGGGAATGTACGGCCTTCTTAATAAAAAAGCATTCAATGCTTTTTCTGTGTGTCGGAGTCTGTGCTTGGTGCGATCGAGGTAATTTTTATCGAAGACGCACGCACTGATCACGACAAACACTTGAGGGGTGAAGGTACCAAAGGCGCTAACCCACAAAGCACATATTTTACAGGACGGCGAAAAAACGTTCGCATTCGAAAAGTACTGGATTATTTATTGAAACCAGAAAATTGTTCCTGCGGAAACCCAATTTACGCTGTCCTTGAAAATTTCAGCCAAAAAAACAATCCGTTCAGAAGTTATAGCGTTTCAAAGGTGGCTAGATGGCAAGCTGCAGGGTGCGCGAAGGTACCAAAGGCACTATCTGCAAGTCGCGAAGCGCTGTTCGCCCGATGCGACGTCACGTCCTGCTTGCCGCTTTTCGCGCGCTTGCGTGTTCCGTTGCATATCTAGACCAATAATCGTCTTATCGTATTGCGGTTTTGACCGTCGAATTTGTGACACGTTCACGAGTGTTATGGGCTTTTGCAAAAATTGTAAACCTCTTTTCATTCATTGCTAAAAAATTACTCGAACACGGAACAACAACAGCGCAGGCCCACGTTTCTGCGGCTCGATTTCGTACTTTTCACCGTAAGCAAAATATATTAGGTGGAAAACTTCGGCTGAATTCCCTCTCTTAGAGACAGTCAGTAAAACGAATTTCTGTTTAGCCTTTCTTTTTGCAACCTCGAATCTTTACAGAAAAATGTCGATTTTCCATAAGACCCAATGAGCAGTTGGCGCCCTCGGTACCTCCGCGCCCCTGCAGATACGATTGTGCGGGATTTCGTTGATTTTTAATGAAAAAACTATTAATAATTTTGATGTTTTGTAAACGGCTACGTATTCAGGGACCTTAAAACTGGCCGAAAATGTGAGAAAACGCATTTCGAAAAATTGTGGGTTAGCGCCTTCGGTACCCTCACCCCGCACTTGTAAATGGAGGCATTCCCTAGAAAAAGAGCCACCCTCAAAAAAAAGTTCTTCGGCATGATCATCAATCACATTTTTCCATAGTATATACTAACCTAAAAAACATGCTAAGGTTTTAGGTTGATGCAATGCGTGGTTGCCATACTATCAGGGGTCAAAGTTTATCTAGGTCAAATTTTTGGAAATCTTTATCTCCTAAACGGTTTATCGAATCATTAACTTTATAGACCGGTTTTTCTTCAGAATTCCACTAACTTCAACATGAGATAACGTATAATTCCGGAAAAATCAATTTTCATGGAAAAAAATAGAAAATAACATTTTAATACAATTTCCTGACCTCTTTTCCCCCTTCGATTTTTTTGTTTTTGTTCTCAAAATGTTCCTTATTACATTAGCTCTTTACCCTCCAAAGGGCATTTTAGGCCGAGAAGTGGCTTACGAGCTACAGGACGGAATGTGACGGAGCGCGACGCGCCAAACTTCATCAATTATGCTCTCGTGGTTCATAATAGTTTATTTTACCCCCCAGAGCATCCTCAAACATAATAAAACATTGCATATTTGTGTTATTTGCATTCAGCGTTACCCAGGATCAACGGCGCGGACGTAGCAGAAATTGACACGCGTCGTTTGGTTGATTGTGAACGACGGCGAGCAATCGATGGTCCTCGTCGTTGGCGGGGTGGACGCCGGCGTTAGTCCGATGTCGGTGGCTGTGAATTTGAGTTTTTTTGGGGGTGGCCCTGAGAAGGGCCGATGGTTTGCTCTTGCTCCAATTAAGTTGGAGCGAAAGTCTTTGTCCGCTTCACGGGAAGGGGGTCATCATCTGGTCCAAAAAGGACCATCAGATTTACCTTCACGCGTCGCGGATCGTTCGAAGGTGCCTGGGAATAGGCTTCAAAGTCGGTGGAGGAGGGGTTATCGACCGGGAGGAGGTTTCGACGATGTAGCCGACGAGTCTCCCGAGGTACCGACGGGACAGCGAATACGAACGGCAGCGCCGGCGTCGGTATAACCGATTCCGAGGCTGTCGACGATCGTACTCCCTGTGCCTCACGGTTACCCTCAGGAGTTTTACCCGGGGTGCGTGGTAACTCCGTTACCTCTCCCTCGGTCGCTGCACTGTGGAGGTCCTCAATGCTCGGACCGGTAGGGAAGGGGTCCGGGGTCACCTCGCTTGGCCGGGTACGCGCCTGGTGACGTCGACGAAACCTTCGTCCGGAGCGATTGGGCATGGGAAGTAGCGAGGATAGGACGCAGCGGCCAAGAAGTGTCTGGGGCCAACAAACCGTAGCGGCCAAGTAATCTTGGGGCCAGCGGTTAGCAGCGACCAGGGCCTCCTGGGGCTAACTTCCTCGGAATAGGAGAGGGTGGAGGTTGCAGCGGCCAGGAACGGTCTGGGGCTAGCGAATCGCAGCGGCCAGGAACGATCCGGCGCTAGCGAATCGCAGCGGCCAAGTAGACTTGGGGCTAGCGATCAGCAGCGACCAGAATTCCTGGGGCTAACGTCCTCGGTGCGGGAGAGGATACCCGGATCGAATATCGGCGACCGGCGAGCTCGGGGCCGTCAATTCTCACCGGGGGGTGAGGGAAAAAGTCTTCTGGGGCGAGCACCCAAGGTGGGGCCGCGACCATCCGAGTCTTCAAAAATACGGGTATAGCTACCGGAGTAGCGGATTAATAAATAATCTCGTTCGAATGAATTGTCTGGTCTTTATTCTCGAGGAATGCCGAAAAGACGAATTGACAAATGCGTTTCTCGGCGTGGTATTTATTCTCGTCCGGGCAGTCGACCAACTGCGAGCGCTCGAGCTGCCGCTCGCCATCTATCGGCCGAGCTGGTACCTATCGCGGTAGGCGCTGCGGCGCGTCGTGGCTCGGGTCGTCGACGGCCCGCGCGGATTGCCTATGGCCAGGCGCGTGCGCGTTGTGTGTATGGGTAGCTGTGGGTGTTGGTGTGTGTATGAATGTGTGATTGTGAATGTGCGTGAATGTTTGTGTGATTGTGAGTGTGCGTGAATGTTTGTGTGCATGTTTAAACTAATATCCGATATATATGTTTTCTTTCAGCGTACAACAAAATTTGACCCCATTTTTTTGGTTTTATATTTGCTGCATACGCAATTCGTATGCCCGCGGGTTGGGGTTGAAAACCAGAACGAGCAATGTTTAGAAAGGGCAAATTTCCGAAAAAAAAAATTCCGAATGGAAATATTCCGAACGATCAGAGATTCGAATTTCTTAGTTGAGAACGATAAATGTTCCGAAATGTGGAATCTCGAACGTTCAAATGTCAGAACGGTGAAAAATGCGAATTAAAATGTTCCGAAAAATAAATGTACCGAACAGAATTGACTGAGAACAAAAATGTTCCGAACGGTCATAACCTCGAAAGTTCAACGCTCCGAAAAACGATTCCGCGAACGGTCATTATTCCGAAAAAATATAGTGTAACGAATTTTGTTTTACCGTTCTTAAGAAATTTGTTTCTTCAGAAAATATAATAATACGGGCCGCGACGACGGGTAAACCCAGCTAACACATATTAAATTTTTTTATATTTGCACACGAGATTTATTTGCATCGTTGTACTGTTAATTGACATACACGATATTATACACCAAACATTTTTCAAATTCTTTCAATTTCCGCATTATGATCTTTACATTATTTATATTATAGCACACTTTAACGCGTTGCCCAATTGCCCATAGCTAGTCCCTATTACATTCGGGTAATTCTATCTCGGTAATCTCTCTTGTCGAGATCGCGGACGACTGGGGAGAGGGAGTCGGGCGATCTTAAGACCTCGTCGTAGTGGGGACTCCTCGGGCCCATTGAATTATCTCGCGCGTGCGTGATCAGGATTCTAGGAAGGTCGCAAGTCACCGAATTTTCGCGGGGCTCCTCGAGCAGCTCGCTACAATATCCCCCTTAATTTGTGGAATCGGAAAACAAATGGAAACTTTTTCTTTCGATGTCGCAAATTATACTTACATATCTAACCCACACACACATACGGCAAACAGCTTATCGGTGTTACTTTATTAGCGTAGACACATTACGAACGAAGCACCCATGTCTATAGGTGACGAAAGCGAGCTCTTCCCGCAAGGTCGTTTTGATCATCCCCCTGAATTTACAAAATCCAATTTTAGCGAAGAAATTATGGTCGTCTCCCTTTGTATACAGACGAGACGATCGCGGGTTTCCCGATAGAGGAGGATGAACGTCGCTCTTGAAACGAACCGCACCCAATGCCAGATCATCTCCAAGCGCGTATACCTGATTTTTGCCAATCGTCCTACATCTTCCCGTGATTTCTTCCAAATACATTTTAATCTGGCATAAACGCTCACTGAGCAAGTTAGATTTAATATTGTATTGGTCACTCGACGTATCTATATTAGCAACGTTCGTGTCTTACAGTCCAATTTAAAACCGTTCACTTCGATGATCTGTCTCACGACTTCGGACGACGATCCGACAGAAATTATAATTATCTTCGTGGGCAATCTCATCAATATTCGTATTTACATCCAACGGATTATCAGTTTGCGTTATCAACACACTGTTGACTCGGGTAGATTCGTTAACCCCCCGTGCATTGAACGGCACCAGACAAGCGATCGTCGAGGCTTCTACCGGTATGGGTGTGTCGAGGGGGTTGAGGTTCTTTCTTCTTGCTTCTTCGGTTCCTTCCTTACCAACATCTTCTTCACCGAAGGAGAGTTGATCGTTCCCACCAACGTCATTACGGATTGGTACCAATAAGTTGCACTCCGTTATCGGATGGGTACTATCGGCCCCAACGGGAAGAGCAGCGTTTCTCATTGAGCCATCCCCCTGAACCCGGTTGTCGGAGAGGTCCCGGTAACATCGTTCGTGAACTGAATTACTGGTTTGGTTCGTGATATGAGTGACGTTAAGAAATAAAAGATCGTCATCGTGAGACACTATTATTATTTGTTTTCTTGTACTTTTGGAATGGACAGATCGATTTGGCTCTGTAGCGAGGCACCATTTGACAGAGCGAGCTACGGTCCAATGGTTTTGTTCCAACCAATCCGCCCCCAAAATCACCGGTACCCTCAAATGTGGAGTCACAAAAAAGAAAGCCGGAAAGAAATGCCCCTGTAAGCTGAATTCTAGACAAATTCGGCTTTTGACTTGCTTCGGCATTATGCCCTCAATTGTGGTGAAAACATAATTGGTTATTGGTACCTCCTTGACCGAAAAATACTTGCGGAAATATTGATAATATTCTTCGGATATACAAGTTGCTTGACTTCGAGGATCAATTGAAGCTTTAATCGGAACATCAAAAACATTGATAATAGATTCCGTCGAGCTGTGATCTGGACAAACTATGTTTGATGGTACCGCAAGATTTAAATTGACATTCGGTCCTTCCTTACCGACCGAGGTCGGTTCAGCAGCGCCCGTGAGCGTGTTTACGTTACCTGAGATCTCACCTGGTGGGAGTGACGCACACCTATTCGATAGAAGTTCCTCATAATTTTCCGTTTCTGTTTTGAATTCGGCTCGAAAATGCTGTACTCGATTATGTACAGCCGGCTCCCAGGTTGCCTCTCGCGTTTCTTCCAGCTCGGCACATCGCTTACATAAACATTCCAATTCGCTTTGGATAAGGCGCAACTCACATTCCATCTTCATAAAACTGTTTACATTCGTTTTGCCTCGGGCAATAATATTCGGGGGGACCTTCATGTGAGTAGCTATTGAAGGTTTGAGGCAGGGTTGGAAAATTTTCAATGAAAAAAAAATTACATTACTCATTACTTTTAACGAGTAATGTATTTTTTTTTCCATTACTCATTATTTTCAATGAGTAATGTAGATTTTTTTCCATTACTCATTATTTTTAATGCGTAATGTAGATTTTTTTCCATTACTCATTATTTTTTATGAGTAATGTAGATTTTTTTCCATTTTTCATTATTTTTAATGCGTAATGTAGATTTTTTCCATTGTTCATTAAAAGTAATGAGTAATGTAGATTTTTTCCCATTACTCATGAAAAGTAATGGGTACTGTAATTTTTTTCAATTGCTCAGTATTTTAAATGAATAATGTAATTTTTTTCCATTACTCATCAAAAGTAATGAGTAATGTAAATTTTTTTCATTACCCATTAAAAGTAATGAGTAATGTAAATTTTTTCCATTACCCATTATTTTTAATGGGATGTTTTTCAGTACCCATTACTTTTAATGGGACGTTTTTGAGTACCCATTACTTTCAATGCAACTTCTTTCTGAACCCATTACTTTTAATTAAACATTTTTCGGTACCCATTATTTTTAATAATTTTGCTTCCTCATAGAGGAAGCTTCGTTTTCGTGAAATTTTTTTTTTTTTCGAGATGTTCATGAAAACGTGTTCAGTATGTCTTAAAACACCTAAAAAACACATTTAGAAAAAATGAGATATCGAGCTCAAATTTAGTATAATGTTGTACAAGTACAGGGAGATGCTCGATACCGAATTTGGAAAAAATCCACGCATTGCTTTTCTTTAAAAGCATTTTTAAATGTGAAAAAAACGGTCTTTACACTCTAACTGGAGCAATTTTTGAGATATCGGACTTGAATTTGGTACAAAGTTGCGCAAGTATCCAAAGAGATACCCTATTGAATTTGGGCGAAATCCATCAAGTCATTCATATTTTATAGCGTGTTGAAATTTTTCCAAAAATCAATGTAAGTGCTCTAACTTCCATAATTTTTTAGATATCTGGCTGGAATTCAGTACGAAGTTGCACTACCATCGAAAGAGGTTTTGTATTGAATTTGGACAAAATCCAACAAGACGTTCAGATTTTATGGCGTTTTGAAATTTTTCCAAAGTTCAATGTAAGTGCTCTAGCTTCCATAATTTTCTAGATATCCGGCTGAAATTTAGTACGCAGTTGCACTATCATCGAAAGAGATTTCCTATTACATTTTGACAAAATTTAACAAGGAGTTCAGATTTTATGGGAATTATAATTTTTCAAATTTCCCATGAATTGCCCCATGTATATTGATTTCGACTTACATCACACTCACAAGGAGCCCTCAACGTCACAAAAGTAAACAAGGGTGCAAAGTAGAACCTCGCACATTGCTTCCTCATAGTTTTGTAACGTTTTGAAATTATTGAGATGTAAAGTAGAACCTTGCTCATGGCTTCCTTATTTAAATTTCTAAGATGCAAAGTAGAACCTTGCTCATGGCTTCCTTATTTAAATTTCTAAGATGTAAAGTAGAACCTTGATCATGGCTTCATCATCTTCTTACACATTTGCCAAAGCTTCCTCTATCAGGAAGCCAAAATTGATCGACACATGGTTCCTCATAGAGGAAGCTTTGGCAAATGTGTAAAAAGATAATGAAGCCATGAGCAAGGTTCTACTTTACATCTTAATAATTTAAATAAGGAAGCCATGAGCAAGGTTCTACTTTTCATCTCAATAATTTAAAAACGGTACAAAACTATGAGGAAGCAATGTGCAGGGTTCTACTTTGCACCCTTTTGTTTATTTTCAAAAAAAATGTTTTTTTCCATGTTTTTTTAATTAAAAAAAAAATTCTACCCTTGTAGACTGTCCCTGATTCCTCTGATTCTCTGATGGATACACGGAAGTAACGTACTTCGGTGCAGACACCAAGGTTTCAAAGAAACTGGCCTCCCGATCGCCGATCAGTGAGCCAGCCAGGTCACAGCTAAGCGGTCGGCCATCGAAGTACTTGCCGTGTCTAGCTTGTGGGACCACCAAAGCCGCGCGTCGACATTGGTGTCTTTTAGTGTCCATTATGTCTAATGAATAATGTCATCTTGAATGATTTTTATTCCTGCTCATTATTCAGACCCAGAAGGAACTCGCTAGGCTTTATTGAAAAAAAAAAAATTAATGAAGGTTTTTTAATATAAAAAAAAATTATTTTTCTTTTTAATTTTTCTTTTTCAAATCATTAAAACTAATGGGTACTCAAATATGCTCCATTAATAATAATGGATACTGAAAAACATTCCATTAAAAGTAATGGCTACTGAAAAACGCTGCCTTAAAAATAATGGATACTGAAAAACGTTCCATTAAAAGTAATGGGTATTGAAACATGTTCCATTAATAATAATGGGGACTGAAAAAAGTTCCATTAAAAGTAATGGGTAAAGGAAAAAATTTACATTACTCATTACTTTTAATGGGTAATGGAAAAAATTTACATTACTCATTACTTTTAATGAGTAATGGAAAAAAATTTACATTATCCATTAAGAGTAATGGGTAATGGAAAAAATTTACATTAAAAGTAATGGGTAATGAAAAACATTTACATTACCCATTACTTTTGATGAATAATGGGAAAAAATCTACATTACTTATTAAAAATAATGAATAATGGAAAAAAATCCACATTACTCATGAAAAATAATGAGTAATGGAAAAAAATCTACATTGATCATTACTTTTAATGAATAATGGAAAAAAATCTACATTGATCATTACTTTTAATGAATAATGGAAAAAAATCTACATTACTCATTAAAAATAATGAATAATGGAAAAAAATCTACATTACTCATTGAAAATAATGAGTAATGGAAACGATAATGCATTACTAAAAATAATGCATTGTTTACAACCCTGGTTCGAGGCCGCGATCTCTATAACTTTTAAATCGAAAAAAATTCTTTGTGTGTTAAAGAACACAAGGCAGAAGTGAAACTTCGCGCGTACTGGATAAAATTTGAGTAAGGAAAAGAAACAAGTAAACGGAAAGAAGGAAATGAAGAAAATAAAATACAAATAAATTGATTGTGTTATTAGTCTTATTTTCATGTCAGTGAATGATTTTATATACGTTGATATACAATGAACAGAGCATATATAAGAAACACCCATTTTATTACAAAATGTACATTACAACTTACGTAAAATTGAATCACATAATCATTCAAAAAATAATTCATTGATTATTTTCTTGCTCTGGTGCTGGCAAGAAAGACGCAATAGCTTTGTGATAGCTGAAATAAGTTGCAAATACTTTGCATCGAACATTCTCTAAACCTCTAACAAAAACCGCATCAATCGTTGTTCCATGTTTTGTAGTCGGTATTTGTGGATTATTTGCCATCTTCAACAGAAATCTTCTTTTCAAGAATTCAGTCAAAGGCTTTAAGTCGTTGTGAGCAAAATTTACATTAAAATCGCCACTTAGGATCATTGGTTGAAGAGATATTTGCATGTCTTCAGCAAACTCTGATGTGTACAAATACAACGCAGAACGCAAAAAACGTATAATAACATCAATTTTGCTATTCGGAGAGATATACACAGCTATTACATATATACTCTGTCCGTAATCTGTGAGACATTGCGTTGCACATAGTTCACCTATTTCGGATGAAAACGTTTGAACGGTTGATGGCAATTGAGCGTCCATTTGAATATGAGGGGTTAAAACATGCGCAGAGTTAACATTGTGATAGACTGCAACTCCACCTGAACGAGCAAAAGATCTTTTGATTTGAGAAACACAATTGAAATTAGGAATGTTGACATTTTCTTCGTTATTCATCCAAGTTTCAGAGAGAATGATAATGTGAGATTCATTGGGCAACATTTTACTCAAATCAGCAGCATGAGCGCGAAGACTTTGTACATTGATGGTTAATAGAGACAAGCCTTTTCTGCTATTGATAAAGTCTGAAATGACTGAAGTCATCGTGAGCAATCTATTAGTAGACAATCGTTGAAATTCTTGTACGAGAGATACCGTAGATAAAGGACTATGACGACCGTGGTAAAATCTGTTATCATTATGAGTAGAAGTAATGTACAAGCCATTAGTGGTTGTGACCCGTGATAGTGCAACGTACAGCAACTGTTGCGTATGTGTTTTCTCGTACTCATAGACAATTTCTTCGTAAGTACTACCTTGCGATTTGTGTATTGTAATTGAGCAAGATGAAACCAACGGAAGAATTACCGTTGGAGCATTGAAGAATGATACATCTTTATCGACGAGTGAGTCCGTACCATGTTGCCCAAAATTAATGCAATCTTGGACACAGCAGTACCTATGACGCTGTCTGCCTGGTTTGTTGACATCACTCATTCGAGGTTAGGTTTTGAATTGATACAACGGATTTAAGTTTTGTACCAATCATTGAGGCTATGAGCTCACAAACCAACCGGAATATTGCGAATCACATGATCAGAACTGCTTCATAATCACCTCGAAACAAACTCAAATTTTCACGCGAAGAAGTTTCACTTCAAAAAAACGGTACGTGTGCGGGTCTGCGAGAACGCTCGTTAACGCTTTACTCTCGACCAGAGCTGCCAGCCGCCGCGCCCGACGCGACCTCACGCGGCTAGCACCAGTTACACATTTACAGAGAGGCAGAGAATCAGAGTGATGTCGCGACGGCAGCGACACTAGTCGCGCGCGCGCGAGTTGCCTCTCCTCACACGCCACTCAACAAAACCGTATGGTGGGGGCCTCTCAAAATGTTCGCTTCCCCTCAATGTGGCAGCACTACTCTCGACGCTCTCGACGAGTCTTCAAAACACCACAGGCGGCGGTGGGGGGGGGGCGAGGGCTCTGCCTCGGCCCCCCCCACCGCCCGTGCCGCTTTCATCATGCTTTGCAGCGCGCCCTTCCTTTTCCCCAGTCCCGCGCCCACTCCTATAGCATCGTGTTCCGTGCCCCCCGTCCCTCTCCCCGCTGGCCTAAGTACACTAGCTCGACGCATTCTGGTTTTACCCCGGCCAGAAATGTCAGAACGCGAGAAGAGAAGTTTCACTTCAAAAATCACGAAAAATCACGAGAGAAATCGAACACGTGGATTAAATAGATCAAGACAAGGTTTAAATTTTCGACAAAATTCTTGATTGATAATTATACGAATTAACGAACGAATAAACCACTCAAGCACTGAATAAATCCTATGATCCATAATTCGAGAGATACGTTAATGAAAAATACATCAATTAATAAATGGGTAAATCAATTAGCCATTCCATAAACACACAAATCAATATACCGATAGATAAGTTCACAAATCATAACTAGCTCCTCTTCGATCCATAACAGCGCACTGTTTACATACCGTACGTGGTAGCTGGATTCAACTTTTTCAAATTGTCGGGCCCCACGTTGGGCGCCATTTGTAACGAATTTTGTTTTACCGTTCTTAAGAAATTTGTTTCTTCAGAAAATATAATAATACGGGCCGCGACGACGGGTAAACCCAGCTAACACATATTAAATTTTTTTATATTTGCACACGAGATTTATTTGCATCGTTGGACTGTTAATTGACATACACGATATTATACACCAAACATTTTTTAAATTCTTTCAATTTCCACAATATGATATTTACATTATTTATATTATAGCACACTTTAACGCGTTGCCCAATTGCCCATAGCTAGTCCCTATTACATTCGGGTAATTCTATCTCGGTAATCTCTCTTGTCGAGATCGCGGACGACTGGGGAGAGGAAGTCGGGCGATCTTAAGACCTCGTCGTAGTGGGGACTCCTCGGGCCCATTGAATTATCTCGCGCGTGCGCGATCAGGATTCTAGGAAGGTCGCAAGTCACCGAATTTTCGCGGGGCTCCTCGAGCAGCTCGCTACAATAGTATAGAACCTCAGAATTCCGAACGAGAAAAATCTCGAATAGAATTGTAGAGAACGATCGAAAATGCGAAATTACAGAAAGTAGAATGGTCTTAGCAGCGAACGACAATGTTACGAACGGTCGCGGCGTAGAATCACATTGCACCGAACGGTCAAAACTCAGAATGGCATTGTACCGACTGTACAATATTCCGAACCCCGAAGCATGGGCCGGTCAAAACTTTTACGGGTGAATACTGACCGCTCGTATACGATAGAGGGAAAACCCTCGGGTAAGCCGTAAAAGCATTGTCCCCGCCATGCTTTGCCGCCGCGGTCGACGTCGGCCCGGCCGAGACTCGATAAGTTTTTCAAATGTAACTCTTTGAAAGTGGGAAATTTATTGTCAGAATTGGATGAAATTTAGTGAACACATGTGATATAGTCTGGTGACCCCTAAAGATAAATAAAAATGCCTATAACGGTCTATTGTTGAGCATTATTTATTCGTAAATTGACTTTCGTTGGTAACCTCGCTTTTTCGGCTTAGTCGAAAGAAAGTATCCAGGGACTTCTGAGTTTCAAGAAACTTTTGGTAAGGGCTCCACTCATCACAGATGAAAGAATATTTTTGAAAATTTTTAGATTGTTTGATGAAGAATTAACGGAAAGTTAGCTATGATAAAAATCCAATTTTAATAGATTTTTGGACGAATAAAAAAATTATATTTAATCGAAAAAGTGCAAAAATTTCACGTCGAAAACTCATTCTCGTTATGTATTTCTATCCACTCAAATGACATACGTGTAGAGTAAGTGAATTATAATTTTTCGAAATTTTTTAATTCAGTTTTCGTGTTTTGATTAATTCCAAGAAAACTTAGGGGGATTCCAACCTGAAAAATACAATTGACAGCCGAAATACTGCTACCTAAGTTACAAATTCAATTCAAATGGGTTTTCGAGGGTGGTAATAAACAACCGATATTTGTTCGCAAATTTCGATCGACAACAAATTTCGCATATTTTTTTATCCACGTAAGTATTCAAACGGAATACTTGTGAAAAATTTAAAAAAAAACTACTGGAAAAAAGGGAAATACCTCAAATGATAGCTCCCAAAATAATTTAAAAAAAGGATCTTGAAAAATATGTGAATTTCTTTTTTAGTTTGCACTTCAGCTGCGTGAATATTATCAACATCCGCGAAATAGTGAAGCCCAAACTTGTCCAATAATTAGCGTTTTAATTTTCTGCTGATGAGATGCAGTAAACAGTGCGAATCGATTTTTTCGGAAAGACGTTCTTAGAAAAGCTATGTCACCGGCTTGATTGTCGATATTTTTGCGTAAAAAAATTACAGAATGTTATCGAAATGATACTTAAGAATGTGCAGAAGGTTTGAATAAATTTGCTTTATCCCTATTCATTAAAGAAATTCCAAAAAAAGTTTTTTTCACGCTCCAGCTCTTACCCCGTCCGCTTAATAAGTAAAAAATTTTGAAAATCACGAATTCAAATGACCGTCCGAGAGTTCGTGCGGACGTCGTGCGTCGGGCGCCGTACGGTAGCGCGGCACGGCTTAGTGGGTACAGTCCCATGCAAAACCTACTTCAGCTATATTTTTATTGAATAAACTCTTTTTGTTACTTTCACCTCGTAAATGTGCGCTCAAACCCGTTAAGCTAATAATTACTATAGTAATTTCAAAACACCAATGTAATTTTTCAAATATCCACAGGTAGAAAACACGTCCTCAAAAGATATTTAGCACAGCCCGGAACTTTGAAAAATTGATAACAATTGTTTTTACTTACAATGTTGTTCCATTACGGAATGACCAACTCTTCTACGAATTACTTTCATCCTGAATCCTCTCCGTTAGCGTCAGTGCGTTTGATGTTGTCGTCGACGATCACAATTAAATCACACGCGATAAGCAAAGACCGAGACCACATGGACTATCGAGATGAAAATCAGCAAATTGAAGAACGTTGAACAGTCATCCCCGTTGCGCTTATGACGGTCAACTGAAGACGGTAGCTCGAGTAAGGTGTAATTCCTTGGCCCTGCTATGCGGGTAGGGGTAGGGGTGAGCGTCGCACCGCTTGACGAACACGGGAAACGAAGTGGATTCGAGGGTTTTCCACGCCCCACTCTACCGCCACTACCAAAAAGTCGGCTCAAGGTCCAACGAACACAGTATGACCAATGAAAAGACGAGCCTGAAAATCGCTCGGGAAAATTCGCCGTGAACCGGTATGGGGCGGTTTGGGTTTACGTCGGGAACTTTTACGTTGTGGCTTCTTACCTTGTGCCGGAATCGTGCAATCCGTGGTGTCACAGTGGCGTTCGCCACATGCAACACCCGACGTAAGAATAATAATAATGACTGATAAAAAAAATCTTTCCTGCAACGAATCGATATTTTGATTATTTCCGATAGAAAATTATTATTATTTTTTTCATTAATACTAATCAAAAAAGTAGAACCTTGCACATTGCTTCCTCATAGTTTTGTACCGTTTTCAAATTATTGAGATGTAAAGTAGAACCTTGCTCATGGCTTCTTTATTTAAATTATTAAGATGTAAAGTAGAACCTTGCTCATGGCTTCATCATCTTCTTACACATTTGCCAAAGCTTCTTCTATGAGGAACCATGTGTCGATCAATTTTGGCTTCCTCATAGAGAAAGCTTTGGCAAATGTGTAAGAAGATGATGAAGCCATGAGCAAGGTTCTACTTTACATCTTAATAATTTAAATAAAGAAGCCATGAGCAAGGTTCTACTTTACATCTCAATAATTTAAAAACGGTACAAAACTATGAGGAAGCAATGTGCAAGGTTCTACTTTGCACCCTTGTTCACTTTCGTGACGTTGAGGGCTCCTTGTGAGTGTGATGTAAGTCGAAATCAATATACATGGGGCAATTCATGTGAAATTTGAAATATTATAATTCGCATAAAATCTGAACTCCGTGTTAGATTTTATCCAAATTCAATAGGAAATCTCTTTGGATGATAGTGCAACTTCGTACTAAATTTCAGCCGGATATCTAGAAAATTATGGAAGCTAGAGCACTTACATTGAATTTTGGAAAAATTTCAAAACGCCATAAAATCTGAACGTCTTGTTGGATTTCGTCCAAATTCAATACGGAACCTTTTTCGATGGTAGTGTAACTTCGTACTAAATTCCAGCCAGATATCCCAAAAATTATGGAAGCTAGAGCAGTTACATTGATTTTTGGAAAAATTTCAAAACGCCATAAAATATGAATGGCTTGATGGATTTCGCCCAAATTCAATCGGGTATCTCTTTGGATAATTGCGCAACTTCGTACCAAATTTAAGTCCGATATCTCAAAAATTGCTCCAGTTAGAGTGTAAAGATCGTTTTTTCACATTAAAAATTGCTTTAAAAGTAAAGCAATGCGTGGATTTTTTCCAAATTCGGTATCGAGCATCTCCCTGTACTCGTACAACATTATACTGAATTTGAGCTCGATATCTCTAAAATTGTGGGAGCTAGAGACCAAAAATAATTTTTTGAATTTTGAAAAAATGCTGTGAAAACAAAATAACTTGATAGATTTTTCCAAAAATTAAATTGTGCTATGCGCCGTGAACCCTTCACATGTGTGACAAATTTCAGCTTGATATCTCGAGCCGTTCTCGAGTTGTGAGAGATCAACCATTACTACACACACACACACACACACAGACACACACACACACACACACACACACACACACACACACACACACACACACACACACACACATCCGGACATTTTTTCTAAATGTGTTTTTTAGGTGTTTTGAGACATACTGAACACGTTTTCATGAACATCTCGAAAAAAAAAAATTTCACGAAAACAAAGCTTCCTCTATGAGGAAGCAAAATTATACAAAATAAAAAATATTGATTTTTTATTGAAATTAATCGTAAGACCAAATATTTGCAGGAGAGATTTCAGTTGTATTATTTGATTACATAGGAAACCATTATCCTACATTGATATTCCCTAATAAACTCGATTTTTTTCACAGGTTGGAAAAATAAAAAAATATATTAGGACCACAATAATCCCATCGTAATTTTATAGAAAAAGTTCTTCAATATGCATAAAGTATCTGAGGGAAAAAACGCATGCATTTGAAAATAGACAATAGGGCAGTTGCCTTACGTTAAAAAAAACGGGGAAGTAAAGAGAATGGGGGTCTGAAAAATCTAAGTGAAATAAGCAAGGTCGTAGGATCCGAGAGGTACTACAAAACCATCGGACACATCATGGGATAGAAGGGTTTTAATCCGGTGATTCGGGGCATTCTCCACCCTACACATACACACACACACACACACACACACACACACATATATATATATATATATATATATATATATATATATATATATATATATATATATATATATATGTGTATATATATATATATATTGTAGCGGATCGCTGCCCTACCGGTACGCGGTCACGGTTTCTCGAGATAACCGATACGTCAATCCGAATGATCGTATAATAATATCAATCAAGCAGAACCTACCGACGGTTCGATTTAGCTTACGCGTTGCGGCGTCTTCCCCCCCCTTTTGCGCCCGTGTCGGGTCAGCTCCGTTTATTCGACGTTATAGATCGTCAGTCGCCCGATAACGGTCACCGAGGCTCGTCTGGATCGATCTGATCAATTATTATTGTATTCGCATAAATGTGTACATTCGGTGACGCGTGTGTCCGAGCTAACCACGAGGTAACTATCGTACACCGATATATTTGTATAACCCTTTCGCTCAAACATTAACGCCCGCGCTTTTTTAAATAGGACGTCGGGCGACTCCACTTACTCCATCTCTAAAACGAATTCTTCGTCAAGAGTGACCAATTCGGCACAACATTTGTTTGTTCTTCGCGGCCAACGATCCGAACGTTTCGCGCTTCGCCGCCATTTTTGTACGCTGCGGCGTACTCATCACCGACAGATGAGTGATTTGAATATATATTTATATATGAATTTTGTCGTGTGAATGAACATTTTTAACTCCCGACTGAAAAAAGGGAGTTATGTGTTTCGTCGTACCGACGTGAATTGGCGTAATCCATTGTAAGAGCATAACGCCCAAACGGTTAATCTTCTTCTAACAGATTTTTGCGCATCGGTTCCGTGGGTCCCACAGATGGTTTTGAAATCATCATATTCTAATCGGATGTGAACTCGTAGAGATATTAAATGTTGAAAAAACACTTCGATTTTCAAATTTTTCATATCGCAATTCACCAGAGCAGAGCTCAAGCGAGCCCGCTGATTGGCTGAGTAATACTCGCATCGTTCGTAACCTGCTTCATTCCGATACTGGGTTGTCCGCTTGCCATGCCAAGCAGACGATCAGCTGGCTCGCTCGGAATTGTCGGGCCCACTGATTGGCTGGGCAGGTACAGTCAGCCTTAAGAACTAGATCCAGTTCGACAGCTACGACCCGTTATATGACTCAAATATTCTCACCCGACTGTCAACGCTGTGCTATATTACCCGGCAGAGGCTTTGCGAAAAGAGCCACGCGTTCCGGTAGAAAAAAAAAACAAAAACTCGTGTGCCCCTCGTCCGCTCAATTTAATTCGATTATAGGACACATCGACGCTAGTATTAATTAAAAAAAAAGAAAATAAACATGCAGCCGTTAAAAATAGAAAAACGCATAGAACTAACATAATAAAAATTTTGAAATAAATTTAAATTTAAAAAATTTTAAAAAACTCCCGACTGAAAAAAGGATAATATGAAAAGTATATTGAATAAAAATACATATATATATTCAATGCATAAAAATTTAAAAAGGATGAAATAATTCAAGATATAATCCTAGTTGATCCATAGTTCGAATTATGATCGGGCATTTCGGTGAATCCAATATTTTGAACTAGATTAATTTCCTTAGTGCCCTATATGCAGTCGGGAGACGTCGTTGATTGCACAGAAACATGATATTGAATATAGATATTCGATTATGGGAACGTCATTGAGTGGACAGAAAGATGATATCGAATATAGATATTTGACGATGCGGAAGAGGACGTCTCCCGACTGCATATAGGGCACTAAGGAAATTAATCTAGTTCAAAATATTGGATTCACCGAAATGCCCGATCATAATTCGAACTATGGATCAACTAGGATTATATCTTGAATTATTTCATCCTTTTTAAATTTTTATGCATTGAATATATATATGTATTTTTATTCAATATACTTTTCATATTATCCTTTTTTCAGTCGGGAGTTTTTTAAAATTTTTTAAATTTAAATTTATTTACGATTTTGTTTTCATTATTTGTGCGTGTGAATATAATGCGTGGATCTTTCTATATGATTATACCATTTTTTATGTGTCAGCGATCTATCTATAAGCATTGTATTGCCAATAATCGGTAAAAATCGTCGAAGCACATTTTCCCATCGTGTCCTCAGAGATAATTCTTACTCAAAAAATATTAAAACCGTAAAAAATAAAATAAATAATAACGAGTGAAAGAAAATTCGTTACAATATTGTAACGGTATTTCTTTGTTACTTAATTTTTTATAAGGTCTCGAGCACGCAAAGAAATGTTTTTACACGGGCAATAGGTAAAAGTAGGGTTTATTCATGAATCAAGTGCAAGTACATACAAAATCTTCTCGTTCTTATCACATTCATGCGTTGCGCCGTGGAATTTCGAAGGATCTGCGCGCTCTCTATCGGATATTTTCGCGTACAATTTGCCGTGCTTCGCTAACACGGGCTTTTCGCGCTTACTCTCGCTGTATTGCTGCTCGCTCGCGTGGTATAGTACCCCCCTCCCCGCCGGCAGAGACGTCCCTCTGTGCGCTCGGTGGAGCTTGCGCGCGCGTGCTCTTGACGCCGTACGGTGCCGCCCTCAGGTACCTTGTCGATCAATTAATCGATAGCGGTCGATCTCGATGGCTCTCCCCTCCTCGCTGTAGCTTGCGCGGCAGGTCACGCGTAACGCGGGGCGCCTTCGTCGCGATACGGGGTGTTACGCTCGATCTCGGTGGCTATCCCCTCCTCGCTGGAGCTTTCGAGGCGGGTCACGCGTGACGCGGGGCGCTTTCGTCGTGATAGGTGATGTCGCGGTAACTGCCCGTGGGTGACGAGCAGATTTGACAGTTGCCGAGATGGCGAATACTGGGTCGGGTCGGGTCCTCGTCGTCCGTGTGCCTATACCGGAGATTCGCGTTTTCTCGGCGTTTCGCACCCCTTTTGGGTGTTTTTTCTGTCGTTTGGGCTTGGTTGCGTGCCTCCCCGTCGATCGATCGGATTTTGCGGAGCTTCTCGATCGTTTGCCACAATAAAGTTTCGTTCCCGTCGGTCTGCGTCTGCGCGACGATGTTGTGACAGCTCGGTGCCGACGTTTCGATTCTTCAACGGTCGGTGGCTTGCGGCTGTCTACGCGATACGATATCGGGCTTCGTGTGAAGTTTCTCTCCTTTCGCCGTTGCGTCTCGTGAAAAAGAATCCCTCCCGCTCCCCACGGTTTCGTTATTCGTTCTCTGAAAAAGACGAATAAAAAGAAACTCGGACTTTGTCCGGCATGCGTGTGGCTCCGGTGGATCTCTCCGCTCCCTCGGCTTCTCGTGTCTCCGTTCGTTCTCCTGATGCTCGTGCACCGTTGCTCGTCAGACCCAATGCTTTCTCTCAGTTCCTCCTTGGTTTTTCCTGGTCGGCGGCTGGCTGCTGGTTGCTGGCTGGAAATCCTGGGGCTGTGGACAGAGAAATTCTGATGATCCGCGCTTCCGGGTGTGGCTTTTTATACCCAGCTGGGAGCCTCCCTCTCTTTTCTCTTTCAGCGTGGCGCATGCGTGTCCCATCCTTGGTCCTGTTCCTTTTTCTTTTACAGGTACAACCGTCATCTGGATTTTTCTAGAATATCGGTGGACTCAGAGCGGCTGCGCGTCACCGTTGCTCGATTTACATGGGGTGGGGTGGGCTCGGTATGGCTTCGTATAGCCGATACCGTTACAATATATATATATATATATATATATATATATATATATATATATATATGTGTGTGTGTGTGTGTGTGTGTGTGGGTGTGTGTGTGTATATATATATACATATCAGCGATGTCCAACCCCGGAGCAAAGAGCCAAAACCTGTCAACTCGGCAATCCCCTCTCTTACCCCCCGTGAGGCCAGCATGCGGTAGCCGCGTCGCAGTGGTAGGGGGTCGGCTCCGCTCGGCTGCATGGCCGAGCCGCGATTTTTAACATTTTCTGACTCCAGCTTTCCCACACGTAAATTATCACAGATAGATGTATGCCGTCACTGACTTTTTTATAGAAAATTCAATTCTCTACAACATTGTTTACGTGAACTTTTGGTCTATGTAGCGTTGTTTAACCAGCGTTTTGACGGGAAGGTAAAATTGCATCGATTTTCTTATCTTTTTTTTCTGTCCAAACGCTAGATAAACAACGCTACATAGACCGAAAGTTCACATAAACAATGTTGTAGAGAATTAAATTACCTATAAAAAAGTCAGTGACGGCATATATCTATCTGTGATAATTTAGGTGTGGGAAAGCTGGAAAGTCAGGAAATGTTAAAAACCGCGGCTCAGCCATGCAGCCGAGCGGGGCCGACCCCCTACCTCTGCGACGCGCCTACCGCATGCTGGCCTTACGGTGG
Organism: Diplazon laetatorius; assembly: GCA_963662125.1. NCBI lineage: Eukaryota > Metazoa > Arthropoda > Insecta > Hymenoptera > Ichneumonidae > Diplazon > Diplazon laetatorius. The sequence goes on along the minus strand of OY759154.1, from coordinate 19,758,126 downwards.
GTAAGAGATTGACGAGTTGACAGGTTTTTGCTCTTTGCTCCGGGGTTGAACATCGCTGGTGTATAGGTATATAGGTATTGTTAAATTCGCGAGAAGTTGGCTGAAAAGACTGGCTCGAGAAGACTTTGACATGCACCCGATGATTTTTTTCAGATTTTGAAAATAAAATGTAGCTGTGAAAATTCATCGTTCATACAGTGTGCAAGGTGCCGTAAAACGTTTCGTTCTTATTGCTTTTACGACGAATATCATCCGGGCTCCTGCGCAACTTTAGAGCGGGATTAAGAGCTCCGTGATTTTAAGAGAAACTACAATGCAATAAAAAAGAATGAACGCCATAAATGTAACTATTATTTTCGTACTGTAAGTTAGTGAGAATCATCGAAAAAAAATTGAGTGTGTTGGAATCACGCACCATGGAAGTGTACACTTGTATGCATTTCGCTGGCGCGATAACTTATTTTTAACTCCCGATTGCCCACGGGGCAAAAAACGGGAGTTATGTGTTTCACCGCCTGCCCGCGAAATAGTTCCCGATGATTTAAGACGGAAAGAGAAAGACAGATAGAGAGAAGGGGAGGGAGGAAGAGTCAGTGATCGAATTATGGATTGGCAAGGAAGTCTTAAGTAGCCCGCATGTTGATTTTTGTGTTTTCCAAAATTGTTTATTTATTTCGGCGGGGGGGGCGGGGGGTAACGGCTGGAGCGTAAACATTTTTTTTTATAAATATGGATGGAGCAAATTTACTCAAGCCAAACCTTTACTTTTGCACATCATCAAGTATTATTTCGATAACATTCTGTAATCTTTTAATGCGAAAATATCGACAAACAAGCCGGTGACAAAACTTTTCCAAGAACGTCTTTGGAAAGAAACGATTTGCAGTGTTAACTATATCTCAGCTAAAAATTATCTGAAATCAAAGACAACTTAAATGTAGTCAAAATATCATGAAATTCTCCCCCCTACGTTCTCTGATTATTATTTTTTTCGTTTTAAAATTTTTAGTGGTCATTTAAAGTGAGAACTGCTATTTTTCACGAAAAATTTGCGAATGACAAAAAAATCAGAAAACGTAAGGGGGAGGATTTGATAATACTTTGACCAGATTTAGATGATCGTTGATTTCAGATAATTTTCAGCTGAGATACAGTTAACACCGCAAACAGTTTTTTCCAAAGATACCGTTGGCAAAGCTTCGTCACCGGCATGTTAATTGATATTTCCGCATAAAACAATCACAGAATGTTATTGAAATGATACTCAATGATGTGTAAAAGGTTTGAATGAATTATCGCTACCGCTATTAATAAAAAAAAATCGCAAAATAGTATATTATGACACTAGTACGAAAAAAAATTTTCTGACGAGTGTGAGTTTGCAGAACGAGCCGGAGGCGAGTATTGCAATCACCCGAGTCCAGAAAACGTTTTTCGTACGAGTGTCGTACGATTTTTTATGTCACAAGGTCCGTAAATGCGGTTCGAAGCGAACGAAGTGAGCGTAAAACCGCACTTTTACGGACAGCGTGACATAAGAAGGGTTTTTTACCCTCACCCGCCTCTTAATCAAAAGGAATTGAAATAATTTTTGTTCAGCTTTTCTTTTTTCAGCATTTATTCTTGTGTGTTTGTGTGATTATCGTGATTTTAGGAATTATACAGATCAACGATCGTTACGATTGGGTTGTGATAGCCGAAGTCTCTCCGTACTAACACACATATACTTGGGGTATGCTGCCGATGACGAGGCACGCGATCCTGCTCCCTCTCTGCGTGGACTCGCTCGCTCTCACTCGCATACACACGGCTCACGCATCATTCTCTTCCCCTCTCTCTTCTTCCATTCCTTTATTCTCTTATCCCATCCTACAACGCGAGCCGATCCTGTGTCGTTTAAGAAGTATTCACTTGAAAAAATATAAAATAAGCAAATTTCTTACATTACACTTTTTATTTTTGTATAAAAAGTTCATTTATTATAAACATTCTCATGTGAGTAATTTGGGCATAGGTGCTGAAATATTTCAATTAAAAAAAAAAATCATCCATGGGACTTGAACCCATGATCTCATGATTACCATTCTAGTACGCTATCCACCGACCCGCGAACGCCGTTTGACATATGCCATAACTTAAGCGCATTTCCGTCGCTCGTAATTTACCCACTTTTTTCAAAATTTTTTTTTTTTTAACTTCTGGATATCTGGCCTTATCGGGTGCATGTCAAAGTCTTTCGAGCCAACTTCTCGCAACTTTAACATTACCTATATATCTATACACGTGGCGAGAAGTTGGCTGAAAAGACTGACATGCGCCCGCCCAATAGTCCAGGAAAATGCTCCGGAATAGGCACAAGTTTTGACCTGCGGTTGCGATTGCGACTGAAGGTAGGTGACTGGCTACTGAAAGATAACCCATTGAAATTTTTTCACTGCAGCCCCCAGAACCCTTGAAAAAGGGGGTTGAAAACTTAAAAATCGTCATATTTCGAAAAATAATCACTCGATTGAAAAATGTTTCAAACAAAAAATGTTTTCAATAAAAAAATACACGACAAGTTATATGAAGCCCAACCTTGTATTTTTACAAATAACGGGTGTAGGAACGATGCAAACTTTAGGGGTCGACGGAAAATCGCATTTATGTAGAAGCACCACTGGCGCGAACGGCGACAGAGCGAGAGATAGAGAGTGCGACGCCGCTCGCACTCGTTGGCAGGAGCGGTACGGTCACCCGGATTAGTGCACGCCATAAGCCAATGAATGCGAGTGGGAGAAGCGATGCCGTCTTCTCTCTCCTTCCGAATAATCTTTTAAACTGCGTTCGGTCACATCACGAGACGTTTTGAGTTTGGCGCAATTTTACGTTAAGGGGATCCCGAACATTCGGTGCCCGTTCTCCCTCGCTCCGCCGCAATCGCCCATGGCGCTACCTCTCTCGCACTCGTGGTGCATATGAAAGGTTCGTGGTCACCTTAAGGCGATGGACGTCATCGCCGAGTGCGAGAAAGACAGCGCTGTCGGCGCTCGCTGAGGAGCGAGGGAGACGGAGAGAGGGGCCATCTATGTGGGCCATCGTCTTAATGCTACAACGCTTGAAATTGCTGTATCAAAAATTGTGAATCGCGAGTTGTTTTTCGTTACAAATCGTTGTTTGGCACACGTCAGATCTCCGAGTTATTTTATGTCAGTTAAACGTAATTTTTTTCCGAATTCAGTTATTTTACTCGAATCGATTTTTTTATATAAAAGTCACTTTGTAAAATAGTATTATTAAAAATAATAATAATTTTTGAAAAATTTTCGTAATATTGTAATTTCGTAATTTTTTTATACCGTTAGTTGAAAGTCATTCTGTAAAATTATAATTTCATCAGATTGTCAATTGGTAAAATGATAGTTATATGGAAAGTTAATTGGTTGATTTAACTTATTATTATGCGATTGTCAATTGGTGAAATTATAGTTGTGTGGCATGTTAATTGGTAAATTAGTCAATTAGTAATTTAGTCATATTGGTGAAATTTGAATTGTGTAAATGTGTCATTTTGTAAAGTTGTCAGTTATTAATTTATTACAGTTGTAGAGTTGTCTATTTATGAATTAGCAGTTATTTACCGTGTATCACTTCAAAAATGTAGTCTGGTTTTTTACCGTGTATCACTTCTAGGACTTCGGGGATTTGTTATTTGGGTCTAGACCAGCAATGTCCAACCCCGGAGCAAAGAGCGAAAACCTGTCAACTCGTCGATCTCCTCTCTTACCTACCGTAAGGCCAGCATGCGGTAGGCGCGTCGCAGTGGTAGGGGGTCGGCTCCGCTCGGCTGCATGGCCGAGCCGCGATTTTTAACATTTCCTGACTTTCGAGCTTTTCCACACGTCAATTATCACAGATAGATATATGCTGTCACTGACTTTTTTTATAGGAAATTCAATTCTCTACAACATTGTTTATGTGAACTTTTGGTCCATATAGCGTTGTTTATCTAGCGTTTGGACAGAAAATAATAAAACAATAAAAAAATTGATGCATTTTTACTTTCACGTCAAAACGCTGGTTGAACGACGCTATATAGACCAGAAATTTACATAAACAATGTTGTAGAACATTGAATTTTCTATAAAAAAGTCAATGACGGCATACATCGAACTTTGATAATTTACGCGTGGGAAAGCTCGAAAGTCGGGAAATGTCGAAAACCGCGGCGACTGGTAAGCGTTCGGAATATTGTACGTAGGCTACAATGGGATCGAGGAGAAGAGAATTGGACGGAGAAAGGGAAGAAAAGCAAGTTAGGAGACGCGCCGGAAATCGTTGTCGGAAATCGCTGGTCTAGACTTTTTTGTACCATAAGTATAAAAAATTACATAAATGCGTTGTAACCGTATTTCTTTGTTACTTAATTTTTTTATAGGGTCTCGAGCACGCAAAGAATTGTTTTACACGGGCAATAGGTAAAAGTAGGGTTTATTCATGAATCAAATGCAAGTATATACAATATCTTCTCGTTCTTATCGCATTCATGCGTTGCGCCGGAAAATTTCGAAAGATCTGCGCGCTCTCTGTCGGATATTTTCGCATACAATTTGCCGTGCTTCGCTCACACGGGCTTTTCGCGCTCACTCTCGCAATCTCGCCGCGCGGTCACGTGGTATCGTACGCCCGGTAACGATGTCCCGCGGTACGCCCGACGGAGCTTGCGCGCGCGTGCTCACGACGCCGTGCGGTGCCGCCCTCAGGTGCCCCGGCGATCAATCAATCGATAGCGGTCGCTCTCGATGCCTCTCCCCTCCTCGCGGGAGCTTGCGCGGCGGGTCACGCGTGACGCGGGGCGCTTTCGTCGTGTCGCGGTAACTGCCCGTGGATGATGAGCAGTTTTGACAGTCGCCAAGATGGCGGGGACTGTGTCGGGTCGGATCCACGTCGTCCGTGCGCCTATTCCGGAAATCCGCGTTTTTCTCGGGATTTAGCCTCTTTTCCGGGTGTTTTTCGGTTGTCGGCGTTTCGCCTCGTCCCTGCCCGTCGATAACTCGAATCTCGGCGTTTGTTGGCGTGCCGGGTCTCCACAAACGTTCTTTGAACGTTTTTGCGAGTCTGCGCCTGCGCGGTGATGTTTGTGCACCCCGAAGTGACAGCTCGTCGTTCCGATCCGTCAACGACCGGTGACTTCCTCGCTTCGGGTTTATCTCTCGTCACCGTCGCGTCTCGTGTGGAATTTCCCTCCCGGTACCCACGGTTTCTCGTCTGTTTCGTTCTGAAAAATACGAATCAGAAAGAAATTCGGACTTTGTCCGGCATTCGTGTGGCTCCGGTGGATCTTCCTGCCTCCTCGACTGCTCGTGTCTCCGTCCGTTTTCGCGATGCTCTTGCGCCGTTGCCCGTCAGACCCAATGTTTCTCTCACGGTTCCTCCTCGGTTTCTCCTGGTCTGCTGGCTGCTGGCTGCTTGCTGGAGATCCTTGGGCTGTGGACAGAGAAATTCTGATCCTTGGCTCCTCCGGTGGTGGTTTTTTATACCCCACCGGGAGCTTCCCTCTCTTTTCCTTTTTCAGCATGACGCCACCAGCACGAGCAGTGATTGGCTCGGGTGGATTGACGACACCGCTCTCATCAGTCGTTGGTCCTTTTTTTTATGTTTTTCCCGCCACCCGCAGGCCTTGTTTCGCCGTTTTGTTCCAGGTGTCGCTGCAGTGACCGAAAGATGTCGAAGGATCGCAGTACGGCTGCGCGTTAGCGTTGTGTGGGGTGGGGGGTGGGGCTCGGTGTAGTCGCTACCGTTACATTGCCCCCCCAATTTCTGCGTCGATCCCGGCGCAGAAATTCTTTTTAGCATGAACTCGAAATAATAAAAAAAAATATGTCACTGCTTTCGCTTTTCTCTCTCCCATCCCCACTACACAATAATATGAAATACAATTTCCGTTTCTTGCTTCTTGCGCCCCAAAACATACAAGAAGAATTAAAATTATGGCTGACACTCTCTTTCTCACGCATTCGAAAATAAGAAAAAAGTAAAATAAAAGTCACGCTCCATTTTATCTCTCATACACAATATTATCATTAAAAAAAATACAATTACTATTCTTTCTCTCTCCACACATACTACATTCCCATTCCTTCGTTCTCACTCACACGATATCATACAACATGCCATCATATTCACTCATTTATCTATCTACTTATATCCAGTTCTATATTTATTTATTTATTTTTTCTCTCCATCGGACCCTTTTCCTTTGGAGCCAACGAAGCGATGCTCTCTCATCTTTGTGCCGATTTACGAATTTGTAGCGCTTCACAAAGTCTGAGCATCTCCGTTTCTGCTTCGGGTTCGGCACACGACGATTTAGGACGAAATTGAGCTCGTTCATCCCATGCTTTTGCTGTTTGGGGTTTTCGTCGTTTTCCCTCTTTTCTTCATGTCTCATCTCCGATAATGGGACCTTACAGTTTCTTGCTGTTGGGACGTCGATAGAATTAGGCGATTCCTTGTCGTCCCCCAGCTCGGGTCGACGCTGATTCCGCGGCTTCCCATTCCCAGGAACGACTGCTGTCGCCATCGTTTCCTTGACCACCGCCTCCTTTCCTCTCACCTCGGTGGACATTTGAAAACTCAATGTCTCACTAGTACCAAGAGGCGTCGGCTGCAGCGCTTTTTGCAATCTCGGGAGTCGCAAATAATCTTTCGATTTTCTTACGCCTCCCTCGATTATCTCGCCTCCAATCTTCTTTTTCTTTACTCTACCGTCGAGTTGAGTATGCACCTCCTCGATTCTTGTCGATTTTCCCGAACATTTCACATGTACGCTACCGTAATCATTCCCGCTTCCCTCCTCTTCCGCCTCTCCTACCTCTTTTCCTTCTGCAGAAACCTCGGGTTTTTCCGGCAGCATACATATTCGAAACTCTTCGGGGTTTCCACCAACGCCATCTTCACCAGCGTCTGCCCTCTGGCCTTCCCAATGCTTCCTCTCGACTTCTGGAAGTCTCGATCTCGCCGAAGGCACTTCTTCTTCGGAAAAATCGCTCTCTTCCTCTTCTGTCGATTCCAGCCCTCGAGAAGTATCTGGAGTTGCAGCAAAGCTCGTCGATGGCACCGATTCTCCCGGTGCTAATACCCCACTCGCTTCTTCTTCATCTTCTCGTCGCCGTTCCTGTTTCTTCGCCTTTTTTTTTCTCGTCTTCGTGCATTATTTTTCTCCCGAATACTTTTTCTTACTATAATCTCCGTTCCCTCTTCCCTTTCCGTATTTTTATTATCTTCTCGCTTCTCTTCTTTCTTCTTTTCTTTCTCCTCCTCTATCTTCTCTTCTTTCTTCTCTTCTTTCTTCTCCTCTATCTTCTCTTCTTTCTTCTCTTCTTCCTTCTCTTCTGTCTTCTTTCTTCGTTCCATATTTTCCGCACCCGTTGCGTCGCTCCTCATTCCGTTCTTCTCCCTTCCTGAGGCTCCGGACGCAACGGTTATGCGTTTCCCGGACCGTTTTGAGGCTCCGACCTTGGCTGACCTCCCGTGTTTTCGATAAACGGACCCTGAGGTACCCACGGTGTCGCCCCCGCATTCATTTGCATGGCCTGGACCAGTGCAGGTGCATTTGGTTGCCATCCAACATTCGATCCATGGTTTCTTGGCATGTCTCGAGGTGGTGACGGCGCCTGTGGTCCTTGCCATCCTGGTCGCTGCATCGGAGGGCTTGTGAATGCCCCCCCATCGTTTTGTTCCGGTGGCTGCCATCGTGGATCTCGCGGTGGTGGATAGTACTCCGTTCTCTCCCGGGGTATCGAGTATGGCACTGATCTCTCATTCCGTCGATTGTCCCTCCGTCGGTCATTTACCGGACCTGAGAGATCGATGCTTTCGAGCAGTTCGAGAAATTCCCGTACCGTTCGGATCTGACGGATCCTCACTGCACATAGGATCTCCTCGTCAAAATGCCGCGCCAGACATTTGACGATTTCCTCGTCCATTTGCTTCTCCGACAGATCTCGTGCATTTGCGAACATCAGGGCGGCGTATTCCGCTCTCGTTCGCTTTTGCTCGTTCGCACGGTAGCATCCGAACTCGAGGTTTCGTCTCACCTTGGCCTGCATCTCTCTGGTCCAATACCGAGCCATAAACAGCTCCTTAAACGACTCCATGTCGTGCACCTCGTCGCGTATCAAGTGCCACCAATCCTCGGCGGTCCCTTGAAGAGCTTCGGGCAGAATATTTTTGACTTCGACCCCCGTGCATTCACAATACGTCTCAAGGTCGTGTAAGAACGCCATGGGTCGTTGCCGTCCATCTGCCCGGAACACCGGTGTTTTTTGTTGGACCGTCTGGATCCGCTGCACCCCTGTGCAATTCGAAAACGTTGCACCGAAAGCGGTTGCGTCTGGCTGCATCGTGGCACGCTGCTCCAATCGTCGAATCCGGACGTCATGTTCCTCGATTGCAGCGTGGTTGCGTCGACATTTTTCCCTCGCCTCCTCGACGATTTTTTTTAATCGTGCGGTGGCTGCCTCGGCCTCCCCCATCTGACCAAGAATGGCGTTGTTAACCGATTCTTGCTCCCTTCTCCCTTCTTCGATTTTTCTGTCCGTCCTTTCCTCGACCTGTTCCACGGTGGTGCGCACGTGACCCTCCAGATTTTCCCTCAGCGATAGTGCATGCTGATGTGACCGTCTCTTTTCCTCCTTCAACTCCTCCTGCATGGTCTGCATCAGTTGCATCATCTGTTGCAGGGACTGCACCACGTGTCCCGTGACATCCGGGTTCACTGGCGCTTCGTTTCTTTGGGTCGTCTGCTCTCGTCCCGTGATTGTAGCCTCCCCTGTGTCCGTCGCGTCCTCCCGACTGGTCTCGCCCACGTCGGACAGATCCCCGATCGTCCTCCGATCGTGGCGCCCCCGGTTTTGCAGTAATAAATCTGCAGTCGTCGATTCCCATGCCAACGAGGTCTCTCCTATGCTCTCGTCGTGGGGCATGTTGCTCGCCCCGGTGACGTGGTCCATTGCATCTCCTTCCGAGAGTCGTCTAGCGAAACGGGATTTATAACTCATCTCTTCCCGTACTTTGTCCTATACCCGGTTTATTTCTTTTATGCTCGAGCCCCACGTTGGGCGCCAAATGTAACCGTATTTCTTTGTTACTTAATTTTTTTATAGGGTCTCGAGCACGCAAAGAATTGTTTTACACGGGCAATAGGTAAAAGTAGGGTTTATTCATGAATCAAATGCAAGTATATACAATATCTTCTCGTTCTTATCGCATTCATGCGTTGCGCCGGAAAATTTCGAAAGATCTGCGCGCTCTCTGTCGGATATTTTCGCATACAATTTGCCGTGCTTTGCTCACACGGGCTTTTCGCGCTCACTCTCGCAATCTCGCCGCGCGGTCACGTGGTATCGTACGCCCGGTAACGATGTCCCGCGGTACGCCCGACGGAGCTTGCGCGCGCGTGCTCACGACGCCGTGCGGTGCCGCCCTCAGGTGCCCCGGCGATCAATCAATCGATAGCGGTCGCTCTCGATGCCTCTCCCCTCCTCGCGGGAGCTTGCGCGGCGGGTCACGCGTGACGCGGGGCGCTTTCGTCGTGTCGCGGTAACTGCCCGTGGATGATGAGCAGTTTTGACAGTCGCCAAGATGGCGGGGACTGTGTCGGGTCGGATCCACGTCGTCCGTGCGCCTATTCCGGAAATCCGCGTTTTTCTCGGGATTTAGCCTCTTTTCCGGGTGTTTTTCGGTTGTCGGCGTTTCGCCTCGTCCCTGCCCGTCGATAACTCGAATCTCGGCGTTTGTTGGCGTGCCGGGTCTCCACAAACGTTCTTTGAACGTTTTTGCGAGTCTGCGCCTGCGCGGTGATGTTTGTGCACCCCGAAGTGACAGCTCGTCGTTCCGATCCGTCAACGACCGGTGGCTTCCTCGCTTCGGGTTTATCTCTCGTCACCGTCGCGTCTCGTGTGGAATTTCCCTCCCGGTACCCACGGTTTCTCGTCTGTTTCGTTCTGAAAAATACGAATCAGAAAGAAATTCGGACTTTGTCCGGCATTCGTGTGGCTCCGGTGGATCTTCCTGCCTCCTCGACTGCTCGTGTCTCCGTCCGTTTTCGCGATGCTCTTGCGCCGTTGCCCGTCAGACCCAATGTTTCTCTCACGGTTCCTCCTCGGTTTCTCCTGGTCTGCTGGCTGCTGGCTGCTTGCTGGAGATCCTTGGGCTGTGGACAGAGAAATTCTGATCCTTGGCTCCTCCGGTGGTGGTTTTTTATACCCCACCGGGAGCTTCCCTCTCTTTTCCTTTTTCAGCATGACGCCACCAGCACGAGCAGTGATTGGCTCGGGTGGATTGACGACACCGCTCTCATCAGTCGTTGGTCCTTTTTTTATGTTTTTCCCGCCACCCGCAGGCCTTGTTTCGCCGTTTTGTTCCAGGTGTCGCTGCAGTGACCGAAAGATGTCGAAGGATCGCAGTACGGCTGCGCGTTAGCGTTGTGTGGGGTGGGGGGTGGGGCTCGGTGTAGTCGCTACCGTTACAGCGTTGACAGTGTAGTCTCCTTGTGAAACTCTAACTCGGGCGTGTCCAACGATCTACTTTTCTTTTTTTTTTATTATGATCCGAATAATTGAAATTGTCGCTTTTGCCAAAAGTGAATCAGAGAATACATTTTTTCCTTAAATTAATTTTTCGAGGATAAACATTTTTTTGTTGTAAATTATCCATATGTTTTCCACGAAAAACATGGATTATTGCAAAAAAATGTGAATAATGTGTTTCGAAAGTTTTTTTTTATCGAACTAATGAATTTTTACTCATGGGGTCGGGTTATCCGGGGAGCGGATTAACCGTGCGTCTCTGCGACTCTCGTGCGCGAGGCGCGAGACCCGTCTACATTCGCTTGCGGCCTCGGCGGGTGCTTGCGAACCCTCAATTCGCAGTAACCGTGGTTCCAGTTATCCGTGGACCTCTCAGTCTCCCCCCACCCCCGCCAACGTTGATCGAGGTTGTACTGTATATTGTGTGATTATTGAAAAAAAGTTTTTGATAATCGAACATCATATATGAGCGATTCCACGTGACTACAGTTACTCAAAAAAAAAAATTTTCCACAAATAATTTTAAAAAATTGAGCCATTTTTTTTGCAATATATTCACCGAGTGCCGATTTTTTAAAAATTTTTTTGACGGTTTTATCGTTAATTAACGTTTTTTTGTGATTTTCCATTCAAATGGCTGTATCTTTGGCAGGATTTGACGTATTTACATTTGTAACAAGGGTGCAAAGTAGAACCTTGCACATTGCTTCCTCATAAATTTGTACCGTTTTTAAATTATTGAGATGTAAAATGATAAGGAAGCCATGATCAAGGTTTTACTTTACATCTCAATAATTTAAAAACGGTACAAATTTATGGGGAAGCAATGTGCAAGGTTCTACTTTGCACCCTTGTTTACTTTTATGACGTTGGGGGCTCCTTGTAAGTGTGATGTAAGTCGAAATCAATATACATGGGGCAATTCATGTGAAATTTGAAAAATTATAATTCCCATAAAATCTGAACGTCTTGTTCGATTTCGTCCAAATTCAGTACGAAATCTCTTTCGATGGTAGTGCAACTTCGTACTAAATTTCAGCCAGATATCTCAAAAATTATAGAAGCTAGAGCACTTACATCGATTTTTGGAAAATGTTCAAAACGCCATAAAATATAAATGGCTTGGTGGATTTCGCCCAAATTCAATCGGGTATAGCGCAACTTCGTACCAAATTTAAGTCCGATATCTCAGAAATTGCGCCAGTTAGAGTGTAAAGACCCTTTTTTCACATTTAAAAATGCTTTAAAACAATAGCAATGCGTGGATTTTTTCCAAATTCGGTATCGAGCATCTCCCTGTACTCGTACAACATTATACTGAATTTGAGCTCGATATCTCTAAAATTGTGGGAGCTAGAGACCGAAAATAAATTTTTGAATTTTCAAAAAATGCTGTAAAAACAAACGAACTTGATAGATTTTTCCAAAAATTAAATTGTGCTATGCGCCGTGAAACCTCCACATGTGTGACAAATTTCAGCTTGATATCTCGAGCCGTTCTCAAGTTGTGAGCGTTGAACCAATGTTACACACATACATACACACACACACACACACACACACACACACACACTGTCACACACACATACACACACACACACACACACACACACACACACACACACACACACACACACACACACACACACTGTCACACACACACACACACACACACACACACACACACACACACACACACACACACACACACACACACACACACACACACACACACACACACACACACACACACACACACACACACACACACACACACACACACACACACACACACACACACACACACACACACACACACACACACACACACACACACACACACACACACACACACACACACACACACACACACACACACACACACACACACACACACACACACACACACACACACACACACACACACACACACACACACACACACACACACACACACACACACACACACACACACACACACACACACACACACACACACACACACACACACACACACACACACACACGCACACGCACACGCACACGCACACGCACACGCACACGCACACGCACACGCACACGCACACGCACACGCACACGCACACGCACACGCACACGCACACGCACACGCACACGCACACGCACACGCACACGCACACGCACACGCACACGCACACGCACACGCACACGCACACGCACACGCACACGCACACGCACACGCACACGCACACGCACACGCACACGCACACGCACACGCACACGCACACGCACACGCACACGCACACGCACACGCACACGCACACGCACACGCACACGCACACGCACACGCACACGCACACGCACACGCACACGCACACGCACACGCACACGCACACGCACACGCACACGCACACGCACACGCACACGCACACGCACACGCACACGCACACGCACACGCACACGCACACGCACACGCACACGCACACGCACACGCACACGCACACGCACACGCACACGCACACGCACACGCACACGCACACGCACACGCACACGCACACGCACACGCACACGCACACGCACACGCACACGCACACGCACACGCACACGCACACGCACACGCACACGCACACGCACACGCACACGCACGCGCACGCGCACGCGCACGCGCACGCGCACGCGCACGCGCACGCGCACGCGCACGCGCACACGCACACGCACACGCACACGCACACGCACACGCACACGCACACGCACACGCACACGCACACGCACACGCACACGCACACGCACACGCACACGCACACGCACACGCACACGCACACGCACACGCACACGCACACGCACACGCACACGCACACGCACACGCACACGCACACGCACACGCACACGCACACGCACACGCACACGCACACGCACACGCACACGCACACGCACACGCACACGCACACGCACACGCACACGCACACGCACACGCACACGCACACGCACACGCACACGCACACGCACACGCACACGCACACGCACACGCACACGCACACGCACACGCACACGCACACGCACACGCACACGCACACGCACACGCACACGCACACGCACACGCACACGCACACGCACACGCACACGCACACGCACACGCACACGCACACGCACACGCACACGCACACGCACACGCACACGCACACGCACACGCACACGCACACGCACACGCACACGCACACGCACACGCACACGCACACGCACACGCACACGCACACGCACACGCACACGCACACGCACACGCACACGCACACGCACACGCACACGCACACGCACACGCACACGCACACGCACACGCACACGCACACGCACACGCACACGCACACGCACACGCACACGCACACGCACACGCACACGCACACGCACACGCACACGCACACGCACACGCACACGCACACGCACACGCACACGCACACGCACACGCACACGCACACGCACACGCAGCACGCACACGCACACGCACACGCACACGCACACGCACACGCACACGCACACGCACACGCACACGCACACGCACACGCACACGCACACGCACACGCACACGCACACGCACACGCACACGCACACGCACACGCACACGCACACGCACACGCACACGCACACGCACACGCACACGCACACGCACACGCACACGCACACGCACACGCACACGCACACGCACACGCACACGCACACGCACACGCACACGCACACGCACACGCACACGCACACGCACACGCACACGCACACGCACACGCACACGCACACGCACACGCACACGCACACGCACACGCACACGCACACGCACACGCACACGCACACGCACACGCACACGCACACGCACACGCACACGCACACGCACACGCACACGCACACGCACACGCACACGCACACGCACACGCACACGCACACGCACACGCACACGCACACGCACACGCACACGCACACGCACACGCACACGCACACGCACACGCACACGCACACGCACACGCACACGCACACGCACACGCACACGCACACGCACACGCACACGCACACGCACACGCACACGCACACGCACACGCACACGCACACGCACACGCACACGCACACGCACACGCACACGCACACGCACACGCACACGCACACGCACACGCACACGCACACGCACACGCACACGCACACGCACACGCACACGCACACGCACACGCACACGCACACGCACACGCACACGCACACGCACACGCACACGCACACGCACACGCACACGCACACGCACACGCACACGCACACGCACACGCACACGCACACACACACACCACACACACACACACACACACACACACACACACACACACACACACACACACACACACACACACACACACACACACACACACACACACACACACACACACACACACACACA